>JAMZEH010000017.1:3032500-3460000 GCA_024699665.1 Ostrea denselamellosa | reverse complement strand
ATAAGTACATACACTGTATAAAATTGTAAGGATAAGGATGTTTCAATTGTAGATAAAATAGGAAAGATATTGGAATTGTTAGTCATCTTCTTCATATTCGACACAAATGTTGTGTACAGGATGGAATATTCTTGGTTTGCGGTCCAATGCTGATGGACATTGTCCTTGGAATACTACTCTCTCATCCTGACAGACGACGAAATACGGTGACCTTTCTCGACCTTTCCAGGGGTTAAGACCATCTGGTGATCCTTTACAGCTCGGGAAGCGGATGTGACATGGAATACAGTGAGCAGATTTACAGTGATTGACTTCATAGTCACCTGTAATGAAATTTGCTTCATTTAACGGACTCTCAGGATATAGAACGTTTATGATGTATAATTTGAAAGAGCACGCAATGCCTAAATACTGAATAGGAAAACATCACATTTTGAAAGGTAGATCATTGCACCAACACATATTTCATGGTACTATGTCACTAAAGGGCGATTCAGGTATCTGTGATTTGTTTTTGCATCAAACGACTTGTTAGTATACCATCGTAGCTTGATAGTTATAGGATTAGCTACCACTAGATCCCGATTTTCAATCCGCCGTAGTCGTTTATACCTATGTATTGAAATACAATTTTGAAAATTACGCATGTCTTTCTGAAATATGTACTTATGACATATGATCGTATTCTTCATAATTAAAGGATAAAATGCTGATGTAAGAAACACTTTTAAGATGTGTGATCCACCTTAATGTTAACTTTAGGTAATACTTATTCACAAGCGCCCCGTGAGAATCCGGGTTGGTAGAATAGATCCTCAGTACCCCTTGCGTGTCGTAAGAGGCGACTAAATGGGGCGGTCCTTCGGATGAGACCGAAAAAAAACAATGTCCCGTGTCACAGCAGGTGTGGAACATTAAAGATCCCTTCCTACTCAAAGGCCCTGAGAGCCGAGCATAGGCCTATATTTTGCAGCCCTTCACCGGCAATGGTGACGTCTCAATATGAGTGAAAAATTCTCGAGTAGGACATTATACAATTAAAAATCAATCAATCAATCTTATTCACAAGCAATCGCAGTTTCTAATTCCTTATTATATACTGACTTTATGAAAATATGTAACTTACATGCATCTTTTGGTTCATATCGACTTCCACACTGTACCATGCTAAAGTGATCACACCTTTGGGATTTGACATCAAACAATAACGGAAATGGACATTCCGTCAGCTTTGGTTTTCTTTCGGAGATTTTGTTTTCACAGTCGTAATATCTTGCACAGTTTCCAGCATACTCTAACTTTTTGTCGGATGGAAATGTGCAGTTTCCTTCCGGGAATAGGAGTGTTTTTTCGCCTGTAAATATATATATATATATTTAATTCTATTGTAGTACATACTTTTTCCAAATAAAAAAATATAGACTTTCTTGAAAATGTATTCAACGTAAAACGAAAATGTATCAAGAAAATTATTCTTAAAACTTACATGTGTCAAGTGGTGATCCTTTAGGGACACACGATCGGGTGGCTGTATTTACTACGAAGTCATCCGGGCACTTGAAGGAAAATTCTCTGCCATCTCTAAGAATGTAAAACGTGGAACAATCCTCTGGGTCCACTCTGAAATCTGTGTCGGTTTTATACAACACAGCTGACTCTGCCAAACAGCATAGCGACGCACAAAGTGCAGAGAGTAAAACGGCATTCATGGTTCTTGGTTTTGATATATCAGAGTTACAGCTAACCTAAGCCTAAACGTTCAGTTGTTTTGTACTACTTATTCAGCGAAGGCTCTGAAACTGCATTTATAAGATAATTCTTCCCACGTTTCAAGTCAGTTTACATTGTAGGTGTGTGGTTAGCGAACAGTTGGCCATTTTTAAACAATGAGTGGGTCGAAAGTGAATCTTTTAGAACATGATGAAACGCTAGAGTAACTTTCCATTTTTCTGTCATGAAATCCAGAAATCGGTATGATCAGTACGGTGCCGGGTAACTCAAGTCTTCATTGTCGTTTTTGGAATTTAAGGTGCACATCTTACATCAGCACGTTTTTATCGAAAGGAAGATAACATTTTCATTAATCACCCACGATGTTCTAATTGATACAGACGTTGGCTATCACCAAACGACACTTGCTAGAAGCATTTTTTTCCCAAAACAAAATAATAATAAAAATAATAATAATAATAAATAAATGAATGAATGAATAAATAAATAAATAGTAAATAAATAAAAATAAAAAATGTGAAAATTATAACCATTTTTTTTTTGTTGTTGTTGGAATGAAATAAAAATCAATATATATAATTTACCGTATGAAATGCAATATATTCTTATGATTTCTCAATTATGTCGCAAAGAATAGGTAACATTTGGATAGAGTTAAATAGGGAGGAATAACATATTTCAAAGTTTAAAAAGAACATAATATTTAGATATCTCTTATTATCGTCAAGGAGTTAATGTTTGTAGTTATCATAAGAAACTTAAGCCAATATACCAATACATGCATCCATTAAACTCATTCCTTACGATACGGTAACACTTCGAAAGATAAAGTAATTGGCGTACTATAATATCCTCTGTAATTCTTAAATTAGATCCCCGAAGTACTTTGAAGACAGTTACCTGACATAAGATTAATTATCAAGGCTCATTTGGGTTTCTTATTAACTACCATGTTATGTCAAAGTACTTTCTCAATACATGCACGTTTATGTAAACAGAGCTTTGTGCAATGGCATCTTCGGAAATCGTGTATTTTCGGATTATTTCCAAATTCGGTTCAAAGTGGACGTTCAAGGTTTTAATGTTAGCATAAATATACGGCAAAAGATTCGAAATTGGCATCAATTCAATCCAACCTATAATTAGATTAAATCGAAAACAGGATCCTTGGAACATTAGTATTAGGACCTAAGTCTTGCAATTACACACTTTTAATTAATTTTTCAAAGAATTTGAAAATCAAGATATAGATATGTTATGTCGTCTGTGCAATTACTCATACCTAAGCAAAGAGAGATATAACGATAGAACTAACGGTGATAAATGAGTTGTCAAATTGTGATTTGTAAAGTGAACGTGATTCACAAACAATATGTAGTAATGATAAGCATTGTGTCTACAGGTCAAAATCCCAGGATAGTGGAACGAAAAATTACCATGAGCAATACAAAGCTAACATGGATGGTTACATATCAGGTGTTGTAGGAGGAATATGTAAACACGTATACCACAGATAATCAGCACTTTATAATTGATCAATATGTAAATCTCATATGCCATTATATTTCAAACGTGCTTGACGGTAACCTTTGCTTGTGACAAATTTTAAAGTGCACCCATATTTTTTTTTCGTGACGGAAATATCAAACATTGCTATTGATGTTACAAGGAGAAAAATAAATCATTACTTCAAATATTTCTTACACGGAATAATAATAATAATAAAATCAAAAGAGCGGACCGATTCATTTGATATATTAGTCTCTAGTTTGTGAACTGTCAATATTAATATATCTTTTTTTTCTGAATCAGCAAGTTGTGTAGTCTGATTTTACTTGATCAAATCGCTATTTGTGCAAGTATGTTGCTGAATTAATTTTAGTCATTCAACTAACGAGAAGGTGAAAATAACGAAGTGCTACTAATCTCTTAATTAAAAGGCTAATAACTACGGGTTGGGTCCCTGAATATACCAGAAAAGCTGAATTTAAACGTGACTGTTAAGACCACTGTGATATTACTGTGTTTGACAGTAGCCTGTCTCGATTTAAAAACTGATCATACGTAAAACAAACGATTGCGTTTCCAATGAGTTGAAAAACATGACCGTCGTATGCAGGTCATAAATGAATATTGCTACATAAATATGGGAAACTAACGATGGAGAAGCTGGAGTTGTCCCGTTTATCAAACAATTGAGGTGCTAGTTTGCCGTTAACATTCATCTTCAATGAAATATGAAAGTACAAAGCAGATGCTGAAGACTGTAGTGTCGTTAATTTCGAACTTACTGGGATATATCGAATCATATATGAATGAAAATGATTAATGCTAATAGATAAAACGTAGTCGATATATTCAATATCCACTTGAAGGCCACCATATAGAGTTGAAATACGCGGCATAATTTTCCTTCATTCTAATAGATATTTAAGAATGAAATTTGATGTTTAAAATGTGCATGATGGTATGAATTGCATGGCGTTACAGTTGCTTACAAATACTAAAAAAACATTCAACTCATGCAAAGTATGCCGGCGTGTTGATGTTCATACCTTCACGTGTTTTACCAAGTGAAGTTATATTATATTGTCATTTAATTCCTAGCTGTTAAATACGGCAGCCGGTAGTAGAATATAAAACATAAACGGTATCAATTTTGATGCACCAGATGCGCATTTCGACAACTAATGTTTCTTCAGTGATGTTCAAGTCAAAAATATTGAAAATCTAAAATATGAACAAACTTGGAAGAGCTGCAAGAACCACAGTACCAAATAATGGAGCCATATCCGGCAAAGGATCAGAGCTATGCATGAGGGAAATAATCCTTAATTTTGAAATGAATTTCTTAATTTTATCACAGCAAATTTTAATCCATAATGCATGTTAAGGCTTAGCAACTGGGATAATAAAACCCCCCGGGGACTAACAGTCCAACAGCAGATGCGTCGGCCCAGTGGTTGTAATTATCAAAAAAAAAAATCCATATAGAAGTAATATTTAACTTTGATGGTGTATAGCCATCTTGTTTAAATCAATTTGAATGAAACATTTCCTTCGTTAGTTCATATTTCGTTTCTCGGGATGACAGAGTAGTATTCCAGGAACATTATTCAGTATTCCATTTCCAAAGACAATGTCCTTCTGCACTGGATGATATTACATCCTGTACACAAATATATGTTTGTGGAATATGGAGATAACCAGTCCAATGAATACAAAAATACCTCGTGCGTTGGATTCCATTTGCTTTTACAAAAACCCAATATTTCATGAACTTACAGTTTTGTAAGATATATTTAAATTATTTTTATATCTCTATTTCGTATGTTTAATTATCTTTATATAGATTCAATTAAATTTTAAACGACATCTGTGAACGGCATGATCTAATTTAAAATCCAATATATCTATTTGAAAATGCTAAGGTAACAAACAGTACGCAATGAAAAGGTAAATAACTCAATATCGGAATTCCTATAGAAAATACAACCAGAGACATGGACATAAACAGACCCCATGGACGTACCAGAAGTGGAATCAGGCGTCTAAAAGGGGGGATTCCTTGTCTACCGGTCACACATGCCGGTATCCCAATCTCTTGATCAGGTAAATGAAGTAATCTGTAGTCAGAATCAGAGTGCCAAGAAGGGTATAAAACATGTCATATAGAATTTGAACGAATTGAGGGTTGTATTGGTAAAGTAGATCGTTTTAAACACCATGCATTTTACGAAATGCTGACTTTAGAAGAGACTGTATAAAACTCTGCAATATCATCTTTGTTGTCAGTAGCCTGTTTCGATTAAAACAAAACCTGATCACATGCAGAACAAACTCCTTCGCTTCGAGTAAGATGAGAGATAAAAACACCATATGTAGGCAATAAAATTCATAACAATCAGTATTTCTCCATCGTCAACTTTTGTTATCTATGTAGCAATATCCCATCATCATCTCCATATGATGTTTTTGTCTCTCAACTGATTCAATACGCAAGAACTTCTTTTGCAAATGATGAGATGTTTAATCCAGACAGGCTACTGATGAGCAAGTTGATGTTACTGGGGTTTGTACAGTCTCGTTTAAAGTCAACATATTTCAAACTCTATGGTTGGCATAACGATATAATGTGCCAATACAACCTTTCAATAGCTTAAATGATGTCTGACGTGCTTCGTATGAATTGTTAGGCAGTTCTTAACACACTAATTTTGCCTGCGGATTACTCCGTCTACCTGATTAAGATATAAAGCTCACTACGGGTGGAACCGATCGACAGGGGATACTTACTCCCCCTATGCATCAGATCCAACTTCTGGTATGTCCCGGAGTGTGGTTTGTCCATTTTTCTGATTTGTATTTTCTATAGGAATTGCGAGACTCTGACTCCACGCACAAGTACTCTGAAGTTGATATTAAAAGGTACTACAGTTCTCTTGACAATATTTTCGTAGTCTTTGTTGATCGAGTCTTCCATTAGTATGTTCGAATTCCAATGGATACGCACTGTTAGCTGACCTGCTTTTCTGTTATTATGAAGCAGAATTCATTCAAAATCTTCTACATGAGAAGAAATAATATCTTGCGGTGGCGTTCAATTCGACATTTAGATATATCTTGCGGTGGCGTTCAATTCGACATTTAGATATATCTTGCGGTGCGTTCAATTCGACATTTAGATATATCGACAATGTTTCATCTATTAACTTTGATTACATTTATTCCTATGTCGATACAATGAATCCTAAAAACTAGGAATAAAAGACACAATCTTCCACATTGCTTCGTAGTTAGATATTTTATTGAAAATAGATGCTGACGCCAAACGAATAACCCAACCTTATAACAAACAGGACGATTTTAATTTCTCCTTTGGCAACTTCCCTAATCTATTTAGCAATACCCCGTTCTCACCAGAATATAGTGCTTATATATGTGATCTGAATCGATACACAAGAGCTTGGTCTGCATATGACCAGTTCTTAAATCAATACAGGCTGCTGACAAAGAACCTCATGCACCAGTGGTTTGTAAAGTTTCCTCCAAAAATAAGTATTTCGCAAATTCGATGTGCCAGTACAACCTTCCATTAGCTCCAATGTTGTGTGACGTTTTTCATACCAATTGATAGGGCATTCTTGACAAAGTGATTCTGACTGGGGATTATTCCGTTTATCTGATCAAAAAGTAGGGATCACAACGAGTTTGCCTGGTCGACAGTGGATACTTACTCCTTCTATGTACCTGATCCAACCTGCGTGACATCCAGGGAACGCTAATTTCCCAACTCTCTGATTTGTATTTTCTAACGACATTGAATACTATTCGTTATCTTAGCTTTTTCATTCCGCACAGGACATTTCCTTTGTAATAAACAAACAGAAACGTTGTTTTGACGACGACGGAGATTGATATATTTGCCTGAATATTGCGCACCTCTGGACATTAAACGAGGATAGCTCGATGCTTTTTTTTACTAAAATGAACGTATCCAAAGGTGTCAAACACCGCAAGAATGATATTTTACTATCAAACTTAGTTACACCATTATCTTTAATGTCATTCCGAAATCTTATATACATGTAGAAGCCCGAGAGAATCCGGGTTATAATAGGTCCTCAGTACCTTTTGCTTGTCGTAAGAGGCGACAAAATGGGACGGTACTTCAGATGAGAACGCAGAAACTGAGATCCCGTGTCACAGCCGGAGTGTCGTGATAAATATCTCTCACTGCTCAAAGACATAAGCGTCAAGCATAAGCTTAAATGTTGCAGCCTCCATTTGAGTGAAAAATTCTCGAGCCCCGTTAAACAATATACAATCAATTATATATATATATATATATATATATATATATATATATATATATATATATATATATAAAGCCTTTGTACCTCTATTAGTAAATATACGATATAATTAGTGTATAACTTTATTCAAAATATGTATAAAAACATTTGTATAAAATATGGAATAAAAGAATAAATAAATCAATAAATGTGTAAATAAATACGTAAATACTGACATAATATAAAATTGTAAATAGCAGGATGATATAATTCTCTGTAAAACAGGAAAGACACTTGAATAGTTAGTCATCTTCTTCATATTCCACACACATATTGTGTACAGGATGGAATATTCTTGGTTTGTCGTCCAATGCTGATGGACATCGTCCTTGGAATACAACCCTCTCATCCTGACAGACGACGAAATACGGTGACCTTTCTCGACCTTTCCAGGGGTTAAGGCCATCTGGCGATCCTTTACAGCTCGGGAAGCGGACGTGGCATGGAATACAGTGAGCAGATTTACAGTGATTGACTTCATAGTCACCTGTAATGAAAATTGCTTCATTTAGCGGACTCTCAGGATATTAGAATTACGTAACATAAAAGTTTAAGTATTGAAAGGTAGCTCATTACACCAAGACTTAAATATATATGATATTAAGTTGTAAGAGTTCGATTTAAATGTTTTGTGAACTCCTTTGTTTGTATATCATTGTTGCTCATTAAATAAAGTACTGGACTAGTCACTCGCAGATAACTGGGTTCAAATCCGCAGAGTTTTATGACCACATCAATCAAAAAATGTTTTGGAAATATTTTGTTTGGATATTATACCTTCTTGACATGTCTACTTATTACATATCATCATGTCGTTCATAAATTCTATTTAAAATCGCATTCAAGGTGTAGTTAGCCATTTAATTTTGAATGACTTTGTATCATAATGTTGGAAAATAATTATTCACAAGAAATTGGACTTCCTTGTGAAGTGTATAATACATGTTGACTTATTCAAACATTTAACTTACATGCATCTTTTGGTTCATATCGAGTTCCACATTGCACCATGCTAAAGTGATTACACCTCTGGGATTTGACATCAAACAATAACGGAAATGGACATTCCGTCAGCTTCGGTTTTGTTTCGGAGATTTTGTTTTCACAGTCATAATATCTTCCACAGTTCCCAGCATACTCTAACTTTTTGTCGGCTGGAAACGTGCACTTTCCTTCCGGGGATAGGAGTATTTTTTCGCCTGTAAATATATCTATATATATATATATAATTCTATTGTATTACATACTTTTTCCAAATAAAAAAATATGGACTTTCTTGAAAATGTATTCAACGTAAAATGAAAATGCATCAAGAAAATTATTTTTAAAACTTACATGTGTCAAGTGGTGATCCTTTAGGGACACACGATCGGGTAGCTGTGTTTACTACGAAGTCATCCGGGCACTTGAAGGAAAATTCTCTGCCATCTCTAAAAATGTAGAAAGGGGAACAATCCTCTAGGTCCACTCTGAAATCTGTGTCGGGTTTATACAACACAGCTGATTCTGCCAAAGAATATAACGACGCACAAAGTGCAGAGAGTAAAACGACATTCATGGTTCTTGGTTTTTGATATATCAGAGTTACAGCTAACCTAAGCCTAAACGTTCAGTTGTTTTGTACTACTTATTCAGCGAAGGCTCTGAAACTGCATTTATAAGATAATTCATCCCACGTTTAAAGTAAGTTTACATTGTAGGTGTGTGGTTAGCGAACAGTTGGCCATATTTAAACAATGAGTGGGTCGGACGGGAATCTTTTAGAACATGATGAAACGCTAGAGTAACTTTCCATTTTTCTGTCATGAAATCCAGAAATCGGTATGATCAGGACGGTGCCGGGTAACTCAAGTCTTCATTGTCGTTTTTGGAATTTAAGGTGCATATCTTACATCAGTACGTTTTTATCGAAAGGAAGGTAACATTTTCATTAATCACCCACGATCTTCTGATTGATACAGACGTTGGCTATCACCAAAGGACACTTGCTAGAAGCAATTTTTTTCCAAAACAAAATAATAATAATAACAATAATAAATAAATAAATGAATGAATGAATAAATAAATAGTAAATAAATAAAAATAAAAAATGTGAAAATTATAACCATTATGTTTTTGTTGTTGTTGGATTGAAATGAAAATCAATATATATAATTTACCGTATGAAATGCAATATATTCTTATGATTTCTCAATTATGTCGCAAAGAATAGGTAACATTTGGATAGAGTTAAATAGGGAGGAATAACATATTTCAAAGTTTAAAAAGAACATAATATTTAGATATCTCTTATTATCGTCAAGGAGTTAATGTTTGTAGTTATCATAAGACACTTAAGCCAATATACCAATACATGCATCCATTAAACTCATTCCTTACGATACGGTAACACTTCGAAAGATAAAGTAATTGGCGTACTATAATATCCTCTGTAATTCTTAAATTAGATCCCCGAAGTACTTTGAAGACAGTTACCTGACATAAGATTAATTATCAAGGCTCATTTGGGTTTCTTATTAACTACCATGCTATGTCAAAGTACTTTCTCAATACATGCACGTTTATGTAAACAGAGCTTTGTGCAATGGCATCTTCGGAAATCGTGTATTTTCGGATTATTTCCAAATTCGGTTCAAAGTGGACGTTCAAGGTTTTAATGTTAGCATAAATATGCGGCAAAAGATTCGAAATTGGCACCAATTCAATCCAACCTATAATTAGATTAAATCGAAAACAGGATCCTTGGAACATTAGTATTAGGACCTAAGTCTTGCAATTACACACTTTTAATTATTTTTTCAAAGGATTTGAAAATCAAGATATAGATTTGTTATGTCGTCTGTGCAATTACTCATACCTAAGCAAAGAGAGATATAACGATAGAACTAACGGTGATAAATGAGTTGTCAAATTGTGATTTGTAAAGTGAACGTGATTCACAAACAATATGTAGTAATGATAAGCATTGTGTCTACAGGTCAAAATCCCAGGATAGTGGAACGAAAAATTACCATGAGCAATACAAAGCTAACATGGATGGTTACATATCAGGTGTTGTAGGAGGAATATGTAAACACGTATACCACAGATAATCAGCACTTTATAATTGATCAATATGTAAATCTCATATGCCATTATATTTCAAACGTGCTTGACGGTAACCTTTGCTTGTGACAAATTTTAAAGTGCACCCATATTTTTTTTTTGTGACGGAAATATCAAACATTGCTATTGATGTTACAAGGAGAAAAATAAATCATTACTTCAAATATTTCTTACACGGAATAATAATAATAATAAAATCAAAAGAGCGGACCGATTCATTTGATATATTAGTCTCTAGTTTGTGAACTGTCAATATTAATATATTTTTTTTTTCTGAATCAGCAAGTTGTGTAGTCTGATTTTACTTGATCAAATCGCTATTTGTGCAAGTATGTTGCTGAATTAATTTTAGTCATTCAACTAACGAGAAGGTGAAAATAACGAAGTGCTACTAATCTCTTAATTAAAAGGCTAATAACTACGGGTTGGGTCCCTGAATATACCAGAAAAGCTGAATGTAAACGTGACTGTTAAGACCACTGTGATATTACTGTGTTTGACAGTAGCCTGTCTCGATTTAAAAACTGAGCATACGTAAAACAAACGATTGCGTTTCCAATGAGTTGAAAAACATGACCGTCGTATGCAGGTCATAAATGAATATTGCTACATAAATATGGGAAACTAACGATGGAGAAGCTGGAGTTGTCCCGTTTATCAAACAATTGAGGTGCTAGTTTGCCGTTAACATTCATCTTCAATGAAATATGAAAGTACAAAGCAGATGCTGAAGACTGTAGTGTCTTTAATTTCGAACTTACTGGGATATATCGAATCATATATGAATGAAAATGATTAATGCTAATAGATAAAACGTAGTCGATATATTCAATATCCACTTGAAGGCCACCATATAGAGTTGAAATACGCGGCATAATTTTCCTTCATTCTAATAGATATTTAAGAATGAAATTTGATGTTTAAAATGTGCATGATGGTATGAACTGCATGGCGTTACAGTTGCTTACAAATACTAAAAAAACATTCAACTCATGCAAAGTATGCCGGCGTGTTGATGTTCATACCTTCACGTGTTTTACCAAGTGAAGTTATATTATATTGTCATTTAATTCCTAGCTGTTAAATACGGCAGCCGGTAGTAGAATATAAAACATAAACGGGAACAATTTTGATGCACCAGATGCGCATTTCGACAACTAATGTTTCTTCAGTGATGTTCAAGTCAAAAATATTGAAAATCTAAAATATGAACAAACTTGGAAGAGCTGCAAGAACCACAGTACCAAATAATGGAGCCATATCCGGCAAAGGATCAGAGCTATGCATGAGGGAAATAATCCTTAATTTTGAAATGAATTTCTTAATTTTATCACAGCAAATTTTAATCCATAATGCATGTTAAGGCTTAGCAACTGGGATAATAAAACCCCCCGGGGACTAACAGTCCAACAGCAGATGCGTCGGCCCAGTGGTTGTAATTTTCAAAAACAAAATCCATATAGAAGTAATATTTAACTTTGATGGTGTATAGCCATCTTGTTTAAATCAATTTGAATGAAACATTTCCTTCGTTAGTTCATATTTCGTTTCTCGGGATGACAGAGTAGTATTCCAGGAACATTATCCAGTATTCCATTTCCAAAGACGATGTCCTTCTGCACTGGATGATATTACATCCTGTACACAAATATATGTTTGTGGAATATGGAGATAACCAGTCCAATGAATACAAAAATACCTCGTGCGTTGGATTCCATTTGCTTTTACAAAAACCCAATATTTCATGAACTTACAGTTTTGTAAGATATATTTAAATTATTTTTATATCTCTATTTCGTATGTTTAATTATCTTTATATAGATTCAATTAAATTTTAAACGACATCTGTGAACGGCATGATCTAATTTAAAATCCAATATATCTATTTGAAAATGCTAAGATAACAAACAGTACGCAATGAAAAGGTAAATAACTCAATATCGGAATTCCTAAGAAAATACAACCAGAGACATGGGCATAAACAGACCCCATGGACGTACCAGAAGTGGAATCAGGCGTCTAAAAGGGGGGATTCCTTGTCTACCGGTCACACATGCCGGTATCCCAATCTCTTGATCAGGTAAATGAAGTAATCTGTAGTCAGAATCAGAGTGCCAAGAAGGGTATAAAACATGTCATATAGAATTTGAACGAATTGAGGGTTTGTATTGGTAAAGTAGATCGTTTTAAACACCATGCATTTTACGAAATGCTGACTTTAGAAGAGACTGTTTAAAACTCTGCAATATCATCTTTGTTGTCAGTAGCCTGTTTCGATTAAAACAAAACCTGATCACATGCAGAACAAACGCCTTCGCTTCGAGTAAGATGAGAGATAAAAACACCATATGTAGGTGATAAAATTCATAACAATCAGTATAATGTTTATTTCCCCATCGTCAACTTTTGTTATCTATGTAGCAATATCCCATCATCATCTCCATGTGATGTTTATATCTCTCAACTGATTCAATACGCAAGACCTTGTTTTGCAAATGATGAGATTTTCAATCCAGACAGGCTACTGATGAGCAAGTTGATGTTACTGGGGTTTGTACAGTCTCGTTTAAAGTCAACATATTTCAAACTCTATGGTTGGCATAACGATATAATGTGCCAATACAACCTTCCATTAGATTAAATGATGCCTCACGTGCTTCGTATGAATTGTTAGGCAGTTCTTAACACACTAATTTTGCCTGCGGATTACTCCGTCTACCTGATTAAGATATAAGGCTCACTACGGGTGGAACCGATCGCCAGGGGATACTTACTCCCCCTACGCATCAGATCCAACTTCTGGTATGTCCCGGAGTGTGGTTTGTCCATCTCTCTGATTTGTATTTTCTATAGGAATTACGATACTCTGACTCCACGCACAAGTACTCTGAAGTTGATATTAAACGACACTACAGTTCTCTTGACAATAATTTCGTCGCCTTTGTTGATCGAGTCTTCTATTAGTATGTTCGAATTCCAATGGATACGCACTGTTAGCTGACCTGCTTTTCTGTTATTATGAAGCAGTTTGTAAAGTTTCCTCCAAAAATAAGCATTTCGCAAATTCGATGTGCTAGTACAACCTTCCATTAGCTCCAATGTTGTGTGACGTTTTTCATACCAATTGATAGGGCATTCTTGACAAAGTGATTCTGACTACGGATTATTCCGTTTACCTGATCAAAAAGTAGGGATCACAACGAGTTTGCCTGGTCGACAGTGGATGCTTACTCCTTCTATGTACCTGATCCAACCTGCGTGACATCCAGGGAACGCTAATTTTCCAACTCTTTGATTTGTATTTTCTATCGACATTGAATACTATTCGTTATCTTTGCTTTTTCATTCCGCACAGGACATTTCCTTTGTAATAAACAAACAGAAACGTTGTTTTGACGACGACAGAGATTGACATATTTGCCTGTAAATTGCGCACCTCTGGACATTAAACGATGATAGCTCGATGCTTTTTTTTTTTTTACTAATTTGAATGTATCCAAAGATGTCAAATACCACAAGAATGATATTTTACTACCAAACTTAGTTACACCATTATCTTTAATATAATTCTGTAATCTTATATACATGTATAAGCCCGAGAGGATCCGGGTTATAATAGGTCCTCAGTACCCTTTGCTTGTCGTAAGAGGCGACTAAATGGGACCGTCCTTCAGATGAGAACGCAGAAACCGAGATCCCGTGTCACAGCCGGAGTGTCGTGATAAATATCCCGGGCTCCTCAAAAACCATAAGCGCCGAGCATAGCCTTAAATGTTCCAGCCCTTCATCGGTTATGGTGACGTCTCCATATGAATGAAAGGTACTCGAGCCCCGTTAAACAATACACAATCAATAATATATATATATATATATATATATATATATATATATATATATAGCCCTTGTTCCTCTATTAGTAAATATACAATATAATTAGTGTATAACTTTATTCAAAATGTGTATAAAAACATTTGTATAAAATATCGAATAAACGAATAAATAAATCAATAAATGTGTAAATACTGACATAATATAAAATTGTAAAAAGCAGGATGATTTAATTCTCTGTAAAACAGGAAAGACACTCGAATAGTTAGTCATCTTCTTCATATTCCACACACATATTGTGTACAGGATGAAATATTCTTGGTTTGTCGTCCAATGCTGATGGACATCGTCCTTGGAATACAACTCTCTCATCCTGACAGACGACGAAATACGGTGACCTTTCTCGACCTTTCCAGGGGTTAAGGCCATCTGGCGATCCTTTACAGCTCGGGAAGCGGACGTGGCATGGAATACAGTGAGCAGATTTACAGTGATTGACTTCATAGTCACCTGTAATGAAAATTGCTTCATTTAGCGGACTCTCAGGATATTAGAATTACGTAACATTAAAGTATTAAGTATTGAAAGGTAGCTCATTACACCAAGACTTAAAAATATATATGATATTAAGTTGTAAGAGTTCGATTTAAATGTTTTGTGAACTCCTTTGTTTGTATATCATTGTTGCTCATTAAATAAAGTACTGGACTAGTCACTCGCAGATAACTGGGTTCAAATCCGCAGAGTTTTATGACCACATCAATTAAAAAGTGTTTTGGAAATATTTTGTTTGGATATTATACCTTCTTGACATGTCTACTTATTACATACCATCATGTCGTTCATAAATTCTATTTAAAAACGCACTCAAGGTGTAGCTATCCATTTAATTTTGAATGACTTTGTATCATAATGTTTATTCAATAATTATTCACAAAAATTTGGACTTGCTCGTGAAGTGTATAATACATGTTGACTTATCCAAACATTTAACTTACATGCATCTTTTGGTTCATATCGAGTTCCACATTGCACCATGCTAAAGTGATCACACCTTTGGGATTTGACATCAAACAATAACGGAAATGGACATTCCGTCAGCTTTGGTTTTCCTTCGGAGATTTTGTTTTCACAGTCGTAATATCTTGCACAGTTCCCAGCATACTCTAACTTTTTGTCGGATGGAAACGTGCAGTTTCCTTCCGGAGATTGAAGTATTTTAACGCCTATAAATATATACAAATATCATTCTATTATATTACACAAATCCAAACAAATGTACAAACATTCATTAAGATCCCTTCAATGTAAAACGTAAATATATAAAGCTAATATTTTTTTAAACTTACATGTGTCTAGTGGTGATCCTTTAGGAACACACGATCGGGTGGCTGTGTTTACTACGAAGTCATCCGGGCACTTGAAGGAGAATTCTCTCCCATATCTAAGAATATAAAACGTGGAACAATCCTCTGGGTCCACTCTGAAATCTGTATAGGGTTTATACAACACAGCCGACTCTGCCAAACAGTATAACGACGCACAAAGTGCAGAGAGTAAAACGGCATTCATGATTCTTGGTTCAGGGTGACAGCTAACTTAAGTGTCGTTATGCAAGTTGTTTCGTACTACTTATTCAGCCAAACCTCTGTCACTGCATTTATAAGATAATTCTTCCCACGTTTCAAGTCAGTTTACATTGTAGGTGTGTGGTTAGCGAACAGTTGGCCATTTTTAGACAATGAGTGGGTCGAAAGTGAATCTTTTAGAACATGTCGAAACGCTAGAGTAACTTTAGAGTTTTCTTTCATTTAATCAAGGAATCGATACACACAGGATGATGCCAGGTAACACATATACACAGGATGATGCCAGGTAACACATACCTTTATTACCATTTCTGGAATTTAAGGTGTATTTCTTCCATCGTCACGTTTATATCCACTAAGTGCTAATTGATACAGGCTCAAACATCAAATTTGACTATCACTGAACGACTCTCTCTTACTAGATAACATTTTTTTCCCAAAATGCTGAAAATGAAATTTATTATTTTTTTATTCATAAAATTAATAGAAACCGTATAGAATGCATTTTTCTCAATTTTTTATTAATAAAATTAATAGAAACCGTATAGAATGCATTTTTTCAATTATGTCCACTAAAGGGGGTAATTTATTATAGAGTTATAAAGAGGTAGTAATAAATCTCAACAATTTACAATTCATATATATATATATATATATATATATATATATATATATCCCCGTGGGGATCCGGGTTGTTAGAATAAATCCTCAGTACCCCTTGTTTGTCGTAAGAGGCGACTGTATGGGGCGGTCCTTCGGATGAGACCGTAAAAACAGAGGCCCCGTGTCACAGCAGGTGTGGCACGTAAAAGACCCCTCTCTGCTCAAAGGCCATAAGCGCCGAGCATAGGCCTAAATTTGCAGCTTTACCGGCAATGATGACGTCTCCATATGAGTGAAAGATTCTCGAGCGGGTCGTTAAACAATATTTAATCAATCAATAATATATATATATCCATTAAAATTACTTACCGATCGCAGTAGCTCATTGGTTACAGCGTTCGCTTTTTTTTTAACTGGGAGGTCATGAGTTCGAGTCACGCTCGTGCCATGGCCGCACCAAACCTAAGAAGTAAACAGATTTATTGATTATTCCTTCGCCAAATGCTCGGCTTTAGAATTGAGAATCGCGCGTCTTTTGGATATGACCTTTAAAACGGAGGTCCCGTGTCACGGCATGCGATGGCACGTTAGAACCCTCACTGTTGCGCTCCTGAGCGCTAAGTATAGGTCTAAATTTGTGGTCCTTCACCTGTAATTGGCTACATCTAAATATCAGTTAAAAAATTCCAACGGGACCTAAATCAAAGAAACAAACAATCTTATGATACTTCAACATTTTCGGAAAGCCTCGTGGGGATCCGGGTTATTAGAATAGATCCGCAGTAGGTCCTCTGCACCCCTTGTTTGTCGTAAGAGGCGACTAAATAGGGCGGTCCTTCGGATGAGACCGCAGAAACGAAGGCCCTGTGTCACAGCAGGTGTGGCACGATAAAGATCCTTCCCTGCACAAAGGCCATAAGCGCCGAACATAGGCCTAAATTTGCAGCCCTTCACCGGCAATGTTTACGTCTTCATATGAGTGAAAAATTCTCGAGCGGGACGTTTAACAATATGTAATTAATCAAACAATTAATCGCAGATGAATCAATTGGCATACCATGACAATCGCTATTTCTTACATTACCCCCCCCCCCCTCCCCACATACATTGAAGAAAGACTAAGATAAATCGCCATATTCATTGGTTTTCGTATTAATAACCATTTTGTATTGAAGGACTTTCTATACACACACCCGTTTACATGTAATATAGCATTGTGCAATGATAGCTGGAGTAAGCGGGTATTTTGGTTTATTTTCCAATTCTGTTCTTTAGCACCAATTAAAGCACGAAAAGGAAATGGGTGTTTCATGCCATGTAGTCATAAATATGCGAATAAAAGGTTCGGAATTAGCACCAAGTCAATCTAACTTACAACTAAATTAACCGAAAAAGAGGGTGATAGGAATGTAGACAAGTTGATATAAGGAATATAGTTTGAATAATAAATTTTTCGAAGAATTTGAAAATCAAGGTTGTAGAAGAGTTTGAAAATCAAGGTTGTAGAAGAGTTTGAAAACCAAGGTTGTAGACTTGTATTACCGGCTGTGCAATTGCTCATTTAAGCAAAGAGAAATATGTTAGTAGAACTAACGGTAACAAATAACAAATAGTGATTTGTAAACTGAAAGTGATTCCTAAACTACATTATCATAGTAATGAAATGTATGATACCTTCACGTCACGATCCTCTGATAGAGACATGTATCATCACAAATAGAAAGTACGGATATTTTACATATAATAAGTTATAGGTAGAATATTTAAACACGTCTACCACAAATAATCACGTCTTTTTAATTCATCAATAATATTTAAATCGCATATGCTATTTTGTTTCTAACATGCTTGACTGTAAATTGCGATTGTGACACATTTTAAAGTGACACTCATATTTCTTTTTCTTGACGGAAACATCAAACATTGCTATTTGTGTTACAAAGAGACAAATTAAGAATAAATCATTGTTTTCATCTGCCTTACACAGAATAATAAAAAGAAATTAATAAAAACGGGCAGCGTCCTTTGATTTTGATTTAGAAGTATCAAGCTTGTTGGTTAATGATATTCATATATCATTTTTAGCAAGTCTGAGACGTCCATTTTAATTTGAAAAAATCGCTATTTCTACATGTACGCTGCTCATTTTTTTTAGTCATTTAACTAAAGAAAAGGTGAAGATCACGAACAGCGACCAATCTCATAACTCCTATAAGGAGTACAAATTTACGAGTTGGGCTAACAGAAACCTCTGCATATATAAGAGGTTAGATCAGGTAACTAGAATGAATAAGCATCCTCTGTCGAACGGTCGCATCCAAAATAAGCCCTATATCCTCATCGGGTAATCCGTAATCAAAATCAGTGTGTAAAATACAGATTAACAAAATAGGAAACATATCAGACAGCATTTGATCCAATGGCAGGTTGTATAGGCAAGTAAGATTGCTATAACGACATGCAATTTACGAAATGCTGACTTCATACAAGACTATAGAAACCCCTGTAATATCAACTTGTTTGACAGTAGCTGGACTTATTTAAAAACTAACTAGTCGCGGTAGCTCAGTGGTTACAGCGTTCGCATCGTAACCGGGAGATCGTGAGTTCGAGCCCCGTTCTTACCATGGGCGCTTCAAACCTAAGATGTAAAAAGTAGGTAGTGATTGCTCCTTCGCCAAACGCTCGGCATTTAGAAGTAAGAGTCACGGGTCTTGCGAATATGACGGAAGTCCCGTGTCACGATAGGTTTTGGCACGCTAAAGAACCCTCGCTGCTACGGCCCTGAGTAATAAGCACAGCTCTAAATCTGTGGTACTTTACTTACAGCTGTTGAGGTCTCAGTGTCAGTGAAAAAATTTCCGACGCGACGTAAAACTAACAAACAAACAACTATCTTAAAACTTACCATACCTAGAACAAACTATTGCGCATCGAATTATTAGCGAGTCTTAAATGCCATTTGCAAATTATAATGGAATACTACTACACAAATATAGGTAGCTAACAGGTCGTGAGTTCGAGCCCCGCTCATGCCATGGCCGCGTCAAACCTAAGGCGAAAAATAGGTAGTGATTGCTCCTTTGCCAAACGCTCGGCATTTAGAAGTGAGAATCACGGGTCTTTCGGATATTACCTTAAAAACGGAGGTCCCGTGTCACGGTAGGCGTTGGCACGTTAAAGAACCCTCACTACTACGGCCCTCAGCGCTAAGCATAGGTCTAAATTGTGGTACTTCACCTACAGCTGGTGACGTCTCAATATGAGTGAAAAATTCTCGACGGGACATAAAACAAACAAACAAACAATGCAGAAGCTGAAGTCATCCCGTTTGTCATAATGAAGAATTGTTAGTTTGTCGTCAACATCTATCTTCAATAAAATATCTAAGTATGAAGCAAATGTGAAAGACTCCGTGATGTCTTCTATTTTGAGTTCATTGGGATACATCGATTCGCTATGGAAAAAAAAATGGTAAGAAATGAAACGTCGTCGACATATAAAATTGTCGAATTGAAAATCACAACATAGTTGATAAAAGGAGGTGTACTTTTCCTCCGTCTTTGTATACATTTAAAAACGAAATTCGTTTATTTTGAAATATACTTGTGGGTATGAAGTACGACGCTTTACACCTGTTTAAATGCGCTTCATGAAGCACATTTGCGCTTGATTAAAAAATATGCCGGTGTGAAGTGTTGGTGATTGTTACCTGAAGTATTTTTAAAAGCGAACTTTATTTTTTATTATAAGTACATTATACTTTCAATTCCTTCTGATTATTATCATTCGTTAAAAACGGTAGCCTTTATCAGAATTTTTCTTGTAAATTTCTAAATTTCTCAAGATACAACTAACATCTGACTTTAATATGTATATCGTTATCTGATTTAAATCAGTATGAAAAGGTATCACGCTGTATAAATTTACGATTGATGAAAGTGAACTAAATCAAAGATTTCGTTTTCATTACAGGTGACTATGAAATCAATCTAAATCTGCTCACTTTATTCCATATCACGCCTGCTTCCTGAACTGTAAAGGATCACCACATGACTTTAACCCCTGGAAAGGTCGAGTAAGGTCACCGTATTTTGTCGTCTGTCAGGATGAGAGAGTTGTATTCCAAGGACGATGTCCATCCGCATTGGACGACAAACCAAGAATATTCTATCCTGTACACAATATGTGTGTGGAATATAAAGACTATGATTAGCAACATGTATACAAAATTGCTTGTGCCTTGCATTTCATTTTTTTTAAATCCCAATAGTTCTTGGCGTTAGAATTTTGCCCCCAATTTTGATATATATATTCCATGTTTTTTCATAATGGAGTAGAGAAGTCCTTTTTTAAATTTTATATAGAAGTCCTCTTAGGTACCTTAATTCAACTCTGGTATACCAAGCCAACCGTGTTTGTTCAACTCTTTTTCTCTGTATTTGTGATAGCCGTTGTTAGATTGATCACTGTTCGTTGTCTTCACCTTTTTCTTGTTACCAGCTATAGGTAATGTGGAATAACGTTTGACTTATGAATGACATTTTAAGTTGTAGTAATGAGGTGTTCTTTACTGTGCTAACGCTTTCAGTGGTACGGACTTCCATCTCGAAGGGATATTCAGAAATTCCGAGACTTTCATTTCTAATGTCGGGCGTTAGGAGCAGAGACGTTAAACATTTTAGACTTGGCACGGCGCTGACATCGAGAATCGAACATAGGTTATCAATTGCGAGGCGATCGATTTAAGCACTCAGCTACCGTGAAAGGTATTCAAAAATGGAATATACTAAATTAAATTCACAATGTTAGTCAGATGTACTTGACACGTGACAGCGACAATTTAAGACACGTAAGGTACGAAGGGCATTACGATTATATACAAGGAAACGTATTAATTCAAACATTGAATGCAGCCGCAACTACTTGTAACTATCAAAACTGTGTGAATTGAAAAATTAATTAATTGACTGTGTGTTTGTTGTTTTCTGTCACACTCAATATTTTTTCAGTTAACTGGTGGCGTCCAGATTTTTTTTTGATTTTTTTTTTTTTGTTTTTTTGTTGGAGGAGAGAACCCAGATACAATGTACCCGGGAAGTGACCACCGACCTTCCGAAAGTAAACGGACAAACTTTCTCACGTGAGCGTGAATCGAACCCGCATCAACTAGAGGTAAGAGGCTTTGTGATTTTGGGCGCAATGCCGTATCCACTCGGCCACGGAGGACCCCAAGTTAAAACATTATATAAAAACGGGAACCAATCTCATAAATGCGATAACGATTTCGAATTTGAGAATAGGATAAAAACGAATTCTGCGAATATGGGATCAAGTCTCTTCTATAATAAGCATCCCCTATAAACTATCAAACTATATAAATCGCACCATATAGAATCATTCATGTTTTTGATATCGAAGCTTTTTTTTTTTCATGCATTAGTTCGTCACTATCGTTCATTGTGTCAGGCTAATGGTTTTGTTCACAATTTTAGATAAAATTATATTAAGTAGCTTTCATATCTAAAGAACTAAAATAGGAATCACTCAGATATGTAGTGTATTTAATCATAATACAAAGCCTCTTCAATTTTTCATCAATATTGTTTTCAAAAAATAACATATGAACATGGAAAAAACATAATAAAATACGGGGTGCACCAATGAGGAAATACACACTACAAATCTAATTACCTGAAATAAAACCCCAAGTTAAACTGCTTCTTTCGAAAATATATGTACGTACATAATTTTATATCATCAAATGATAGCTTTGGATATGTAGAATTACCTGTATTATTCTATACTGTAGGATCGCAGCAAATTACGGTTGCCTTTTTAAAACTATTGTATCCTGGTGGTCGATAATAAAACAGATTGACTATGTATTAATTCTTGGGGGTGGGGCCAGATTGTAAATATATGAGGGTATGAACTGCGACGCCTCACGCCGCCATCATTCATGATAACATGTTAACGCTATATGCAAAGTATGCTGGCACAGAGTAATTTAGTTCATACCTTAATTCATTATCAATAATAATATTTCTTTATTATGTTTACATTCTATTTTCATTTCTTTCGGAATCCCCAGAATTTCAAACGCGCATTTCTAGTAACCATAACTAAAATGCATTGATAAGGAAATGGGTATCTTTACGATTTATAAAGACATATCAAAGTCAACAACATTGGAAATATAATTTTGTAATGCATTTTGTATGTGTATGCAAAAGGAAAAGTACATATATGCAGGGGAAGCTATATAAAATGTATCTATGAGATTTGCCCCCACCCCAAACTGCCACGCCTAGGTACCACAAATGGAACGTTTACGGAAATAGCCATTTTCATACCCTTACTCAAACAGATGCTATACATAATACATTTCGTGCAAATTTCGTAAAGATGAACTTAAAAATGTAAACATCTCATAACATTACTGCAATCAGATAGAAAAGCACTGACGATTTGGGTTCAATCTGTTTACTAATTCCAAGACCCCCCTCCTAGATATTTGCTTATTACGACATGTTTGATGATTAACATAAACAGATCATTAAAATGATTATCAAAGTATACACACACACACACACAGAGAGAGAGAGAGAGAGAGAGAGAGAGAGAGAGAGAGAGAGAGAGAGAGTGAGAAACCGTGATATCATACATTTCTCTCTGTAAAATTATTTCTACAAAATGAACAAGATATCTAATATTTCAAAAATGCAATACTTGCTAACACATAAAAGGTTGAAAATTAATTACATAAATCAATTATATTAATGAACAGAACAAAACACAAATCCAGAATTGGAGATGAGAAAATTTATATTGTTCATAGTGTAATAGTTTTGTTGACATCACATAATGTGTCCCATTTACGTGATATGTATACTATGAATAGCGATGCGGAAATACTGTGTAAAGTTGTTTTGTATTGTATACATAGAAAGTTATACAAATGAGCTATAAGTAATTAGAAATGTGCATCAACACAATGTTTTTGTGGTCCTTTATATTGAGAAGGTTATTAACTGATTGATTGATTGTATATTGCTTAACGTCCCTCTCGAGGGATTTTCACTCATATGGAGACGTCATCATTGCCGGTGAAGGGCTGCAAAATTTAGGACTATGTCCGGTGCTTATGGCCTTTGAGCAGGGAGGCGTTTTTATCGTGTCACCTCTGCTGTGACACGGGACCTCGATTTTTGCGGTCCCATCCGAAGAACGGCCCTATTTAGTCGCCTCTTACGACAAGTAAGGGGTACTGAGGACCTATTCTAACCCGGTTGGAAAGGTGCAAATAAGAAACAGTACTCAATCTCAGAACTCGTATAAGGAATACAAAATAACGAGTTGGGAAACACGGACCCTGGGTACACCAAAGGTGGGTTCAGATACTTAGGAGGGTGCAAACTAATCTGAATCCAAAATCTGAAATTTTGAGAACTGTTGTTTATGCTCATGAGGACCACAATTTTATCACCAATGTTGAATGGACATCGGCGATGTTTCACAATACATTTCCGTTGCATTGAGCAAACAAAGCTTGTTTTCACGATAGCAGGGATTCGTATTTTTGCTCGAAAATTGCGTAGTTTAGCAGAGCACTTTCGTAGTCATTCAACAGTCACCCGTAACCTGTTGCTTTTTACTATTAAACTCAGATATGTCCATAGATCTAGAACTCGCATGCATTATACCTCACAATAAAACTTGGTTACACCGTAACTTTCAATGTCGTTGCTTGTTCCTCTCTAATGGCAGAAATACAATACTACTAGTGTATAATTTATTCAAAACGTATCAAAATATATGTATAAAATATGTAGAATAAATAAATAAATAGATAAATAAATAAATAGAACAAATAAATACAGAGATTGCATAAAATTGTAAGTACCAGGATGATTCGATTTTCTGTAAAATAAGAAAGATATTGGAATTGTTAGTCATCTTCTTCATATTCCACACACATATTGTGTACAGGATGAAATATTCTTGGTTTGTCGTCCAATGCTGATGGACATCTTCCTTGGAAGACAACTCTCTCATCCTGACAGACGACAAAATACGGTGACCTTTCTCGACCTTTCCAGGGGTTAAGGCCATCTGGCGATCCTTTACAGCTCGGGAAGCGGATGTGGCATGGAATACAGTGAGCAGATTTACAGTGATTGACTTCATAGTCACCTGTAATGAAAATTGCTTCATTTAGCGGACTCTCAGGATATTAGAATTACGTAACATAAAAATATTATGTTTTGAAAGGTAGCTCATTACATCAAAACTTACATTTTTATAACCCTAGGCTGCGATATGGCGATTTATGTGTTTTGCGAAATTATTTGTACATCGTTTGTTTGTTGTTTTCCTCCACACTCAACAATTTTTTCAGCTATCTGGTGGCGTTCAGTTTTTATTGGTGAAGGAGAGAACCCAGATACAATGTACCCGGGACGAGACGACCGACCTTCCAAAAGTAAACTGGCAAACTCCCTCACATATATCGGCGCAAGCGAGATTCGAGCCCGTGCCGACTAGAGGTGAGAGACCCTGTGATTTTGAGCGCAATGCTCTAACCACTCGGCCACGGAGGCTCCTTGTACATCGTAGGTCATTAGATAAAGTATTGTACATTGTAGCTCATTTGATAAAGTATTGGATCAGTGATCCGCACATGTCAGGTTTAAATCCGCAGGAGTTTTATGATGATATACATTGAAAAAAAAAATGGAAATCACGTTTTTATCTAAAATTGATTATGTTCTGCCTTGTTGACATATCTACTTATTAGATATCATCATAACATCATATCTTTCATAATTTCAATTCAAACACACATTCAAGGTTTAGCGATCCACCTGAACGCGCCTAAACCGCTTTGTATCGTGATGTTAGGATATAATTATTCACAAGAAATTGCATTTCCTCATTAATTGTTTAATACACGTTGACCTTGTGAAAACATTTAACTTACATGCATCTTTTGGTTCATATCGAGTTCCACATTGCACCATGCTAAAGTGATCACACCTCTGGGATTTGACATCAAACAAAAGCGGAAATGGACATTCCGTCAGCTTTGGTTTTCCTTCGGAGATTTTGTTTTCACAGTCGTAATATCTTGCACAGTTCGCAGCATACGCTAACTTTTTGTCGGATGGAAATGTGCAGTTTCCTTCCGTAGATTGGAGTATTTTAACGCCTGTAAATTTAATATACAGAATTACAATCATGTTATATTACATAATTTAAAATCAAAATAAAACCAAAAAAAAAATAAAAAATAGGACATCAATGTGAAACGTATATATATATATATATATATATATATATATATATATAAAGTTATTTTTAAAACTTACACGTGTCGAGTGGTGATCCTTTAGGAACACACGATCGGGTGGCTGTATTTACTACGAAGTCATCCGGGCACTTGAAGGAAAATTCTCTGTCATCTCTAAGAATGTAAAACGTGGAACAATCCTCTGGGTCCACTCTGAAATCCGTGTCTGGTTTATACAACACAGCCGCCTCTACAAAGCAGTATAACGACACACAAAGTGCAGAGAGTACAATGGCGTTCATGGTTCTTAAAATATCAGCTTTACAGTTAAACTAAGCGGACACGTTACGTTATTTGGTACTACTTATTCAACGAAGACTCGTTGCATTTATAAGATAATCCATCCCACATATTTAAGTCAGTTTACTTTGCATGTGTGTGGTTAGCGAACAGTTGGCCATTTTTAGACAATGAGTGGGTCGGAAGTGAATCTTTTAGAACATGATGAAACGCTAGAGTAACTTTCCATTTTCATTCATTAATCCAGAAATCGATATGCTCAGAATGATGCCGGGTAACACATGCATCCATGACCAATTTTGGAATGTAAGGTGTATTTCTTACATCGGCACGCTTACATCAAATTCAAGATAACGACCTCATTAATGACCCACACAGTACTAATGGATACAAGCGCAAACGTTAAGATTAACTATCGTTTAGCAACACGTGTTACAAACTTTTTTTTTCAATTGGATGAAAATGATTTTTTTTTCTATAAAGAAAATGAATATAGCTTACCTTAGTATGGAATGCATTCTGTTTCCATGATTTCTCAATTATTCCCAAAACAGTGGGTGAAATTCTAATAGAGTTATATAGGGGAAGCATGGTATATTTTAAGTTTTGAACATCGTAGAATATTTACAAATCTTTTTATTATCTATAGGAATTTTACAATTGTATTTATTACAAGAAAATTAAGTCAAATTATATACATCAACCCACGCATCCATTAAAACGCTTCCTTAAGGTACCTGAACACTAGTGGTGGTGTACTATGATATTATCTCCATTTCTTAAATTAAGTTTCCACCAGATACATTGAACAAAGCCACCTGACCTAAGATCAATTCGCCATGCTCATTTATATTTCTTATTAACTACCATTTAATACCAAAGCATATCCCTTACAAACAGATGTATGCATGTGATATAGGGTAGTGCAGTGGTAGTTTAAGAAATCGTGTATTTTCAGTCTATTTTCTAATTCGCGATTGGTTTCTGAAGTACTCAGCGACGTATAACAAATGACTCGTTGCTTTAAACTATAATTTTTAGCATAAAGATACAAACGAAAGCATCAGCTATCGCGAATTTTCGGGCTTTCTAATTCGTTTTCTGTAGTATCAATAGATGCATGACAAGACACTGGCTGCTTCAAGCTGTAATTGTTAAAATTAATGTACGGCCAAGAAGTTCGGTATTGGTACCAAGTCAATCCAGTTCGGAGTAAAATCAAATCGAAATCAATTACTCATATCCATATCATCTGAAGTAACGGTGACAGATAACTTGTCAAATTGTGATTTGTAAACTGAACGTGATTCACAAACAATATGTAGTAATGATAAGCATTGTATCTACAGGTCAAAATCCCCGGATAGTAGAACGAAAAATACAGAGCAATACAAAGCTAACATGGATGGTTTCATATCATGCGTTGTAGGAGGAATATTTAAACATGTCTACCACAAATAACCAACAATAATATAAGTCATCAATAAACGAATGCCATATCTCATTGTATTTCTAACGTGCCTGATGGTAAATTGTGTTTGTGACACATTTTAAAGTGACACCCATAATTATTTTTCTTGACGGAAACATCAAACATTGCTATTTGTGTTACACGGAGATAAATTAAGAATAAATCATTACTTCTTTCTGCCTTACACGGAATAATAAAAAGAAATTAATAAAAGTGGACAGAGTCCTTTAATATATTAGTATCTAGTTTGTAAGCTATTAATATCCGTATATCATTTTCAGCCACCTTGCGATGTCCATTTTTATTTCATAAAATTGTTATCCCTATGTTTACGTCGCTGGATTTGTTTTAGTCATTTAATTAATATACAGTTGAAACATATGATATAGTTTTCTTCCATCTTAATACACACTGAAGAAATAAATTTTATTTTTGAAATGTACATAGTGATATGAAGTGCTACGCTTTACACCTGCATGCTAAATGAACACATCTAATCATTCAAATGAAACGTCCACCAACATGACACATTATGCATTGATTATTATTTCAAGTGATGTCCTCGTACATAAGAGAGAGAGAGAGAGAGAGAGAGAGAGAGAGAGAGAGTTGATTTAGGTATCTATCTATTCGTATGGAAATGTGTAGATATTGTATATATATATATATATATATATATATATATATATATATATATATTAAACAATACCTAAAAAAATTCAAAAAGTTGCAGCTTAAGAATTTAATACGAAATAGATCATTAACTTGGGGTTATCAATATCAATCACTCCGAAGATAATGCGATATCAGAGCAGCGTACGTTACAGGATGTTCTAAAACTGAATATTTCCTAGGTCTATGACAGTGCCTTAAATGAGAATGTTTATTTTAATTATTTGTGATCATGTGCTATGTCCGCATATTCGTTGGGGATTTTTGTAGCTCTTATTCATCGAAAGAGTAGGATTTTGTCCCGGATAGTGAAAATTCTTGTATTTTATTAATATTCAAATTTCCAATTCGCTTCCTTGATGAAACACATTTTCTGATAGGGGGAATTTGTTTTGTTTATAATAAATGTTTTTTGCGGCTTTCAAATGCCACAGAGACAACTTTTTTTTCATAATTTGATAATAATAGCAGCATTGACGTAATTTGGTGAAAAGAGTCCAAAAATTTATGAACTTAAGATAAAATTTGAAAAATAGATAAAATCCGGTTTTAATATACCGAAAAATATGGTTTATCTACAAAATGAATTTCATCTTTAAAAATACATGAGGGTATAAACTGCGAGGCTTGACGCGGGCAAAGTTGGCGTTGTAGTTCATGACACCATGTACATTTAACAATTGAAGTTTATTTCTTGTACTTACGTTTTATTTTTCATATCTACTTGAATTTCACACTGCTATTTTCTTCTATATTCATACATTTATGCGCACTATTTTCTTCCATATTCATACATTTATGCGCACTATTTTCTTCTATATCCATACATGTATGCGCACTATTTTCTTCTGTATCCATACATGTATGCGCACTATTTTCTTCTATATCCATACATGTATGCGCACTATTTTCTTCTGTATCCATACATGTATGCGCACTATTTTCTTCTGTATCCATACATGTATGCGCACTATTTTCTTCTATATCCATACATGTATGCGCACTATTTTCTTCTGTATCCATACATGTATGCGCACTATTTTCTTCTGTATCCATACATGTATGCGCACTATTTTCTTCTGTATCCATACATGTATGCGCACTGTTTACAGATGCAGGAAATTAACATCATTACAATGTAAATATTTGACAATATTTATATATGTTTTTAAAGTCAAATGACTTCTTTAAGTTGCCTTTTACAGGTAATATTAAATTATTTAAGGAATGAAAGTAGTTTTGCTAGCATATATAGGAAGGTGGATTGAAGGTCCGAACCCAATGCCTCTCTTTTTACATGTGTACGTAGAAAGGACGACAGGTTTATATTTGAAGTTACCCTCAATCCATCCCTCCTCCCTCAAAGCCCCCAATCAATAGATATTTCGTTTCAAAGATAACGTGAAAATATGTATAGTGGAATGAAATCGCAGAATAACCTAATAAATATCTTCAAAAATCTTTAATAGCAAGGTGGTGATTAAAAAAAAATAATTTGTATAATAATCTTTATGTAGTAAGACCGTATTTTAAAAGAAAAAATTAGAACAATACAATATTGTTCTGGATCCTAATCGTTAACAGTCTCGGGTACATTAAATAAATTACTACATGTACATGTTTGATTGACCCTCAACCCCTTTTCAATTTATTCACAAACCTAATTTTAATCAAGCTGGTCACGATCCAATAGTTACATATTTTCAAAGATTTTTAAAAGAAAAATATAGTGTTTTGTTTCTTTGTTTTACGTCCCATCGGGAATTTTTCACTCATATTAAGACGTCCCCTGTCACAGTGTGTTGCATGGTTTATGTTTATATCAAATGTGCTTGGAAGCTAAACTATCCTTAAACCAATGACAGTGTGAGTGTCATTTTCTACCCAGAGTTCCGTGCACTATGAGCACTAAACCCCTGTAAACGGCTTTTTAAAAAAATCTAGTATAAAACTGGTGTAAATCTATTCTAATTTCAAATCTACTAAAGGTAACTTAAAGTTTCCATCCGACAAAAAGTTATAATACGCTGAATCCCAGAACCTTTTTTCTCTTAAAATGAACATTATGAATCTATTAGTAAAACGGTAGTAAAGGAGGCGGGGCTGATATGATGCATGATATATACCCCGATTCATTCCGATTTTTCATCTATATTTATTTTCAGGAGATAAAACTTAACATATCGGACGTGACTTCCGAACTTTGGGACATTTGTTAATGTTTTCTGATATTAGGTGTTATTTAGCAAAAGAACCTTCAGTTTTCTTGTTTGCGAAATACTTTCGGTCAATTTCTAACGATTAACAGTAGCGGCATACATTCTATTCTGTGTAAATGCAATGGCATATGAAATACAATAATATACCGCCAGTCAAAGGTTTACCTTGTCTAAGTTTGTCGTTACTAATTATAGATCCAGGTTGGGTTTATGCAACAACCAGTATTTTACGGACGAACAGACAGACATGATCAGACCTTACATACCTGACAGTCGAAATGATCACACTTTGATGAGTTTACCTATCTATTGATATTGAATCATGATGAGCAACAAAAAGATACAAAAAACCTGGATGGACAATAGGTGGAAGTTATGGCCGCAATTTTCGTGGGGGACTGAGGATACCTTCAAGTGTACCAGTACAGCAATGCGCACAAAGGGGACCGAGTGCAAGCACAAGTGCCCGGTCCGAACGGTCACCACGTTCTGGACCAGTGATTGTGGGACTGCCCTTCTCCCTGTCTCCAGAATCACCTGGTGTTGCTTCATAATTTCCTTTACCATCCTGTGCCACCTCGTGGGGATCCGGGTTGTTAGAATAGATCCTCAGTACCCCTTGCTTGTCGTAAGAGGCGACTAAATGGGGCGGTCCTTCGGATGAAACCGCAAAAACCGAGGTCCCGTGTCACAGCAGGTGTGGCACGTAAAAGATCCCTTTCTGCTCAAAGGCCATAAGCGCCGAGCATAGGCCTAAATTTGCAGCCCTTCACCGGCAATAGTAACGTCTCCACATGAGTGAAAGATTCTCGAGCGGAACGTTAAATAATATTTAACCAAACCACCCTGTGCCCCCCTTCCCGCTTGAACGAGGTGGACCCAGCCACGACAAGCCATGAATCACTAATCTTTTACCCGCATGGGTTACTAACTTGAGATAACTTATGCATTGCATAAACTGATGCATTACATATTAAAACACCCCCCTGCTTGTAAACAGTGCGAGACACAACCGGGTTATGGGGTCATTTTTTGTCCCAATATGCACTTGGTATCCTACAGTCCCAGTCCCGCAATTGCTACAAAATTTCTTACTAGTGAATAAAGACGCGTCGCAGTATTAATCTTTAACCGAAAATGATAGATAACTCATTTCAACTTCATATAACTGACACGCTAGCCCAGGAAAATAGCAGTTCTTGAAGTTTGCCTCCAGCACAGCAATATGGCCCTGTAATTCTAAAACACACAAATTTGATTATCTGCAAAATATAAAGACAAACAGCAGCAATACAAAGCCTAAATATTGTTAAGGGGGGGGGGGGGGGGGGGGATACGTCTGTCTCCCACCCGAAATGTTTTGAAGAGTAGTTGTCAATTGGTTCTTGAATCGAGATCCTTAATAGGGAGTCGTACCTGTACTTCCTCGGATTACTTTAATATATGCAGTGAATTAAAAAAAATATGAAGCCTGTCCTAAATTAATATGGACTATTTGATATAGAAATACATGATATTAATTAGAATAATGAAAGGTGTACATATGTTATCTCGAATCCTAAACTATGTTTGAACATTAAGTATGATTGACATTAATACATCAATCATCAGTATTAAACAAATCGTTCCAGTTCAGATCATTTTTCAAATAACCATTTAACGATACTCTTTTTATTAGGCTCTGGCTTATCATTTAGGCCAGAATACCGGTCGCGGTATCTCATTGGTTAGAGCGTTCGTTTCGTAACCGGGAGGTCGTGAGTTCGAGCACAGCTCGTGCCAGGGCCGCGTCAAACTTAAGACGAAAAATAGGTAGTGACTGCTCCTTCGCGAAACGCTCGGCATTTAGAAGTGATTGATTGATTGATTATCTATTGCTTTCCGCCACACTCAGCAATTTTTCAGTTATCTGGTGGCGTCCAGTTTTTGTTGGTGGAGGAGAGAACCCAATGTACCTGGGAAGAGACCGCCGACCTTCCGCAAGTAAACTGGCAAACTTTCTCACATAACGCCGCGGCTGAGATTCGAACACGCGCCGACAGAGGTGAGAGGCTTTGTGATTTTGAGCCCGATGCTCTAACCACTCGGCCACGGAGGCCCCCAATTAGAAGTGAAAATCACGGGTTTTTCGGATATAACCTTAAAAACGGAGGCCTCGTGTCAGGGTAGGCGTTGACACGTTAAAAAACCCTCATTGCTAAAGCCCTGAGCGCTAGGCATAGGTCTACATTTGTGGTACTTCACCTACAGCTGGTGACGTTTCAATACCAGTGAAAAATTCTTGATTCTAAAACAAAGTAACAATGATTTAGAGCAGATATCATTTATTCATTTTCTTTCTTCAAAATTTATATTGTTACATTGTAAAGGCTTCGTAAATTTTAGTGCGTCTCTCTCTCTCTCTCTCTCTCTCTCTCTCTCTCTCTCTCTCTCTCTCTCTCTCTCTGTGTGTGTGTGTGTGTGTGTGTGTGTGTGTGTGTGTGTGTGTGTGTGTTTACAGGAAGACATTTTTTATTATGAATATTTGAAACGTCGAGCGCCTGTGGAAAAAAATATAAATGATTTTATTGGATATTTATTGTGCAAACTATGTACAATTTTCAACAGTCTTAATGTCATACAAAGCTTTAGCTACCAGAAAAGTTCAATGTACCCGGAGCAAATAATGCTTACGAAACTAAACTAAACTAATAGCTAGAGTATAAGCTCTAATCGAAAGGGATTAGAGACGCGAGTTTTTTATAGTACGACTATAAGATAATAACAAATTGCATATTAATTTAAAAACAAAATATCCATAAGATAAAAAAAAACTATGCTGCATATATATTGAACTCGAACACACGTGGATGTAAATATAGCTTTCAATCTCTCTTTCTCTCTCTCTCTCTCTCTCTCCCTCTCTCTCTCTCTCTCTCTCTCTCTCTCTCTCTCTCTCTCTCTCTCTCTCTCTCTCTCTCTCTCTCGTTTCATGGATCTCAGCATGCAATCAGAAAGCTAGTAATAAATATGTTCATGTTACATCACAATACGCTGTGCAGATAAATTATCATAACGCACTATTCCATTTGTCTGTATACTTTTCCGTGTTACTAGCGCTTTTAAAAAATAATCATTCAAAGCTTCAATAGACGTCCACAGTTTGCCAGTGCGCTACTTTTATTTATTTACTTATTTAATAGCGCCAAAATGGAGATAGAGAGGGGGGAACCCTTCTAGGTATTGATCAGGAATTATAAGAATATTTTATTTTTGAATGACACATCAGTTATCAATTTCAGAGAATGGGCACTTTAGTAAAGTGTTTCTATGCTAATTCCATATTTGTAACTGAAATCTGCACAAACTGTCTGTCTTGTCAAATTTATTGGCGAGACAAATCGCGGAAATGAAATTAAACAAGATTATTCTTACTAATCTATGACATATTGCATAATCAGGTAAACGTACAACGATTCCCGTTCACACCTAAATAAAAATAGGTTCCATGACATAATCAAACAATCATAATACGGTAATCTGAAGGGAAAAAATGCAATTAGCTGTGAAAAAAAAGCAAATGAGTCGTCGTATATATCTATAGTGAATTTCTTTGAAAGACTGACACTCAACAGTAGTGTTTCATTTCTTTCATTTGTTCTCAGCAATATATCTACCTATAAGTACAAGTGTACTTGACTTTTCATTCTCAGTTCTAAGCTTTGCACTTTTTAGTCTGTCTGAATGATATTGGTTTATGATACATGTTTTCCTCAATAAATTTCTAGGACTGTCGAAATAAATGGCCTACGACAGTGAGTCCTATATCAGGATCTCCGTTTAATCGCATGCTGTCGTCACAATACAATAGCTGACGTATACACAGAGAAGACTCTCGTAAATTGAGATGCAGTACTAATTGTACGTCTAGGGTGATAAATTTAAAGGCATTCAGATACGAGACATCATCAAGTGACCGAGTGCTTAAAATGTTTACTTTAAAACAAAGACGAAGGGATTTCACGTCACTATAGAGAACATGAAGATAGTGGTTTAAATTTTACGACTGTCTGTAAGATATATTGTATTCATTTCAGAGTATTATGTTATCGCTAGGCTAGTGTTTTTCTAGATTTTGGGTTGGTTTTAAGACCCTTCTATCTTCTTTTTTTTCTGTGTAATATTTTTCTACTATAATCAAACTGGTATCGGGGTTCACGAACTCGACTGAGTTCAAGTCAGGGTTAAAGGTACTTTTAAACACGTAAGTCTGTATTTGCGGCCATTGTACTATAATTTGCAAAAGAAAATGCACAAATTGATTCCAGTATTTTTTTCTAACGTTTCGTAAACTCGTCGTTGTTGTTTGCAGATACCGTCCTCATGTGGCATTGAATATTTCATAAAATATAATTTGTATATATATCAAAGGAGTTTTTGAAAACGAAGCTAACGCGGCAATTTTCTTATTTTAATCATGCCATGATAAGTTACACATGAAAATGTAAACGTCTACAAATAAAAAGGAGTTTGTTGCAAATTTATTTAATTTCAAGGGGTAGTTTCGCGGATTACCATAATTGGTTTTGTCCGCGGGTAGGAAATTCCTGAAGGCTGCATGTCTTGCATGGCTATAGCTTACATACTTTAATCTGTTGGTATAAAATTACACGAAGTTTATATGACCGCGAACTTAAGAAGTATATAAATACCATGCGTAAAAATGTTGTTTACAGAATTAATTTCTCAGAAAAAAAGTAATGGTGATTGAATTTATATTCTACTGTTATGCCATTTCGGAATACTTTAAGACGCATAGAAATGTATGTCGGTCAGAAATTGAACCAAAGGGTAACAAAAACACGTAAATATTTTGTTAAAAGGTTCGCGAAATGCTAACAACCAATTAAAGGATGAACGTAGAGATGAAAGTAAATTGTTCAACAAACGATAAAGTATCACTTTCAATAATACCCCAATTTGGGATTTTTGTCCATCAGCAAGTTGATAAGTGGATTAAAATCTACGAAGTGTAGATTCGTATCTGGGGTGATTTCTGAACTTGGGTATATTAAAATGCATATGAAGTCGGAGGTTTCTCATGCAATTCCAACAGCACTGGGGACGAGCCCAGTAACGATACTCGTGAAGATATGTGCATCGTGTCAAATGGACTAGCGTAAGTTCTAAACAAACCTTATCATTTCACTGCGAATTAGATTTTCCATTCTAGGGATGGCTACGCCAAAAGCGTAAAGTCCATTGATAACGCCATGTACATGCCCGTAAGGCGTCTGGAAAATTACCACAAACCAGGAATGTTTGTTTAACTGCAGTTTGATCTTTTAACAAAATATATGTGCATTGGGAACCTGGTAAAATAATACAATATGCATGTATATACATTTAATGCAGAAAACATGGGTTTTAAATGTCGGAGACGTGACAAACAGGATTTATAAACTGTAAGTGCTGGAAAAACCAGCAGGGTCAATGCATCATTGGACGAAGTAAACTTTTGTTGCCTTGATCCCAAAAGAGATCCGGCTAAGTAAATGCTAGATAGATTTGTCTGCGAAAAAAAAAAAAAAAGCACCTGTCCATCTCATGTATCCAGTCCTAGGAATGAAAATTATATGCATAGATTTTTAAAACATCATTCACTATAGATGTTAATATATATAATTTTGCATATTCAGAAGAGAAAAAAAAAACACTTCACACAGCAACCACGTCAAAGAGTATGCGATTTTCATGTTCTATGCAAATATTATTAGGGCATTATAAACATGCTACCTTATGTCAAGATTTTAAATACTAGGCACAGGTCCTTTTTAATATATTATTGCATTATTACAAGAGGTTTGCGTAGATTTATTAGGCCCATTTCAAACATTTTAGTTTGCATCATATTGGTTGAAGAAACGGAACCGAATTCTATGACGAAGAAAATAATATATATGACCTAGGCATATTTGAAAGTGCAGGGTGTGTATGCCGGAACTAATACAAGCATGTCTACACTGGTACAGTTTAATGATCAATAACGCGCTTCACTAAATTGCAAGATTGTCAATCACGTGCAAAAATACATACAGGAAACAGGCATGAAAAAAGCACAAAGCGCATTTGCTGTATTGTTTGGCGTTACTTACTTTTTTAAACAGTGACTTAAAAATACATAACGGTTGTTTTTATTTAAATTCATTTTGGAATAAGTTAAACATATAAACTAATTCCTAGAGCAACAAATCCTGAATTTACTATATATGGCATCACAATCACACAAACAGACCAAAACCATATTTTTCTAATTTTTTTTTCACGAGCGGTCTAGCTAGCTGGTCGTACTCTGCTTGGAAATTTGGTTCCGTAGGTCATGAGTTTATCTCCAGACAGGGGTGAAGTTGAATATTCAAAATGTAGCGACTTTTCTGTGATGTATATTAAATATTTCTTCACGGATATTTTTATTCAGGAGTTCATTGCAGTGTTTGTGTTGTCAGATATTGTGTATCTTGTATTTACGGCAAGTAACTCTTACTTCCATTCTCAATGATCATATAGCGCGTGACAGCTTGGCGAGAATTCCATCGTCATCGAAAATAAGTTTATGACTAAGCAGTCTAGCACTCTGGTAGCACGCTGCTAAGAGATTTCGTTCTACATGTTGCGAGTTCAACGCCGGACAACGCTGAAAGTTGATGTGTATATTTTGATGGTTTTGAATTACGTCTGATGTCTTAAATCAATCCATTGAATTGTGAAAAAAATTCACGAGAAGAATAAATACTCATTGAATATTTACTTCTACGAGATAGAGAAACCCCACCCCTGAAACAAGATTCGCTATGCAGGACTCGACCGAGCCTCGTTATGGTCGTAAGTAAATGTTGTTCCCAAGTGCAATTTCCCAATCCCACACTCGATGCATTGTATTGATCTTGAAAGTACATTAATGCATGTAATAAATTTCCTTAATTATGTACATGCATGGCCTAATGGTAACTATCACCGATAGAAAAAAACCCGGACGTTCTCGTCCTTGGCTATATCAGTCTATCACCAACAAATCATGACTGGGGTCTAATTCTAGGTCAGTGCCATCAACGCAAATCCATTTATTGAAACTTCGAAAATTTATGACTAGAGAAATTTGATTACTGTATTATTAAATGATGTGGGCGAGATCTGGGTTTGCTTGCCCAATCTGTGAACTCAAACAAGTGGCAAAATCTTTCAGAATTGCACTTCATTTTGAAAAGTTACAGATTCATGAATATGAACCTGTGGAATTTTGGACTTGATAACGTGGGAAAAAATCATGACAGGTTAATGCATGCAGCTAGATTGAAAATCTGAGAATTGCAGGATTTCGTTTGTTTTAATTCCGGAATGCTTATGCATCATCCTCACGGTAGTGCATTTCTCAGTTCGTGTGTAAGTAGTAGTTGGTATAAACATATTCATTTGAATACTGTATTCACAATGAATATTAGATATTTCAGAAACAAGCTGAATGACTGCTTGCGTTTTGAAAAGCAGTTGTATTTTTTTTTTTTTTTGGTCACAAGTTTCCAGAGTGGGCGGGTGGTATTCATCACGTTTCTAGATCTACGAACATACGTTTAAGATGGCTCAGTCCCCAAGGCCTTCGGAAGTTTACAAGTCCTATCGGCCTACGATAGACATCATCAAACAATGAACGCTTTAATGACATCTTTGCTGATTTACAACCCGCTAAATCACTGATAAGTTCGTCTTTAATGAATAGATTATTACTAACTACAAGAAATGCCTGGTGTATTTGGGTGGATGTCACGTGACAGTTTTGTTTTACGAAAGGGTGGAAGCAAAACGTGATATTGGCGATTGTGAGCCTTTAGTTGCTGAATGAATACATTTTAAAAAGCATGATGTGTAAATAAAGGTGAAACATAGATAAGTATCTAATAATGAATCACGATCATGGGAAAATATGTACATTTGATGATGTTACCAGTGGCGGATCCAACTTTTATTAAAAATGGGACCCAACAGGCTGGTGTTGGTTAGTCTAGCTATATGTTATACATAATAAAATCAATAGATAACAACAAATAGTTACTCTTTATGCACTTTAGAACACCGTTTAAATTCCAGTTCATTCGCTCAAACCAGGATCATTACGCTACAAGGAATACTCGCCATAGTATCAATTACATATACTATTTTTTTTTATATAATAACCTTGAAGTGTGTCAGTCTATCGTGTTTCTCGACAAATGCATGAACTTTCAATATGATTTAAACAAATTATATGTACATTACAAAATATAGATATACTCTATATATAATTACTTTCGACTAGGTCTTGCACACTAGTTGTATATAAAGATGAACATTGAGGTACCGTTTCGTAGGCTGTAGTAGCAGTTTCGATACTTTGGAATTTCTCCGCCAATACAATGTTTTAGGTCCTTCAAAGAATACTATTCACCTCGTCTTCCAAGTTCAGTGAATATTGTACTTCTCGGACAGCATAAATATGGTACTTACTTAAACATTTTAATATATGGATCAGAAAAAAGACAGAAAACGACGAACTGTACATAGATATAATAATGATAATACTAATGATTGGTTTTTATATAGCGCTTTTCCAGTATATGCTGCTCAAAGCGCTTCACAATACATTATTACCACAGCAGACCTTATAACATTCCAGAGTTTATAAGTTGAAGTGGATATCGCAAAATTTACAGAAGTAAACGTTTTCTTTTATTTTTCAAATGTTTCTTTCGACTTGAAGTTTGCATTCAAATTATTTCCGTGCAGAAGTAGGTGTATTTTACCTTTCATAGTATTATGTAACTTATTCTTCATAAAACATTATATTCTAAGATTTAGGCACTAGTATTTATTCAGGAATGTAGGTTTATAATTATGTACTGTGTCAAATATATTCTATTAAACAATTTTATGCACACATTACACAACATTCAAACGGTTCATTTGTATACTGGAAAATGGATTAATCTAAATACTATGATGCATAGCATTATACAGTATTGGGCAGCAAGCAGCACCTTCAGATAGAGAAATCTTCTCTTGGGACATAACACGTCGTATCGTGGGCGATACAATCAGTACAAATACGTTTTACAACCTCAGTTACAATTTATCAAGATACTGTAATAGATTATAAAGTACATATTTGCATGAATTAAATTCATTATACCGTATATAAATAAAAAAAAATTGTTGAACCTTTTCATGCATTTAATAAAATGAAATTTATCATTGATATGCATTAAAAAAAAAAAATCATACTATGTTAGGTATAATTTCTTTTAATGTATCAGTCATTTAAATATGATATGCCGGGGCCGAGTGGGTAGCGCATTGCACTCAAAATCACAAGGCCCCTCACCTCTAGTCGGCGCAGATTCGATTCTCGCTCGCACTGATATATGTGAGAAAGTTTGCTAGTTTACTTTCGGAAGGTCGGTGGTCTCTTCCGGGGTACAACGTATCTGGGTTCTCTCCTCCAGCTACAAACTCGACGCCACCAGATAACTGAAAAATTGTTGAATGTGGCGAAAAACAACACAAAATCAATCAATCAATGAAATTGATATACAGAAATATCAATGATAAATATCATATAAAGATGTCAGTAGGATGTAGCTTGGCAGTGTTACGAAGAACGACTACAACTGGATATAGATGCAAACAAATTAGTACTAAATAACAATGGCATTAGGGGGAATTCACGGCAGACGGAAAAAAGGGTAGTGGTGTAAAGATTTTCGAGGGAATTGATTTTAATGATTAACATATATTAAATGATTTTTTGGTGTTCAATTATGCCTTATTATTTATTTAAATTTAGCTTCAAAATGACTTTATGAGTTATTCCTGTCGTTGTCTATTTAAACTGATTTCTTTTCATTATTTGCTTTGACAGCAGTGGTTATTAAATGGTGAGAGTTTGCAAAAATGTTATATATCGGGGGTTTTTCTCCCCACAAATCTACATAGTTGACCAAGTATTACTAAGTAGTTATGAAATAGAAAGAAATATATTTAACAAAAAACGCAATTACTGTGTCACATTTCAACTTTTTATAGAGACTTGGAATTAATTTGTTTTTCCTTGAATTTATTTGACAAAACGACATACATTGAGATTATTAATCTGACAGTTAAAGGAGAGAAGCCATATTTTCCATTCACAAATCATAAATATATCAAGAATTTATTTCATTTTAATGAAACATTAATTACCTTGGACTAGGTCGTTTGACGAAAGGTCGAACACAGACTTGGTGGGGTAATCATTTATATTTCCAGATGTCCTATATTAGATCTATGATACTACATAGACCCGATTTCCGAGAGCATAAAATATTATGTATTGGAACTTACCTGACGTGGAGATATAACATATTAGAAACGCAAAAGCAAGAGTATAGAATGTTGTTGACTTATAACCATAACAATTCTGAAAAGGGCATAACAATTCTGAAAAGAGGAACATGAACTCATGCAAATTCACAGCACTCATAGACGAAAAGTGATTATGAATAACTTTTTTAGTTTACTTTGAACTCGGGCTTAGTCGTCGGCGAGTGATTTTAACTTCACGTTCAGATTTTCAATTTCTTTAGGGCAACTGGGCCAATTTCAAACCCCGCTTGTGCCATGGCCGCGTCAAATACCAGACGTAAACATTGGTATTAACTCCTCCATAGAAAACGCTTGGCATTTAAAAGTGAGAAGCACGGGGCTTTCGGATATGACCTTAAAACGGACCGTATCACGACAGGCGTTGGCACGTTGAAGATCCATCACTGCTACGACTCTGAGCTGTAAGCATAGGTCTGAATTTGTGGTACTTCACCTCAACTGGTGACATCTAAATATTAGTGAAAAAATGTCAACGGGACGTAAAGCAAACAACCAACTAAATAAAAATTCATAAAGAACTTCTACAGTTATACCAATATGTTTCGCCAACACGGATATTGGCGCAGAGTTGGGGCGGGATCATTGGTGTAGAAGGGAACGGGATGACCCAAATTAGGCCCACGTACCCGATTGGGAGACAACCATATCCCACTTATAACCACTGCTGAACACGAGAATAGAAATAAAGTCGCAGTGGTTAATTTGCTAGTGGTCACTATGCTACCCTGCCACATATTCATGTGATGACCCTTTTGGCAACAATATGATTGATTGATTGTATATTGTTTAACGTCCCGCTCGAGAATTTTTCACTCATATGGAGACGTCACCATTGCCGGTGAAGGGCTGCAAAATTTAGGCCTATGCAAGGCGCTTATGGCCTTTGATCAGGGAGGATCTTTATCGTGCCACACCTGCTGTGATACAGGACCTCGGTTTTTGCGGTTTCATCCGAAGGACTGCCCCATTTAGTCGCTTACGACAAGCAAGGGGTACTGAGGATCTATTCTAACACCTCAGATCCCCACAGGCAGGCAAGAATATGACTTTAATAGAAATTCAACGTTTTATATAGGAATGTTTAAGGCAATGTTAACATGAAGTTAGAATTTATCAAATTTCATTAGATTGCATTTTATCCCAGGAAACCAGAGCAAGGTCACAAAAGGGAGTTCAAGTTTATCTTGTAACTGTCTAGATATAAGAAGAGTAATGCCAGTGAAAAGTGTGGTCTACAGGCCTCTTGTTTAGTATTCCAATAAACAACATATGTTTATTTCTCGAGTTCATACATACAGATATGTTGTGTATGTACGGAAGGGTTGTCGGTCACAAAAAATGGATTTACAAAATGTCGACCTGGGGTGGACCAGAAAAAGTAGGATGACAACAGGAAAATCTGCCGGAGAAATGTTGTTCGTTTCCAATTAAAGCGGCAATTAACACATTCTTGTTCCCGTCTTATCATGATTTGTAACCAAACAATATACAGGTGTATTCGTGGCGATCTGAAGGGCCCGGAAGCGCATTCATTACCTATCCTTGACGGTATTCGACGAAACCAAATAAAGGCGTTTTCGTCACACACATGCGCGTTAACTAAGTTGGGCGAGCAGTTTGTATAAATAGAGCGGATTTAAAACAGTAGATATCAGTTCCTCATTTCTGAACAGTAAAGTTAGATTTGAAAGAACACTTTAAGAAATTCACAATGCTAGTTTACGCGGGCGTTCTGGTTTTGTGTTTCGTTTCCGTGCATTCCGCGGGGATTTGTGAGGGATTATTCGGAGTTCAATGGAAGATGGACCCCACGGACTGTGCCAAATTCTACTGGTGTATGAATGGTAGAGAGTATGAATTCAAATGCCCACAGAACTCTGTTGTAAACCGTGAGAGCAGATCCTGTGTTCCAAAAGGCTCCTCCTATGATACATGTAAGACACTGTATGGTTCTTGTACAAGTGAATAATATGTTCCCCGTTGTCCTTCTTATTTTTAGTAAAACAATTTTATTCCTTGTTGAGCGAAATAGAAAGTTTCTTGTTATGCAATGCAGACGTTACTGTTCTAAAATGTCAAGGTCGATTTATTGAAGAATTGATCGCGATCGTCGAGTGCAATGAAAAATCTTATTCTTATGATAAGATTTTAAAATTTACTGCAGCTCCATGTGTATATGCCGACGTATCTAATCTTATATGACTGTTCGTATATTACAATGGACTTGGGTATACGTGGAAAGATAAGACTGCAGCTATTTCTTACGTGTTCATTTCAGCTAATATCAGAAGTTATGATTTACTATAATGAAATGACTATCGAAACAATAAATCCTTCCTGTAGATAATTTCTATATTGGAATCATCAGCTTTGTTAGTAACGTCTTCAATGTTTACTATTCATCTTGTTTTACGTCCATCTTGCAAAAGTGATATGCATGCATTGAGAAGGTGTCGACTTTGATTAAGTTAAAACATATTTGTCTCTCTTTCTACAAATTGCTTTTAAGGTAATGAAAAACATACCTTAATAACATGATTTAAATATCACCATTAAGCAAAGAAAATTTGCGAGCGATTCTGCAATGAGAAATATCTTTACAGGTACAGTTCAAACGCCACAGCAAGTGCCCTCGATCTGTGAGATGCAACCTGAGACGCGTATTGCCCATCCAGATAGTTGTGCTAAATTCTACGACTGTTCAAACAAGAAAACAACTGGCGGGGAACCGGAAGTTAAAGAGTGCAAGTACCCATTCCTGTTCGACGAGGAAACCGTGCGATGCGAGCATTACAGCACAGCTAAATGTGGGAGACGGTTCGAGCCCAAAAATGAATGTAAGCAGACATTGTTTTTCTTGAATGACGCGTGATATTTTTTTAATAAATTATGAAAGGTAAAAATATAATAGGTCAACCGCAAATTCATTAACAGCTGTTAACTCTATTTAAAGATCCGTCAAAACCACGAAATTTCATTTTTCTACACTTGACAAGAACCACGAGCTTTTTAAAATTTATTACCATAAAAACACCGATACAAGTGTGGCAAAGTTAAAACCTGTTATTTTCAATTTCCCTTGAGGATCAAAATGTCACGTCATGAAAGGATAAAATTAAACGAGACTCGATAAAAGGATCTAATTAACTGAGAACAAAAATTGTTAATTATGCAACATGTTTGGCTACAGAATAAAATTTACGACGATTTTATTTCTCAAAAAAATATGCAAATATTCTAAACCACCGATGATTTATTAGATAAACACGAATTCATTTATGTAAATAGTACGTTCAATATTTTCTTTTCTGAGAAGAAGGAGTGTTTATATGTGTTCCATTATGTTTTGTTGAATTGCAGGTGATTACGATGCGAATAAATGTAGGTCAGCCCACTGCATACCCTGTCATGTTCGCTATCCAAGCTGTGAAGGTTTCGAGGATGGTATGAACCCATGGAAAGGTCGTGAGGGGTCACCCAACTATGTCGTCTGTGACAGCGGTCGCGTGGTCTATCGCGGAGAATGCCCCCGGTTCGCTGACACCCAGCACGTTTTTCATCCCGTCAAGAAACTCTGTGTAGATTACAAGGAAATGGACATGTAATTAAGCAGTGTCTTCATAACATAATGTGACTCTTCTCGTATTGCTGTTTTTGGACATTTCTTTGTTTCATACAAATTTCACTTAGTTTAACCATTTTTCTTTACTTTTCATTATTCACTCACACCAACATATATTGCATTTTATCGACTTCAGACTCGAAGTCCATGATATGCGTTATCTAGAAATCCGTTCAGATTACCATCTTCATTTCATTTATCCAACGTTTTCTTTATTTTCTTGCTTTTGTAAACATTGTTGTTATTTATTTTGAGTTTTGTGATGATTTTGGGCTGTGCCTGCCTTTCCAATAAAGGGCAATCATAATTAACAACAAGAGTGTTTGGTTCATTTAATCAATAGGAACGACAAATAAAACAGCCGTGTGACGATTTGGAAGGTACGCATGTACTACTAGATCAAGGTCTGAGATTTCTCGAAAAAAATCAAACATCAGGGTTGTGTTTCCGTCGATTCAAGCAGTCAAAATTGGAGTAAATTACCAGACGTTAATCCTAGTTTTGACTTTTTTTTGTGGGCATCAGGCAAGACGAGCCAACATTTCAGCTAAGTCCCAATGTTACTATACTCTAACTTATTTCTTCCCTAAAAGCGAGACTTAAAGATCAAAACTGAATTTGTCTCGCATTTTATGACCCCTTGACCTGGTATGGATTTTCACCTTGCAGATGAGATTTTTAAAAAATGCAGAAGTTATAGAGTTTAATTGATACTATGTACTATTACGTCCTTTTGCAATTATTCGTTAAATAAAACGTAATGTTATTTCTCCTGATGGAGTTTTGTACCACATCTATACTTTTCATTATGAATAGACAAGTATTCATAATTATCTTAATATATATATATATATATATATATATATATATATATATATATACACACACGAGGGACACTTTTTAAGTTCGTAGAGTAAGCCTATAACTTTTTGACGCTATTATGAAGTTGCACGATTTTTTACACAGAACTTGCGTAATCATTCCTCTCTCGAACGGTATCACGGTATGCGGCGCACGAGGTCCACGTGCGCGCTGCGCTGGGTATTTTCAACACGTGGTTTTATACACTATGGTAACCTCTTAGCGTTCGATATGGATGGAAACATCTCTGAACAGAGGGTATATTGTAAGATTAGAGCACGCCTCGGGTTTCCGTCAACAGAAATTCATGCTGATTTGCAAAAGGTTTATGGGAATGGTGCTTTAAAATATGATACAGTTTGCAAGTGGGTACGTCGTTTTAATGATGGTCGGGAGTCAATTGAAAATGACCCTCGAATGGGTAGGTCGGTTTCCGTTTTGACGGAAAAGAACTTTGCTACTGTGAAAACGTTAACTGGGGAAGACGCACGTTATATCGTGCAAGAGATAGAAGAATTAATTGGCATCCATTCGTCAAGTGTTTTGAAAATCTTACGTGAACGACGTCAGATCTGCGCCCGCTTGGTGCCCCATTTGCTCACTGACGAGCAGAAACAAAGTCGGGTTAGACTTGTTATAAAACAAATATGATAAATGTGACCCACGTCGTTTGGATGAGATAGCTACAGGTGATGAAACCTGGATCTATCATTTTCAATACGGCCTGTGTGTGTGTAATGTATGGTTACGTTATAATTCTGCTGAGCACTATAGTTCCTCAGATAATTAAGATCTTACTAAGTTACAAACGGAAAAGAAAAAAAAATCTGAAAGTTTGGAGAAATAGCAACGTAAAGTCAGTGGAGGATATTTCATTCGTTTCGATAATTACTATAGTGGACCCATGTTTTGCACAAATCTCCTGAAACCGAAATAAGAAGTCATATTTTTAGTTTATGTCAACACAAAGATGTTTTCTGTAATTATTTAGAAAGGGCCAATGTCATCTATTTTCTATGTAAAGAGAATGTGCAGACTTTATTCCTCACTAAGTCATTGTTACTCCTCACTGTGTCAGTGCTATTCATCAGTATGTCATTGTTTATTCTTTACTCTTTCATTGTTCATTCTTCACTTTATCATTGCTTATTCCTAACTCCGTGGGGATCAGGGTTGTTAGAATATATCCTCAGTACCTCTTGCCTGTCGTAAGAGGCGACGAAATGGGGCGGCCCTTCGGATGAGACCGCGAAAACCGAGGTCCCGTGTCACAGCAGGTGTGGTACGTGAAAGATCCCTCCCTGCTCAAAGTCCATAAGCGCTGAACATAGGCCTAAATCTGCAGCTGTTCACCTGCAATGGTGACGTCTCCATAGGAGTGAACGATTCTCCAGCAGGACGTTAAACAATATTTAATCAATCAATCAATCATAGCATTATTAACACATCTTATACATCATTTCAATACAATCTACCGCTGGGTCGACTTTGTTATGAAGTGGTTCATATCAACTGTTAGGCCGTTCTTAACACACATATTTTGACTACGAAAAATTCTGTTTACCCGATGAAGATACAGGGCTCAAGGCGGGTGTGAAATCGACAGGGGAAGCTTATTCCTCCTAGGCACCTGGTCCCACCTCTGGTATATCCAGAGATCTGTGAGCCCAACTCTTAATTTTGTATATCGCATAGGAGTTATGGGATATATCTCTGTTCGTTATCTTTGTAATCTCAAGTAATTGGATTTGGCTTTGATTTTGGATAAGACAGCATCATGTTACATTGTTGAAATGATAGCAGTTGTGTATTTGATACCAATTCATAAAAACAATTTTCACCAATATTGTAGCCTTTATATTTATTTAATTTCTCGTCTGTCCACATTTATTATGTCAACACGGACCATAATCATGTTTATTTGCTAATTCAATATCATAGGATAAGAATTTTCAAGCAATCATACAAATTATTGAATATCATCATGCAAGATGTTTGTTGTCATTCAAGGTATCATTGCTGAAATCCATGTAGGCATGCAATCCATTTATGGCTACATGTAACTTGTCTAAGTTGACGTGTACCTCATTCTCACTTATGTCAACATGCAGGTTTTCATATTGACATGCAAGACAATCATATTGATATGCACCTTAATGCACGTTATAAAGCATGCCTTTTGTTCATGGTAACATACCATGTTGAAATACAAAATATAAAGAGAATAAATTTTAAAAAGGCGTTCTATGTTTGGGTTTTTTTCTTTTATTTTATTATATTTCAATTTAATTTTTATTTTTTTTTTATTGATGAAGCGAATTTAGAATTTACATACTCTCATCGAATAATTGAAGGAATAATATTTGGTATAGAAAACCAAAACATTTTAGTAGTTATCGAACTTGCACTCTCTGCAAGTTTCCAGGGGCGTAACTTCTTGCACGAAACAAAGCGATTCTTGCACGGAGCGCTGAACGGTTTGTATGGAATACTGAACGGTTTACACAGAACGAAACGACACGCTTTGGAGGTGTAGTAGCATGCGTAATGTTCTGTACAATGAACTAAATTTGAAATGAAATTAACAGTTTTAAGTGATTGAACAACTTTGTTAATAATTTGATGTTTATGATATTTAATTGAAAATCAATTCAATTTTTTTCAGCATAGTTCGTTATGAAAACATAATCCTGCAACGTCTTCATACATCTTCATTCATCACTGAATTGTTTTATTACCTATTTGTTTGAATAGTTTGTATCATTCGTTTTAAATTTACATCCAATTCAATGAATTCAAAAATCTATAACTTCAAAAAAATTGATCTATTCTTATTTATTCAACAGTTCGTCATTCCCAATTATACAGTAATTTGATATATACAATTTTATAAACCATTACATGGAACTTGATAATTTAATACAGGCATAACCATTTTTAAACTTTGTTCCCGGTGGGGTCCGGGTAATTAGAATAGATTCTCAGTACCATTTGCTTGCCGTAAAAATCTGAGGCCCTGTGTCACAGCAGGTGTGGCATGATAAAAATTCCTCCCTTCTCAAAGGCCATAAGCGCCGAGCATAGGCCTAAATTTTGTAGCCCTTCACCGGCAATGATGACGCATCGATATGAGTGAAAAATTATCGAGCAGGGCGTTAAACGATATTTAAGTAATCAATTAATCAAAATTCATGATTCAAATGTAGTTTGCGAAAACAAATTTTGAAATTTCTTATCACAAGGTCAACAGATTCTTCATAACAAATTCAATCCATTACAACGAATTTAATAGTTCGCAATAACAACTTTAATTTGTAATAACGAATTCTGGAATTTATTATTTCAAATACAAACATATTTTTGATAGGTCCTAAACAGTCTTCTGTATTCAACAAGATTAGTCAGGTAATTTATGCCCCTCTCGTAAGGACACAATGAGTTGGTGGAACACCTAAGAAAATGTAGCTGGAGTATCACCTATACTAGAGTGTGTATACCGGCGAAATGTGGCTCAATTTCAATCATAAAAGAAGGACAATAAATTTAGATACCAAAAAAAAAAACAAAAAACAAAAAAAGAAAAAAAAAAAACGTACTTTTAATACAATATCTTCTTTATTTCTATTAGATGATAGCAAATACATTCATATCCAATATCACGCAATATATTACAATATTGAAACTAAATGATATATGTAGCTGTATAACAATTACTCAGTGTAACAATCTCCACCAATTCACAAAAAGTAGACACATCCTTTTTCAGAAATGTTAATGAATGCATTAGGGGACTGTGTTTACAGTATAAAATTCTTTATTACTTTACATAAATTGACCCTGACCTTCACCATTTGATCTTAACATCAGCAGACGTTTCCTTCACGTCATATGGAGGTACCGTGTGGAATATGATTAGAAAAGCATAAGGACTTTCAGAGATATAGTCTGAATACGAAAGTGTGACAGACAGAATGACGGACAGACCGACAGACAAAAGGATACCCAGTCCCAAACTAATATCCCCCTTTTTTTTATAAAATCGGATGACAAAAGTACGTCCAAGATTTTCCATTTCCAAAGAAGATATTTAAAATACCAACTTTTAATTAATTGAATTCTTAAACAATATACAAATATAGAAAACCTTGTGATCATAACCTTAACATTTGATCTTCTGTTAAGAAAATCTAACCTATTCAACATCTCTAGAATTATTTGAAATTTTGTATATAGATATTTGAGGACAAAACCTTTAAGTTTTGTACTCTGTCATTGTGGCCATTACCTTCTCCCGAATAACAAGGTGATTCTAGTAATGTTGGTATTGAGGCATCTCCATGTTGTGTGAATTCAAATTTGCGTATATCGTGATCTCCTTGGGGTTAACTGGGGACAACACAATTTTTCATGGAAATAGAGATTGAAATCTTTTAAAAATAACAACAAGACAATGGTAACTACTGTGGGTAACATGGTCGATGGTGCTCCTGTTTTTTTTTTAAATCCTCAATGAACTTTATCTGTGAGATATAGGAATATTAGAAAGGGATATCACAAATATTCAATTTACATCATGATATAGCACAACGCAATATATACTATAGTTTATTATACACTGAAAATTTGTGCACATTTCTGTCAGAGACAGCTATTAAAGGTTAAGATAACGAAAAACACTCAATCTTGCAATTTCTATACAAAATACAAAATCAGGGAGATGGGCAAACACTGATCCATGGACACACCAGAGGTGGGATCAGGTGTTTAGGAGAAGTAAGCATCACCTGGCCACCGGTCACACCCACTTTGAGGCCTATATCTGGATCAGCTAAATGGACTAATCCGCAGTCAGAATCAATGTGCCAAGACCGCCCTAAGAATTGTATAAAACGTGTAAGACAGCATTTAACCTAATCAAGGGAACTATGAGCAAACTAGATCGTTATGACAACCATCGAATCTGCGAAAGTCTGACTGTAGATGAGACTGTAGAAACTCCTGTGACATCAACTTTTTGTTAGTAGTCTCGTCGATTTAAAAACTGATCTTATGCAGAACAAGGTTTTGTATATGTAAAGGAGAAGATAACTAACAGTATTCAATTTCGTAATTCCTATCACAGAATCCAAATCAGAGAGATGGGCAAACACGAACCCATGTAGACACATGTCCACCATGTAGAGGTGTGATCAGGTACCCAGAAGGAGTAAGCATCCACTGTCGACCGATCATATCCGTGAGCCCTGCATCCCGATCAGGTAAACGGAGTAATCCGTAGTCAGAATTAGTGTGCTAAGAACGGTCTAATAATTGGTGAAACACGTCAGACAGCATTTGACCTAATGGAAATTTATAATGGCAAACTAGATCGTTATAACGACCAAAATTTGCGAAATGTTGAATTTAGACGAGACTGTACAACAACCCCAGTAACAGTTGGGATATATAAACACCATATGCAGTTGATGATGAAATATGGTCACTTAGATTAGGGAAGTTGACGATGAAGAAATTGAAATCTTCCTGTTTGTCATGAAGTTGAGTTGTTAGTTAGCTACCAGCATCTATTAATATAAAATCATCTGAGACACACATATATGTGATATTGATAAGACAAATTTTGCAAAGAGAACATATCATGGCCTTCAAATCGATATTTAGATATATGGATGATTAACAGGGTCGATTCTCGCTTGCGCCGATATATTTGAGAAAGTCTGCCAGTATACTTTCGGAAGGTCGGTGGTCTCTTCCCGAGTACTTTGTATCTGGGTTATCTCATCCACCAATAAAAACTGGACGCCAGTAGATAACTGAAAAAAATTGTTAAGTGTGGCGGAAAACAACATTCGATCAATAATATTATTAACAGTATATATCGAGTTGATATACGCACACTTGAGGCAGTTGTTGCTCTTAAAAAGTATACGACCATTATTGATTTTCAGGTCACAAGATCAAAGCTGAAATTTAAGTCTAATATTGTACTAGTAAGCATGTTTCCATCTATCAGTATTTTCAGTATTTGGATTCATGTGTACTACTATAGTTAAAACTACCCTTGCCTTAACTGAAATAGTCGCTCAAATTTATACCTTTGAATGACACCGCCCATGGTCTTAAATCTAAAGTTAAGATTTGATTTACGCCGGCCGTAGAGTTAAATTTGGAGATAGAGATTACATATCTTCTTTTTAACGAAAATAAAGTGGGTAATGTTTGTTGTTGTCTTTATACCTGAAGCAATTCCCTGTAATAACATAGGGTGATATGGAAACTGGGTTTTCATCTTTGGCTAGACAAAAAATCCATTCACAACAACTTCTTCCAACACAAGCATATTTACGCCTCCAGAAGCATTTGGATCGTCTAATATGTAGTTAAGCTCAACAATTTTTGCAGTGACGTAAGTCCCGAAAAGTGGTACCCCACATTGTATTGTGTGGACTTCTCCCGTTTGACTCGGTCCTACGAATAGACCACAGGATTCCATCTCAGACCAAGTGACCGAATTTCCAATTCTGATCTCAACGTTGTGCAGCCAGCGACCTGAAATGTTTGTGAACGGAATGTTAATAATACTTCATGGTCTAAACATCAGCAAGCATATATAATCTACGATACAATGCATGGGCAAAACGTTATGTTTATGGATGTCTTTATCATCTAACGGGCAATATTGATACGATGTATAGAATTGAAAGATACATAAATTTCACACAGCTAGCTTATCTGATTAAAAAAGAAGAAAAAACACATTATCATCCCGAGTTCATATTCATAACTATATAATGAATCCTATTTCATATTAATTGTTAAGCGGTTGTTCTCATGTTCATTTTAACGAGGACTTATTCCATTAATCTGAGCAAGACAGTGGTGGATGCGACCGGTCAACAAGGGATGCTTACTCCTCTTAGACACCTGGTTTCACTTCGGATGTTCCCAGGAATTCTTCACTACCCTATTCTCAATTCTATATTCTTATAAATTACATGATATTAAGTTCTTTTCTTTGTCTTCATCTTTCCCTTCATCCTCACCAAGCCTACATTAATATTGCATATTGGTTTCTGTATGAAAAGTGTTGCATATGTATTAGCGTGGATTCCAATTGCAATAAAACAAGCATTACCACTCTACATAGAAAAGTCGAGTACAGTTCGATATCATATCATGTAAGATGTTTTCATGCTAGAAACAATATTTGATGCGTACTGTTGACAATTTATAGGTTGCACTTGCAATAGTATTAAAGAATTGTAAATGATAAAACGTTTAAAGGCTAAGCCAATTACCTTTTTTAGTACAAATAAGAGAAAAACTATTTGAAATTTAGAGAGGAACCACTTTTCTGTCAATTATAAACTCTCAGGATTTTTTATATATATTCAATATTTCAGGAAATAATGATTTTGAAAGAGTGAAAATAAACAACTTTGTCAACTTCCTTTATCTAGGTGGCCATATTCCATCATTACTTGCATATGGTGTTTATATCTCCAAACTGATTCGATACGCAAGAGCTTGTTCTGCATATGATCATTTTGGAAATCAAAGCAAGCTACTGACAAAGAAGTTGGTGTTACAGAGGTTTGTACAATCTAGTCCAAAGTCAGCATTTCGCAAATTTTATTTTCGTTATAAACAATCTAGTTTTGCAGTACAACATTCCACAAGGTCAAATGCTGTCTGACGTGTTTCATACCAATTGTCAGGCCGTTCTTGACACACTGATTCTGACTACGGATTACCCCGTTTATCTGATAGGGATATAGGGCTCACAGCGGATGTGACAGGTCGACAGGGGATGCTAACTCCTCCTAGGCACTTGATCCCACCTCTGGTTGTCCAGGGGTCCGTGCTTGCCCATCTCTCTGATTTGTATTTGTTATAGGAATTACGAGATTGAATACTGTTAGTTATATTCACCTTTAAATTAATTCATCTCATAGCTCCTATAATCAATACAAAATTAAGAGTTGTAAAGAAATGGATCCATAGACATACCAGAGGTGGGATCGGGTGCTAAAGAGGTGTAATCATCCTCTGTCGACCAGTCTTACCTATATCTTGATGACGTAAACGGACTAATCTGTAATCAAAATCAGTAGCAGCCAATTGGTATGAAAGATGTCGGACAGCATTTTTCCCAGTGACAGGTTGTATTGATGACATATATCGTTAAAATGAGAATAGAATTTGTGAAAATGCTGACCTTAATCGAGAATGTTGAAATATGAGAAAATGCATGCATCTAATGCTTGCAATCCTTTAGGAATACATGAGCGTACTTGCTGCCATAAAAAAATTGCCCTTGATATATATTCACGTTCGATTCTTATGCTTATTAGGGGAACGATTATATGGTTTCGAAATATTCGTTGTCGTAATGTTCGTTACCGCATTTCACAAAATTCTCTGTGAACTGAAACCTAGCTCGAGGTACAGCCTTCAAGAAAGTTAAAAAAATATTGATCATTGATAATGAGTATTTGAAAACTAGATACTTTTGATTTAGATATGATTGAACGGTTTCAATAAAATAAGAGGAATTGAAAGAATAAAATCAAGACTTTTCACATGTCATGATCTATAATCTGCACTTGTAATCACTAATCATTAGATGGCTGATGGTGTCTCGGTGTTTTTGGATGAATCCTTGCATATTCCAAAACAATTTATTGATCAAAAAATCAATTTTAATGTGTACGGAGCTGAACGTTAATTCTACATGAAATACATTTTAAATATGTTTATAACCTTGAATTTTTTTTTTTTTTTTTTTTTTTTTTTTTTTTTGAATTTTGTGCTGGTCGTTACAGTTAGTTTGAAAGATTCGCCGATGTGTTTTATTTCGTTTACACGATAAATTAAGTTTACACGAGCTAAAGGATTACAGAGTGACAATTTGACCAAGCAAAAAATTTTATCATAGTCGTACGTAAATCTTAAAATGCCTCTATTCTGTTTACGGCAAAGTAAGTTAGAGTAAAGCTGAGGAGAGTAGCAAATAAACCGTGTGCCTTCGACGGAGATTTCAAATTGTTCACATTGCTTGGTATTCTTCGTCACAGGGTATCGTCTTGTTTGTATAGCGGAATTTGAATTAGAAGTGTAGATCCAAAAAGATCCAAAATGAAATGCCATCATCATCAATTCGCATAATAGTTTCAGAAATCAGAATTGTTTTAATTCTGAGTATCTTTTCATTAGAAAATTGCCATTTATAGGCAGTTTTAGAAGACTAAAGAAATCTGTCTACACTCATCCTTCATTTTGAAAAGTTTCCATTTTGTAAATGATAAAAGCTGTATTTCGAATCCCATGTCACCGTGTAAGTACATACAATTGCCATGCTGTATCTACTTTATTCTTTGTGTTATTTTACATCACATTTGGGCAAGTACATAGATAATAGGCATTACCGTGAGCATCTACTCTGTTGTAAATAACAACATTGTTGATGACAGCCAGTCTTCCTAGATTTATAGTTAGCGAAGGGTAAAATTCATAATCCGTTAGGCAAAGTTCCATCCACGACGATGAATTGGTGATGCCATCAACACATTTCTGAAGGTTGGTACTCTGGATAATCGAAGATAGAGAACTTGGAGTTACATCCTTACCAAGAGCCAAGTTGTACACTGCAAGAAAATATTGGAAACTGAATATCAGAGTGATTACAATTTATATGATGTATTATATACAGTTTTCTGTTTTAGTTTTAAGAAGCACTGAAGACATTATGAAAATGTTGCATAATTCTAATTTCACAAAGTTCCCTTACACCACAAACACATTTAGTTGAAAATGGCGTTGTAAATGTGATATCAGCACTAAATCTGGCTGCTACTGTGATGATCAAACGGTTTTGGCATTCTCAGAATATCCAACTTACATCTCTGCTATCATATTACGCACATGTATAAAAAAAAGGTAGAGTATAGAAGAGAATATGAAATATAGATAAGAAACGGTTATCAATAGCATAACTCCTATAATGAATACAAAATTAAGGGTTGGACAAATATGGATCACTGCATACACTAGGAGGAATCAAGTGTCCATGAGGAGTAATCAATCTCTTTCCATTGGTCACACCGGCCTTGAACCCTGTATCCTAATCAGGCAAACGGAGCCATCCGTAGTGATAATCTGTATGTCAAGATGGGCCTATTTTAACTGTGTCCCCACGGGAATAAAATGAATATTATAGACACCTAGATGTGTATGCTTGACGGTAATTTACATTACCTGAAATTTTTAATGCCTATGTTAGGTACAAGTTTTGTAGAGACGTTGATTCACCGCGATCTATTATAACATTATATATAACATCATATAACATCCCCGCGGGGATCCGGGTTTTTAGAATAGACCCTCAGTAATCCTTGCTTGTCGCAAGAGACGACTAAATGGGCTGTCCTTCGGATGAGACCGCAAAAACCGAGGTCCAGTGTCACAGCAGGTCTGGCACGATAAAGATCCCCCCTTGCTCAAAGGCCATAAGCGCTGAGCATAGATCTAAATTTTGCAGCCCTTCACCGGCAATGGTGACGTCTCCATATGAGTGAAAAATCTCGAACGTGACGTTAAACAATATAATTTCATATTAATCATAACATTTTCTTAGTTGTCGATTTTCTAACATGGAATGAGTAAACATATTTGCGCAAAGTACTACTATATTACAAAACAATACTGAAAATCCAAGTATATGTATATTGACTTAACCCTAAAATGTTTCCGTGTGACTGGAAGTCTCTAACGTGACCGTTGGTAGTATATTGTTATGTAATGTTATAGCAATGTTTCTACGCTTATCGAAAATGAAAATTAAAGAGCTCAAATTCTTTCATTAAAAAAAGACACAATACATTATGTATAATTTTCTACATGTCTTGTATGTTTCTTTTTGGAATTGTATATCTATATAGTCATACCGAGCAAGCTATGTAGGGAACAATCATTTTTTAGTGTTGTAGTATTGTTATTTGGGAGGTATAATTTTGATTTCTACATTAAAGGACAATTAGGAAATTGAAAAGAAAAACAAATGAAGTCATAATGCCTGTTTTTGAGTTGCAGTGTTTCAAAAATTGGCCTCTTTGCAGTTATAATTTACTCAAGATTTATTTATGCGTGTAAACCTAAGTACTCTGTTGGGAGTCAACACAGTACAAGCAACAAGAAACAATCATTACATAAAATAGATGCATAATAATTTCTTCTAACAGTAGAGGTAAAATAATATTAGTAGATTGTAAATAAATAAACATCGTTTTTGTACCTGATATACAGACAAAAATAATGATATAGAATTTGAGACTTTAAATATATATATTAGGAGTAATGTAAAGTTCTAAAATTGCACATAAATTACAAATTCGTGTCATAAAATTTAAAATGAAACATTAGAAAGTGTGGGATATGGATACATGTTTTAAGTATTCTTCCAAATTTGATATCAAATTTTGTGTAAATTAAGACTTTTTAAACAATTGGCGTTCTGCTTGGAAAAATATAACAATCAAGTTAATGAAAAATAGCATTTGAATCAGTTTCAAGTCTCATCTACATGTTTTATATATTATAAAACTGAAGTACAAAATAAGGGTATAAAGATGGACAACATTTTGGATAAAACAGAAACTGTCAATTCATGCACATTTAAACATTTTGATGAAACAGTTCTTCCGCCACAAAATGAATTCCCTGCCAAACCCTTGAACATTAGAATAGACACATTTTCATTTCAACTGGATAGGATTAAGTAATAGATGTAAAATATGTTTCGATCGATGGGATCAGTAATGAACTAATACATATAAAGTTATAGCATCCTTCACAGTCATGCTTAAAAACAGAAGTTTTAACTTCCTTGGACTTTCTTAAAATTGTTACAGACGAATAAAGTTTAAACATTCATAGTAATATATCGAATGGCGAAGTAAACAATGTGTAAATCGTAATCATAAATCCCCAAGACATGTACAAGTTTGAGTGTAGGGCAACACGGACCTCCGATAAAACGAAGGTAGGATCAGGTGTCATGGAGGAATAAGCATCCTCTGCTGACCGGTCAAATAATATTGATGGTGAAAGACAGTCATTTACCCAAGCCATGGCCATATCCTAACATAACAATCAGGCACATGACATGCTGCAAGCAGGTGTTAGCCAGCGTGAGGTTGCAAGGCGTTTTAATGTCCATCCTTGTACAATTAGCCGGTTGTTGTCACGATTCCATCAGGGAGGATCCATAAATGATCGCTCAAGACCAGCTCACCCGTTTGCGACAACGTCACGGCAACACGCGTTCATACGGCAACGTCATCTGTGCAATAAGTTTACAATCGCTTCGGTAACGGTGAGAGAAATCATTGGACGTCATGGAAGGCCTATTCATCCTAGAACCTTTTCCAGAATTTTGAAGCGCCATGGGATCCGCTGCAGAAAACCTTATAAGGGGCTACAGCTTAAACCACACCGCTAACGGTACATATTACAATGGGAAAGGCAGCATCTAACTCAACGTCAAAATTGATCACATGTTGTGTTCTCAGATGAGTCCAGATTTATCGTTAGCAGCGCAGACAGGCAGATGTTGAGTTTACCGTCATTTACGTAAGCAGTTGCAGAAAATTGTGTCCTCAAGCGCGATGGGTTTGGAGGGGTGGGGGGCTTCATGGTCTGGCTGCGATTAACCACAATTTCCGGTCATAACTGGTCGTTTTAAATGGAACCCTCACTGCCTATATACCCCCTGGGATCAGATCGACAATCAGCTTTGGCTCTTCTGTGTCACCAACGCAGTCTATGTCTTCTATGTCTCCCAGACCAGTAATATCCGGGGCTGACACAGCCCAATTACAAACAAAAAAACACCCAAAGTCAGACTCGGTCAACAAACATGGCCGACTCAAACCGAGCACCAACATGTAATCTTTTCTACCTAGGTACAGCCTGTAAGTTCTCCCCTAGCGCTCATGCAGAGAGTGCGATGGAAACCAAGCGGCCAAATAATGCAGAAAATTTCAGCAGTTAATCGCTGGCAAGACCCCCAGTTAACCCTCAGAAACTTAAAGCACATCTTAGACATTATAGCCAAAATGCATTCCTAAGTGTTGGTTTTACTAATGATTTTCCTATGGTTTATCTTGGTCCAAGAAATTTCAAAGATTCAAGAAATCTTACACGTGCCAATCAAAATCCTCATATAGTCAGACAGAAGAGAAGATAACACAGAGTTAGCACACCAGAGCTTAGGGGGTTCCTATCCTCAGCCCTTCTTTGCCAACTTACAAATTTCTCCACTAGGTTTAGCCTCCCCCCCCCCCCCCCCCCCACCACCACCACCAAAAAAAGGCGGATATGTCCGCCTCGTACATCACCTTTCATACCCCGACAAACGGTCTATCAAATATTATATTCCACAGTCAGTATGTTCAGTTCGCTATGCATGTATAGACGATGCTGCAGCCATTGTGGCTGTCCTTGGTCAGGGCACATCTGACATAAAGTCGATATATATAGGTTTATCCTAGTTCACCCTGCAGATTTCGAACTCTTGAGCATTATATTTGAAAATCAGCACTTCCTTGAAAAAATCTCCCACTTGGGGTATCTATTAGTTGTGCCATTTGTGAAAAAAAAATTGCAACTGCACTCCAGTGGATGACTCAAAATCAATCCCGCAACCATAACACACTGCATGATTTACATGTTTTCCTCTTTGCAGGGCCCTCTCAAGTGTGTGGTAATACTTGTTCATTATTTCGAGTTGTCTGATCAGATATTGGGGTCCAAATTGCGGAAGAAAAGACACATCCCTTCAACTACAATGATTTTCCTAGGCATTAACTTCGACACCCAACAAATAGTAATGAAACCCCCAATATTGAAAATTACTCACATCAAGTCCGCAATACAGCTGGTCATCGCAAATAAATAGGTCACTCTAAGGTCATTTCAGCCCCTCATTGAACTGTCCAATTTCGCATGTAGGACTAAAGCTCCAGGCCGAGCTCTCTGTCGCAGTCTCATCGATGCAACCTCGAGCATTCTTAAACAACGCCACAAAATCAGGGTTACTAGGGACATAAAGGCAGATCTATAAGTCTGGATAACTTTTCTCCGTAACGAAAACGGGGTAACAGTCATTTCAAATAACTGATGGGTGTCTTAATACAAACCTCTAATATTTACTGATAGTACAGGAGGCCTTTTTGGAGTTTTTGGCATTTAATTAATCAAACAAAAATATATAAAAATAAAAAAAAAATCTAGCACATATTTATGATCCTTCAACCATACATATAGATATACCGATGACAGACTGACAACTACATTATATGACAAGCGTGATTACATATCTATGTAGTAATATACCACTTCGCCTGTTTATGGTATATATATCTCCCAGTTGATTCGATACGCAAGAGCATGTCATGCGTATGAAAATTTTTAAGGTCAACTACTGACAAAAAAGTTGATGTTGCAGGACGAATTTCGTTTGAAGTCATTTTGCAGATTTTACGGTCGCTATAATGACCTTGTTTGTGATTACAAAGTGTCTCTGGGACATATGTTCAATGATTTGTTTCATACCCTTTGTTACACTGTCATTTTTCATATTAACTTTGACTACGGGTAATCGCGTATAGCTAATTTCGACTAACGGCTCACGGCGGGTGTGACCGGTCAGTCGAGGATGCTTACTCCTCCATGGCAGCTGATCCTACCTTCGCTTTGTCGGAGGTCCGTGTTGCTCTATACTAGAACTTGTATATGTCTTGGGGATTTATGATTACGATTAACACGTTGTTAACTTCACCATTCGATATCACTCCCTCCTTCGGGTGCCCTGATAATATACTTAGGATAAAATGATCTGGCCTCAGGAGAGATAACTAGTACAGTCCTGGGTCAGGAAATAGAATTCAATCTTCCAAATATCGGGCTCTTAGGCCCCAAACCAAACTTTTGTGAACAAATATTCTTCCTTGATTGTTCTGGTACGACGTGCTCTTGACTAGAAATACGAAAATAGACAAAAAGCGCAAAAAGGCCAATCGCAGAGCTGCTGCTGTCATTCCTGATGTGTGTGTGGGGGGGGGGGGGGGGGTCATGGTTAGCTATCCCAATATTTCGATATATAACCAGGATTCATTTATATATATAACCCCCATTAAACAATTGTAGGCCTTAACGCACATTCAAAACCATTCTAATGCAGTATTATTGGTAAGATATTTGCAATACCATCATATCGATGGCTTGTGGCGGGTCAGTCGAGATGAAAGAATATTTGGATCTCATCTGGCCTGTTGTTCCTCAAAATTCTGTCTTATACGACGGAGGGCAACTTAAAGTTGGTCGTAAATCAAGATCTTGAAATTTGTCTATGGATTGGAGATTCTCTAGGCTCAGCACGGCCTGGTTTCTCTCTCCGTCTCTTGGAAACGGAGGGGATACTGTGTCGGAGTGTCTCAGGTGGTACATGCAAGTGCCGACACCATTACTCAGCAGCAATCCCCCGGAGAAACAGGGACACTAGATAGATCCAAAACATCCCAAGCCCTTATGTCATTTCCTCATTTGGACTTCAGGCGCCCCGGGACCACCGGTTTGCCCGTTTTACATTGTTATGTTGGTGTCCGCTTATCTCCCCTGGTTCGTATTTGCAGTGCCCCTTACCATGCCGCTCTTCCAATTAAACTCTAGGTCAGTCGTGTTTGTCAGCAAATATGATTTGTGTGCAAATGTGATGTACCAGCTGCCAGAGAACTGAACATTGAAAGCTACTATATATTCATGTTTGACTGTTACCGAGTTCTGACTGGATAAAACACATAACCAATGTATATACCATTTGTCTTTAGATTGACTTAATTTTTGTTATAGAGCATTCACATTGTATATCATTTGTAATAAATTTGGCACTGCATATATACTGTTTTGATATTAAGCAAAATAGGAACATAGTCATCAAAGAGTTGGCAATGATGTATTTTACCAACAAGCCAATTAATTAATTTGATATCATATTGGCCATAAATATTAACGGCAAATTATTAAGTCAACGTATACTTATGATAAAAGGTGCGACTTAAGCTTCTGCATCGTCAACTTCACATATTTATGGTTTAGTATTCCACTGTCACCTGCATATGTTTCTCTCTTAACTGGTATGATATAAAAGACGTTATTCTAAATATGATAAATTTTTAAATCAATGCAGGTTACTGACAAACACGCTAATGTTACAGGTACTTCAATAGTCTCCTAAGTCAGCATTCTGCAAATGTTAGGGTCATTACAACAATGGTGTTCGCTGAAAGAACTATCATGGGTTAAATGCCGTCTGACCTGTTTTACACCAATTCTTAGGCTGTTACACACTGACTTTGAATACGGATTAACCCGTTTATCTGATCACGATATAGAGCTCTCGGCGGGTGTGACCAGTCAACTGGGGATGCTTACTCTTCGTAGATACCTGATCCCTACTTTGCGATATCCAGGGGTTCATGCTTATCCGAGACTATTTTTGTTTCTTGTAAGAGTTATGAGATTGACCAATTTTCGTTATCTTCATCTTTCCATCAGAAATTACTCAGCCTTTTGTGTAAACCCTAATTCATAATACCTTCGTTATACCTCTAGAATGTGTGATCACTTTACCTGCTACGCTGTAGAATTCCCATCCGCTTCCATTGTGATTGTTTGTAATTTCACCTTTGCCCAAAAATATCCTGGAGGGTCTACATTGCCTTACGTTTGCACTGTACAAATATCCCACACAAATTGGGTAGTTTGTGCAGCATTTAGTGGCACAAGCTACAGAAGATCTGCTCTTGAAGGGATCAAAGTGATACGAGATATTCTTTGGAAATATTCCATCAAATAACCATCCTCTGTGATAATATGTTTCTTGTGCGTAGTTTAGAGCTCCTGTGAATTCAGTCTGTAAAAGGACATTGAACATAATGCTGTTATAAATAAATGTTTTTGTGCAGTCCACCATACTTATTTTATTTTTCGAAAACGGGCATGAAATATCGGGATCTTTCCAACATGAGTTACTCAAATCATTTATATCAAAGAGAATAACACAAAGCCGAATTGCTGTTATTTATTTATTTCCCACCACTCTCAAGCGATTTAATTAAGCAACGAATTTTTAAGATGTTTGAATTATTGATGATAAAAAAACAAGATGTAATCAAGGATCAATGTACATAGAACGCAAAACTCATTTTTAAGGTTCTGAATAATGTATATGAACAAACAGGCCCCAGGATCCTGAAACATCTTGAACTTAAGTCAAACTCTGAATATTGTGACGAAATGATGAAAACGTCAACCATTCCATAATAACATTGTTATTAAATATCTTTTCGTCTGCAAATCAGGAACTTCTGTTCAAAATTAATGAACATATTAGTGCTGATTAAAATTCAGACTTAAGCCTGAGTTTGTCACATGGTCCCTGGCCCAGGTTCCGTTATAATATAAAGCATCCACGGTACCACGTTTGATGCACCAGATGCGCATTTTGACAAAGGATGTCTATTCAATGGTGGTCAAGTCACAAATCTTGGAAATCTGAAATAAGAACAAACTTAGAATATATGACAGAACCCCCAAAAATATCAAATAGTGGAGACAAATTCGGCAAAGGATCAGAGCTATGCGTGAGGGAGATAATCCGATAATCCTTAATTCTGAAATGATTTTCTTATTTTCATCACAGTAATTTTCTGAGTAATTCATGCTAGTATCGAAGTACGTGGCAACTGGGCTGGTGAATACCAACTAACAGTCCATCATCAGTGTGTGTGTGTGTGTGTGTGTGTGTGTGTGTGTGTGTGTGTGTGTGTGTGTGTGTGTGGATAGATAGATAGGGATGTAGATAGAGAAAATGATAGAGAGATGGAAAATTAAACCCTGAAAAAATACTACATCTGTGGAACGGTAAACGGTTTGGAAACGAACTGGTTTGTTGGATAACGAACACTGGACAGTTTGAACAGAATTGTTCTCAGAGAAAACTAATGTATCCCATCGAAAACGGAACGCCTTATTCCAAGTTGGGATTGAACAGTTTAGCATGGGTTTCAAATTCAGCATTTAGGATAATTTCAGTATTTTTATTTTATTCATACACAGACATTGCGGAAAAGAGAGCAATTACTAGCAATACAAATCGAAGTACGTCATTTCAGGCTAGTTCCGATTTCAATATTATTGTTTTGTGACCCTTACACTAACACTGTGATCATTCTTCGGCTGACAAAGCTGGCAACAAAATTCCCAAAATTCTCATTATTACAGCTGCAATCTAAACGAACTTTCATTAATTAATTCCACATTTATTATTCGCACTTGTACTTTAACTGCCCTTTCAAAAGATGAAATTCTTCAAAATCATGCTTCAGATCTAAATATATTTAATATGCCAGTCAATGCAGCGGATGGATATGAGTTGCCGTACCTATACTGGATCCCCAAACTAAAAAAAAAACCCTTACAAACAAAGATACATTGCTGGATCCAGTAAATGTTCTACCAAGCCTATCTTTGCTCCTTACTAAAATATTACTGCTTTGAAGGAGAAACTTCAAACATACTATGCCACTACATATGCCAGAAGTGGTGTAAATCAAATGTGGATTCTTAACAATTCTAAAGAGCTTTTAGTGAGTTTGAAATTACAAAACCTTTATGATTACGATTAACACATTGTTAACTTCACCATTCGATATTCTAAAACCCTCAACATTAAAACGTATGATTTTACACTTTACACGACCATACCTCCCGACAGATTAAAGACTAGACATTTTACATCATAGACAGTTGCTTCGTCAATAAAATACTTAAAAGGAAATATTCATATTTAGTGATTGGTCATTCCAAAATATGTTTTGTTAAACATCACTATGACTCCACGCAAAAGTACTCTGACGATGATATTAAAAAGATGCTAGAGTTCCCCATTGCAAATATTTTCGTAGTATTTGGTGATCAGGTCTTCCAAGAGTCTGTTGAAATTCCCAAGTGCACGACTTGTGCTCCTTTGCTAGCTGACTTGTTTTTATTTTGTTATGAATCAGAATTCATTTAAAAGCTTCTGCATGAGAAGAAATTATATCTTGCTGTAGCTTATATATATATATATATATAGAGAGAGAGAGAGAGAGAGAGAGAGAGAGAGAGAGAGAGAGTGACGTGTAAATAACTAAATAAAGTTGCTGTTTCAATTAAATATGTAATTGCATCTATTCCAGATTGCGTCAATTTTTTCCCATTTTTATATGTTTTATATATTTCAGGGTTTCGTAATTCTTTTTTTAAGTGTGATATCTCTACTGCTATATTTAATTTACTTTCTGTACACCTCTCATTATATATATATATATATATATATATATATATATATATATATATATATATAGTACTTTAACCACAGAAAAATCAAGTTTTGAATATATTTATCTGAATATATTTTACTAAGTTTTCTGAGAAGGATTGAACGTTCACATATTCCCAAAAGATGTGTTCCAATGTTTCAACTTTTTGTATCTTTCCTCTTAATTTTGTACAAGAAAGTATTAGTAACTAAAATTCTACTAATAATTCTATATTGGAACCATTGAATTTTTGAGCTTTTTGTTGTCTTAAAATTGTTTTCCATTCACTTTCATGAAGTTCAAATATAGTGTTCCATTTTGTTTTACAAAATGGTTCAATGTCGTTATAATTCAAGATTTTATAGATCTGTTTCGATCTCGTGCAACATAACAATTTATATATGGTAGGTAAGATTGAGGGATTTTGTACTTTTATTATAGCTCCTTCCATGTGTCTTGTTTTCGCCCATGCTTTTACTGTCTGCACAACGCTCATCAATTCAAGAAAATTAAGATTTTATATTAGGATACATAGTAGAGAAGTGTTCATAAGAGTAGAAGGAACCGCCATCTTGTATAATATCATTTACATAACGTATGTTATGTTTGAAAAATTCTTGATTGAAAAAAAAAGTTTTTTTTCTACCTATGTTGATGCTTAGATTAAAGAAGAGTGGTATATCACCTTTAACTTTATCTATAAGAAGGCTCTCTTTATGTACTAGATCTATCTAGCTGTTAAAGACATCTATCCAAAAGTTATTTTTGAGTGGTTTTTTTTTTCAACTTCATGTATATAATCTATTTCACTGTAATTATTTTTTCCAGATCCAGCTTAGGTATGAAAATGGCCAGGCCTTTATCTGTAAAGACTAATTGTCTCATCCAACAATTTTTTAAAGATGCAAAGAAATGTTTTAATATTAATCATTCGTAACCCCCCCCCCCCCCTTTTTCATGTGATTTTGTAATGATATCTTTCTTAAATCGGTGGCCAGGACCATTCCATACAAAAGCATAGAAAACTTTTTTTCTAATTCTTTGCACAAATAGTCCGAAGGATTAGGAATTGACATGAGAATATGATTTAAAAGAGGTAGAACCAAAGTTTTAAGTACAGTTATCCTTCCTATTGGTGTTAAATATCTTTTACTCCACTGGCTGATGATTGCCTTTATCTGTATTAACTTTGGGTCATAATTTATTTTTGGAATCTTTTGTAAATCTACATCGATATGAATTCCGAGTAAAGTAAATCTTGTATTACCCCAAGAAAAAATAAATTTGAATATAGAATTTCTTGACTAAATTTTGTAGCCCCTATCCAAATTGCATGGGTTTTGGAGCAATTAATATGCAGACTGGATAGCTCAGAAAACCTGTTCAGTGTCCCCACAGTTTCCAGAAGGGATTCTCTACTCCCATCAAGTATAAGTGATGTGTCATCTGCCAGCTGTGATATTTTCTTTTTAGTATTTCTAACAGTGATTCCTTTAATATTATTGTTTTTCCTTATCATTATTGCTAACATTTCAGCACAAAATAGAAAAATATGTGGTGACAGGGGATCACCTTGTGTACAACCTCGTTTTATACCGAAAGATTCAGAGATATGGCCTCAATGTATAACTGCAGATGTAATGTTGTGATAAAATATTCTGATCCATTATTTGATGGAAGGCCCAAAATTAAAATAGTGTGATGTACATTGAATAAAATTCCATGATATGGTGTCAAATGCTTTTTCGAAATCTAATAGTAATAAAAGTCCAGGAATATCTTCTTCTTCGGTAAACTGCATTATATCATTTATCAATCGTGTATTTTCACCAATATATCTATTGCTAATGAACCCAGTTTGGTCTTTATTTATTAGTTTACTAATATGTCTTTTTAATCTATTGGCAATAGCGTCTGAAGCTAGTTTATAGACCGTATTTAATAATGTTATTGGGCGCCTGTTTTTAAGATACTGTCTTGGTTTTTCACCTTTTGGAAGCAAAGTTATTATCCCATGTCTCTGTGTAACAGATAGAAGTTTATTCTCATAAGCAAAGTTTAAAGACCTCAGAATAAAATTACCCATTTCTTTCCAAAAAACCTTAAAAAATTCAGTCGAGAAACCATCAGAACCTGGTGATTTGTTAGATTTCATATTTCTAAGTGCAATTATTTTCCCTTCACCAATTTCAAACTTGGGGATCAATTTGCTTGTAAAATTTCTAGATTCTAAAGAGCAAAAATAATTTGTGGGTTCCCCCCCCCCCCCCCCCCCACTTCTACCCATTTTGCTGTACTTCTTATGTACATTCCTTGTAAATTATGTTGTCTTAATTTTTCTAAATTTTGTTTTTTGATTTCTAAATTAGCCAAATTGATTTCAGATGCATGTTCAGATACCTTTTCATCCAGGATTTTTATTTCTTCGATTAAGATTTTTTTTCTTCAGGAATAACGTGTATGATATACTTTTCCCTCTTATCTCCATCAGTAAGGTTTCCAAGAATAGCTGATCATTTATTGTGAAACAAATATCTCTATCTGGAATGTTATCGATTGATTCCATATTATAGATTGGTACAGCATACTGTTTCCGTACTTTCTGAATTATTATACAATCCAAGTAATCTTTATCACCTAAAAGAGAATTATTAAATTCCCAATAACCCCTTCCTTTATGAAAATCATTAAAAGAAATTGACAACAGTACCATGGAATGGTCTGATCTGTAGCTTGGTTCAATGGAGCATTTGTTTAAAGAGGGTAGAAAAGTATCTGATATAAGACAAAAGTCTAGCCTACTTCGCTTAAAAGGCTTTTTTCTTACGCCAAGAATAACGTCGTGTTGTTTCATGTAATTGTCTAAAAGGATCAACATAGCCATTACTTCCATCAATTCTAAAAGTTGGCTCCTGGCTTTTGGATTATTTACTGTATTGTAGTTATGGCAGTCAAGTTGAGTTTTTAAGACAACATTAAAATCACCACACCATATAATATTATGACAATTCATCTCTTCAATGTAGGTTTGAATGTTTTCAAAGAAATCAGGTGTGTCTGAATTTGGACCATATAACGTACATAGTGCAACCTCATGGTTTTCTGTAATTGCTTTAAGTATATGGAATTTTCCATTACTGTCTCCCTTTTCGTTGGTGACCTTAATCGGTACAGTCGATTCCTGATGGTGTGGCCACTCACTACCAAACCAGTAGCCCTTTGAAGTTGACATATTATCTGATTTGCTGTTACCAGACGATTGCTGGCGGCAATAATGCGGACGAATATGTCCTGAGCTCTTGGTCGACCAGATCGTGGTCTATCCTGAACAGACCCTGTATCACGATATATGGACCATGATCTGCTAAGAAGAGACTGGGAAGCATCCATTCCCTTTGCCACAGCGACCTGTCTTGTGTTAACCTGTACCATACCAAGGGCACGTAGCCTCTCATCCTGTGTTAGACGGTGTATGGTCTCTGTGTAATTAATGACTTCAACAACTGATAATCTGATGCTTTCTCTTCAAAATCTTCCTTTAGAGTGATCCCAACCTTCCAATTCAGAGGCAATTGTGGCACAACACCCTTGATCATCAGTAGCATTCTGTGGAGATTGTTAGAGTGTGATTAATATGATTGGGTGATGAATTTCTTTGGAAATGCTTCCTCGTTAAGGAACTATACAATATGGCCTCGTATCCCTTTGTATATGTGAACATTTAGATCACAAAAACAGTATCCCCTTCTGTTTTCATATAAATTCATTAATTTTGAATTTAAAAAAAAGTACTGAATTTCTGAAATTCTCATATGCATAGAAAAGACCGCCTGGCTTTAACTTACATGCACGTATGTAGTGTATATAGATATATAGATAAATAGATAGATAGGGAGAGAAAGAGAGAGTTAACTTTTATTACATAATATTGTATTGTTTATGATTCCCTTAATGTCTTTAACACATTTATTCCATCCGCCCTGAATTGTTGGATTTGTTCTGACATTGAATCAACTTTTTTGACCTGACACGATAAACAAACCCAGTCTCTTCTCAAGGACAAATAAGGGGCCTCCGTGGCCGAGTGGTTAAAGCATTGCGCTCAACATCACACGACCTCTCTCGTGTAGTCGGCGCGGGTTCGAATCCCGCTCGCGCCGACATATGTGAGAACGTTTGCCAGTTTATTTTCGGAAGGTCGGTGGTCTCTTCCCGGATACATTGTATGTGGGATCTCTCCTCCAGCTACAAAAAAAATGGACGCTACCAGATAGCTGGAATAATGTTGAGTGTGGCGGAAAATAAACAAGCAATCAAAAACAAATATTGAATGAAAATAGATGGAAACAAAATATATTCCTTATGTGACCTATCTAATTTATTTTGATTGATCAGCCTTACAAACGAAAACAATGTTGTTAAAAGCTATGCCAGTTGTAACCAAAACATATTCCTCATGGAACCCCATGGTTTAATAACCACAAACAATAACCTTCCTATTTTAGAGACCGACTTTTCATTTGAAGAACATGTTACCGAATCAATCGAGAGAGACATAAACACCGTATAATTGGGTACATCAGTGTTGGAAATTGACAATGGAGAAGTTGAAGTCATTCCATTTATTATTAAGTTGAGTTGTTAGTTTGACCTTAACGATATGTTCATTAAAAATTCAAATATGAAGGATATGTGGAAGATCCTACATCGTCTAGCTAGAATATATTTATATAAATATGAATAAAAAACATCGATGTTTTTTCTGCATATAACTTTCTAACTGAAAGCCACAGTAAGATATCCCTTTGATGAAAACAAAATTGAAAACATGAACACGATGTCCGAGTTCCTCTTCAAACATATGCTAATACTTTACTTAAAACACTTAAATTAGATCTTAACATTCTAACATAAAGTGACACTTGAGTTGAGACCTGAGATGCCGACATGTTCTATTTTCCAGAGTAAACTTCATTAATCTCTTCTTAAAAGCAAATTCCAAGAATGCAATATCGATTGTAAATAATAATTAGATATTCTAAAATGCTTATTCCTGTTGCAAGATAATCGTCCCTTAATCTGTAAAATATTATTATATACACATATGACGAATTGATTACATTACACCCTACTATATATTTTGTTCTTTAAATTCAACATTTAGGTGATTCAAATATTGCCTTATAATAAGATTGATTGAAATTAATAATTTTTTTTTATGATGACTTTTAATATCTACTTTACCAAATGTAATAGACGTTACTCAAGATTTCTTATATCATCTGTGGTCATTTAAACATATTAATGGATTTCTGCCCACCTTCCTACATAAATGTCATGATTTTAATCTTTTTCATACTAAACAAATAAATATCGTACAATCTTATAACATAAATTTTTGAGGGTGTCCGAATTATTGAGATAATGACCAACGATCACAGAAAGACAGTTTAATTGAATCGGTTTATGAATGAAGATTAGCATTGTTAACAGATATAACGTCGTCGATATATTTGAATTTAGAGTCGAAAGCCACAGCGAGCGATTTCTTCCTTATATGTGGATGCTATCTAATAAATTCTACCTCAAAAGGATACAAGTAACGAACATAAGTTGCACCCATGGGAATTCCAAGAAAATATTGGAAGACATTATCACTAAAACTACGAAGGTGTTGTCAATGAGGAATCCCAGCAACGTTTTAATATCAACTTCGGAGTGCTTGTGCGCAGAATCAGAATTGTGTTTTAACAAAGTAATGTTTTGGATGACTCATAACAAGACATGGATATTTCTATTGAGAAGGTGATGGATGATATTAATATCATAGTTTATAATTTATGGCGAGCAATGATTGTGTAAAGTGTACAAACGTCTTACGTTTTGATGGGTTTCCTTTCCATCTGTCATTTTGAAAGTGTTCCATTTTGTCTGATGTTCAGGTGATGCTAATAATGCAAGTCTTCAATTGGAAATCAAAGTAATTCAACCTCCACCCCCCAAGACAACTCGCGCTCGTGAGAGATAACAGTCCAATTCCCGTCAATATCATTTTTTTTTTAATTCCCTCGTGGAAACTTCCTTTGAAACGCAAAGCTTCCTATCAATGTTAATAATCGGACAATTAAACGTGATCACCTGAAAGCGTAACACTTTATATAGATAATACGTCAGAGATCTGGAAGATTATTCACGGGATGCTAATGTTGATGGACTGAACATTTATATAATGACTTTGAATCCCACTTATCAATTTAACCAAAAAAATGTAGTGTACGCGTGGTTTCTGTTTCAGGATAATGAAATGTCTTCAGGAGTGCAACTTAGTCCAAATTATTGATTGATTGATTGATTATTGATTTCCGCCACACTCAACAATTTTTCAGTTATCTGGTGGCGTCCAGTTTTTGTTGGTGGAGGAGAGAACCCAGATACAATGTACCTGGGAAGAGACCACCGACCTTCCGCAAGTAAACTGGCAAACTTGATCACATAACGCCGCGGCTGAGATTCGAAATTAAGAATCAGATATAATAACTCCCTTGTATAATACACCAATATGAATATTCCAAATAAAGTGTATAAAAACGGAATCAAAAACATGTGCATTTATTGTTTTGTCAAAAAGGTATATATGTGTCGTCATGATACATGCAACAGTAGTTAAATGTTGAATCAAAGAGAATTGTAGGTGGCATTTTGGTGACATGATGATAAAATAAAATAGATTTTTGTACTGTTAACATGTCACCAAACTCTAGCAAGTGTGGTGTTTATCTTAAGATTTGTCAATCTCGTGATGGGCATTCTATAACGCTACAGGAAAGCACAAGTTATATGCTCAAACTTTGCAAATTCATTTGTCTCATACCTCTTAACGAAAACGAAGGTTTTGGTTTATTATTGCTATTAATTATATCGAACATTACTGTACTTATACTACTTAAATTACATTCCGAAATTCCATATCAAAGTGACCAGAATTTGATCACTGACTGAGCAAATACATTTCATTAACATCCTATCTGTACTTTGGTATGCTTTAGTTACAGCTAGTCTTCATAGTGGTCCAAAACGACAATTTAACAAATTCGAGCAAATAGTAAGTAAAATGTCAGGTTACCTGTTTCTATATCCCTTATTTTGGGGATTTTTGAAATTATTTTCCATACACCATACTTCACCAACACATTCAAAGAATGCAGTATACATTGAAAGTGTTTCATGTCGGTTGTTAAGCCATTCGTTACACACTGATTTTGTGTACGAGATTCAATACTGTTAGTCATCTTAGCTATTTCATAATACATCGTATTATCAATATGCTATATGCATATCTTCCATCTTTATTTAGCTTACTTCAGCCATTTTGGACTATATAATCCATTAGTTAGTATTGCAGTTATAGATATAAAAACTCATCTTCTGTGCAAAAATTCTACAAATCATTATTCTTCCCGAGTACTCGAACGCAAGAAATGGTTGTATAGACGGGGTTCTAAATTTACCTCTCTATTTTGTACCTGGCGTTTGGCTTCTCTACTTCCCTTTATAGTTTATGCCCCATATTTTGGCCCTAATCGAGTGTGATTAGCATGCTTAATCACTCAACCATCACGGAAAAACTTTCCTTTCGACGATGATCAAATTTTCGCCATGCTGTCACATACTACATGGTCATTGATATTGAAAAAGGAATACAGTTATTTGGTTGTTTGTTTGTGTGTTGTCTTTTTCGGTTATCTGGAGGCTTCCAGTCTTTTACTGGTAGAGGAGTGAACCCAGATAAAATGTAGCCTGGAAAAGACAAGCAACCTTAGGAAAGTAAACTACACTTATTGGATAAAAATTGAAGGGGATAATACAACATACACAAAAGATTTATATATATATATATATATATCCATATTCTGATGGAGCAGAATTTATTCAAAAGCTTCTACATGAGAGGTAAAAATCTTTTGCTGTGCCCTTCAACTCAACGTTTAGATATATCGACGAGAGCATCTCTTGTTGACCAGTCACATCCGTCTTGAGCCCCATGTCTTGATCAGGTAATATCAATGAAAAAATAATAATTTAGTGTGTATCTAATCAAAGTTCGCAAAACGTATCCGCGGCTTTTTTTTTACTGCCGAACTGAAAATACGAGTGTCTCCTATCACAAGGTTTACAGTCTATATATACTAAATTGACATTCTGGGGAATTCATACTAGAACATGCAGTGTCACAGCAACAAGAAGTATTTCATCATCTCTCTACTTAACTCTGACAGTCATCTGACAGTCATCGTTTTAACAATAGAAATCTAAAATATTGTGTAAGCCACAGATGTCAATCAACCACAACATGATTGTGATGACCTATTCTTGTCAGTGCAGATCCCATTTGAAGACATCTTTAAAGGGTATTATTTGGTGACCTTTCTTTGGAGTCCTACAACTAGTTGACCGTGCATATTGTTATACACTCATGTTCCATTAACGAACTTTGCTATGCCGGGTGAAATCTGGGTGCATTATGAGGAACTCGTCTTTCCCAAGCACCTTACAGTTGAATACATGACTGTAGCTTGTGATGCATACAGCTCTTCTGGAAAGAAGGTGTTCTCTCTGCAGTATACATGAATATAGAGTTCGTTCTGTCTGGCTAGATTCTCCCAGTCTTGGACACTGTAGGTGCACTGGCAGTGCTGTGGTACGTCTTGGTGTTGCCCACATTGTACATAAATTAATTCGTGATGATGGTATGATCCAATTAATTGTTGGGTTATTGACATTTCCAGTAGACAATGAAACCTGCTTTGAAGGACATATTAATACACAAAACTTTTAACCTTTGATCTATACAATGAAGTGCAAGTTTCGTGATCAGCTTTACTGTTGCTGAAGGATTAACTGTTCCAACACTGGGATCCTTTCGGCGATAGCGTCCAGTGAATTGTAAAACAAAATATTGTTTTCAATAAAAAAAAAATTGGACAGATTAATTGTCTATAGGAGATATTTTGCCGGTTATAGTATTTCACTCTTTTAAGTATATTGAAATCCAAATAACTCAAAGTGCCTTTGAAAATATTGTTGCGAACGCCTTACATACGAGGGCTGTTCAATATGTAACGTGTATTGTACGATATTTCAAAAGCATTCGACTGGAATATGAAATGAACATTCCATCCCTTGAAAGTATTTTTCTCGGTTTGAAATACATAATTCCAATCTCTGAATCAATTTCTGAAATGCGTCACTCTATGCCTAAGTACACCTCTGAGTCACTGACTAATGACTGAGTCAAGGGCGTATCGGGACTTCTAACTACGACCAGATAAGAACATTTTAAGTTTTGGAAAAAGGAAAAAGTCACAAGAGGCTAGATCTGGAGAATATGGTTGGTGTGGCAAGACGGTAACTTCAGAAATTGCTTCATCAACTCAGATGTAAGTGATGGGGCATTATCTTGAATTAAACGAACATACTTAAATCCTGATACAGGGTATCGTATGATATGATATGATTTGATAGAACATCTCCGTAATACCGACCTGTAACACTTTTGCCCTTTCGGCACCGGCTTTTTTGTACGGCTATACTACCATATGAGAATAAAAACTTTTTGTGATTATGGTTCTTCTGGCAACCGCAGGCCCTCTATCGTCTTTAGTTAGCTATACTTTGTTTCCAAATTTTCTTACTGATCTCAAATAGTGAACCCATATTTCGTCAACAGTAAAATGTTTGTCCTTGATTGAATTTGGGAAACATTTTGAGCGATTGCTTCGCGATTTGTATTCGTAGGCGTTTTTGAACATCTGTCAATATATGCGGTATCCATCTGGCAGAAATCTTTCATACTATCAAAATACGCTTGAAAATGAAATGCACTCGCGATAGCGATATACCAACAGTTTTGGCAATATCACGCATTGTGTACCTTCCATCACTTTCAATTATTTCCCTGACTTTTTAGACATGTGCCTCGCCTTTTACAGTCACGGGTCGACCAGAGTTTGCTGCATCTTTGACAGACTCTATGCCAGACAAAACTTTCCTTCTCCACCTTCGAACTGTCTCATAAGATACCTTATCAGACCCATAAACGTCTCTCAATTCAGTAAAATAAAACTACATTACCGAATGACCGAGTTTTGTTCTATATAAGTTCTATTTTCTTCAGTAATCTCTACCCGTTTCCAAACCATTTTTACAACATTGGTCAACGACTGCATCTATTAAAATGATTATAATTTTAAAACAATGTAGACCTGTAGACTCGTGTTTACACCAATGAAAAGGTATTGGATAGAGCGATTCATAAGTATCATTATCTACGAATATCGAATGTAAAGAATGTGTAAATCGTAATCATAATTCCCCAAGACATATACAAGTTCGAGTGTAGGGCAACACAGACCTCCGACAAAGCGAAGGTAGGATCAGGTGCCATGGAGGAGTAAGCACCCTCTGCTGACCGGTCACACCCGCCGTGAGCCCTTAGTCGAAATTAGGTATACGCGAGTATCCGTAGTCTGCCTTTAGAGTCAATATTAAGTTAATTATCCAAATATGAAGCATACACGTCAGATTCTGTTGTGTCCTTTATTTCGAGTTCATCGGGATATATAAAATGGACATAATTATGAAAATTATGACTGTTGATTGATACGACGTCATCGATATATCTATATGTATGTTTGAAGGACACGGCAAGTTTTTGGTTTTTATTATGTATCAGTTTCTGAACAAATTCCGCTTCAAAAGAATATAAGAATAAGTCTGCCAATAAGGGAGCACAATTAGTGTCCATGGGAATAGCAATGGATTGTTGGAAGACTTGGTTTCCAAAAACTACGTAAATGTTATCTACAAACAAGCCAAGCATACTCTTAATGTCTGCTTCAGATTACTTGTGCGGGCTATCGGAGTGGTGTCTAACAAAATATGTACCTTGTTTTCCAGTCACTAGAAATTTGTATTTTCAAATGCCATTTTTGTTCAAAAAGCAATTATCTATTATCTGATAAAGTCTAGATTTTAATTTATCGTGAGGAATTGTTGTATAAAGTGTGGAGAAATCAAACGTTCTGATGCTGTCAATTTTAGAAAAATCCTGAGGCTTTAAATTTTGTAAAAGATCCTTAGAGATTTTGAGAACCCACGTCTGATTGACACCACTTCTGGAATATATAGTGGAACAGTATCTTTGAAGTGACTCTTTAATAGTTGTTAGAAGTTTAGTTAGTAATAAAGGCTTGGTAGAGCACTTACTGGAACCAGCAATGTATCTTTGTTTGTAAGGATTTTATGTAATTTCGGAATCCAATAAACGTATGGTAATTCAAACTGATCCTGATTCTTAGGAATGTCAAAAGTATTTAAAACTAAAAGATGATTATGCAGAATTTCATCCTTTGTAAGATTGCTTCGATTATAAGTAGAATTCCCAGATGTTGAAGTAAATCCCAGTTCATTTAAAAGACATTTATAATAGTAACTTTTAGAAACAAAGACAATGTTGTTACTTGCTTTATCCGCTGGTACTAGCGCAAAGTTCTTATGTAGGCTGCGTAACGCAGTCGTCACTTCTGCTTTCTTAAAAACAGAAGGATAAAAAGTGCGCATTTCCCCATCAAATGGTGAATGCGGGATTTTAACAATTTTCGAATACTTTTGATCCACTCAGACAAAGTGTCAAGTTCCTCTCCTTCAGATTTCGTCCAACGTCTGGCATATTCTTCCACAGAATTCACGATAGCCATGAAATTATGTCGCCATCTAAATGAATGAGGTTCTCGAAATTTAGGACCTTTTAAAATCAGGGACTTAAGATCTTCATTTTGTACAATATTTATGTCTCCTGTAATGATGTGACCGGTGAGACTGTAATTAAACGAAGAAGAAGAATATGAACACTTTGGGGGACTTCATTGTAATTGCTCAATATCAAGGCTCTGCAACGTCTGTTTATAACTAAATAACTTGGATGCAATAGTGGAAGTATATCTATATGAAACACAAGGAGTGGATTTCATCTTAAAGTAAGGCGGAATGCAGGACTGTACTTTTTTATGGTTAAGGATGTTGTTAATGGTTACAACATCAATTCCTTTGTTGTCAAATTTAAGATCAAGGAATCGGCGAGGTTTCTTGAGTTCACTCTCATCAATAATACGTGGAGGACCATGGTGTCTCTGATGGGCAACATCCCAAATCATATATCAAAGTCTGCATTCCGGTTTAAAGAAATCCAAGCAGGGCGTAGCGTTAGCTTTTTCTTGTAATTCAAAATTACATAATTTTCCAAGAGACAGAGTAGAGTTTGGTGCGAATGTGATGAGGACCCGATGGTCTATTCACAAAAGGTAAAAGGGAGTCAAAAGAAACCCCATGTATTATGGGTTTGTTGTGCGAACGATGTCCATGACAACGTTTACGTCTTGGTGTATTGTTAAAAATTCCCATCACATTTACATTGTTACACTGTGGGCTGGAAATATTTTCTATGCTTCAAATATTGTCGTTACACCCATATGGAAAGGCAGTGCCTAATTTCCTAATCCAGTATTCCTCTCGTTGTTTACGGAAAGATGTACTTAATATAGGAATGTTGGTGTGATGATATTTTTTTCTTTCATTGATAAGATGGAATGGTCGGGGGAATTGAAATGTTTATAAAGAAGTGTTGGCCCACGTTATTAATTTCAAATCTATGGCCCGACATGCGTTTAATTAAGGACCCTTTTGTTTCCCCGATATAAATGAGCCCGCATAGGTATATTCAATTCCGCAGACAACATAGCAAGTTTTGCATGTCAGATTTTCTCCAGTCTTGGTATAAAGCTATGTGTTGGTTAAATTGCTTTTAAAATCATTTCTGGTGATAAGAATATCACATGTTTTGCAATTCTTGGCACCACATTTAGAAATGGAACACATGAAGTCTGTAAATGAAACATCGAAATGTTTTTTCACGTACACTTAACTTTTTTTTTATTTTATTAAAGTTACTTGAATTTTTAACCAAAACTGGTTATCCGACGATTGTATGTATGTCATATATTTTATGTCCCATAGAACAATCCGTGGGCACTGGCCGATCTGTTTGAGCCTGTGCCCTTAAACTCAACAGAGTGACACCCTTTTATACTGGGCGACGTGCCAGCCAGTATCTCTTTGTTATCCTACAGTAAATAGTACAACGTGTTTTTGCACTGTGGAAATATACACATTCCACATCGAAAAGCTCTCGTTATCAGAAAGACATTGCATTGATAATAAACTGGTTCCCGTTGGTCACAATGTTTTTTTTTCTGTTTGGTTTCTATATCATTTTGCGCCCCATTCGACAATTTCTAACTTATGAGAGAGAATATGTCTCTCAAAAAGTTGATCAACATTATTATTTCATGTAATGATTGATTCATTGATTATTTATTGCTTTCCGCCACACTCAACAATTTTTCAGTTATCTGGTGGCGTCCAGTTTTTGTTGGTGGAGGAGAGAACCCAGATACAACCTGGGAAGAGACCACCGACCTTCCGCAAGTAAACTGGCAAACTTGCTCACATAACGCCGCGGCCGAGATTCGAACACGCGCCGACAGAGGTGAGAGGCTTTATGATTTTGAGCCCGATGCTCTAACCACTCGGCCACGGAGGTCTCCTATTTCATGTAATGAAATTGATATTTAATGATCACGAATATGTCAATTATAATATCATAACTGTACTGTCGGACTTTAAAAACGGAAAAATTGGATCATTTTCTATGTTATTTATTAATTCATATGTATGTAGTAGTTCAGTAAAGTGCTAGGTATTTTTAATGATGAAAATCTAATATCCTTGAAGTTTTATTTATTTCAAAATTCATTGTATTCTCAGAGAGGATAAACGTAAAAGATTTTATTCAACTCATGAATGGAAAGTGATCCTTCGGTGCATGGATTCAATTCGTCAGTTCAAACTTATGTTTTAACTTTTCAATACTTTTTATCGATAATAATTGCCATGAAAAGTGGAGAGGGGAGGCAACCTACCTGTTGATTAAACTGTGCGTGTAATACGCAACACTGTCTTTGCATGTAAAAATAGTTAAAATGACGGAAAAAGTATAATGATCAACAGAGGTAGTTAGGCTCCTTTGCTCCTCCCTTACTAAGTATCTGATTTAGACAGAGATTTGATGAATAACCTTCCATTTCACTGTCTAGTAAATTTTTATCAGGACAATCTCTTCTGATGAATGCATTACTTAGTTAGTACCAGTTTAAAACTCTACCAAAATTAAATACAAGTCAGAAAGGTTCCCACGATGAATTTTTTTATGTAAAAATTTAAGTCCCTTAAGACCGTAACTATCTGAAAAGAACACGGGGTTTCCTTTTCGTAGTCAAATCCTTATCCATAACAAGAATGAAATTTTCACAGAATCAGTAATTTATATCTATGTAAACTGTAAATGATAAATGAAAGAATGCTATCAAACCAACCTTACCAGTACACGTTCCTCTGAAAACACTTTATACATAATTATTTTGTCCTCATTACTTAGCGCGCCATTAAATGTAATGATTTTTTTTCAGGATGTATACAAATTCTAGAAGGATCTCTCTCTCTCTCTCTCTCTCTAGTTAATGCAGCCGTTATTTCATCACATTGAAGATGCACCATGTGTCTTAATGCAAAAGTTTTTACCGTTTGTTCATATTGATAAATAAACCATAAAGTAGGAATGTGATATCAAACCAAGCAGTAGAATTATTAAACAATGTACCTTTAAAACATCTGGTGTATGTTTTATGAAATGATTGTATGAAACAATATTATATCTGATAGATAAATTCGTTTTTAAAAAGTAAGTATAACTCAAAAAAAGACGTTGAGATACTGGTGTTGTGAAATACACAGATTGTGACCAATTGATTGTTTGTTGCGTTCCGTCACACTAAAACACTTTTCAGTTATTTCTTGGCGACATTTTTTTTATAGGTGGAAGAGAATGTACACAAGTAAACGACCACTGACCTTCCGAAATTGAACTGGCAAACTTTTTCACATAAATCCGCGAACGAGAATCGAACTCGCGTCGACTAGAGGTAAGAAGCATTGTGATTTTGAGCGCTGTGCTCTAGCCACGGAGGCCAACCATGTGTCTTGAATTAATAATACATGCAAAGCAAGAAAAGCAAGGTTACAAAAATTCAATTTGTTTACCATTTACTTCAACAAAAATGTAAATATTAGCTACAATTGTTATTTATGAGTACACGCAAACCTTTACACGTAATCTCTTACCCAACTGACATAATGCATTATTTTCATTTTTTTTTTAAATTTAACACTATATTCCAGCTATAATTCCAGCTATAAGTCGTATTAAAAATGCATAGATATGAAATTAAGTGGGCAACAATTGCTATTATAACATCTTTTCTAAATATTAGAATATAACTTATTTTCAACAAAAGCATTCTGTAGTGAAAGGAGGTTACTGTTTCATATTGTGTAGTGTATTTACTGATTGACGTCAAAAACGTTATAAGAATGGCGTAACGTTGCACTAGGTATATAAAAATAGTGTGACTTTAAATGTAAAAATATAGGTCTTAGAGATGGAATAGGATCATGAAATGTTCACATATTCTACCCATTATCTGTCAAATTGTATAAAAAAGTCAAAATGAATAAAGTTTGCGATACGCACCTTTTCTCATGGGCGCAATCATATTCACACACACACGCACACACACACACACACACACACACACACATATATATATATATATATATATATATATATATATCTGTTGTGTGTGTGCATGTATGTACTCGTATGTAAATACAGAGAGAGAGAGAGAGAGAGAGAGAGAGAGAGAGAGAGAGAGATAGAGAGGGGGGTTGACACATCATTACATGGAAGTAAATTCATTGAAGAGGAACATTTGTTTTTTATAAAATTCGACCGAATGTCTATTTTTTTTTCATTGTCAGTTTATTTTTCCTCATTTTTAACGCATTTAACATTTTAAACTTTTAAATACAATTCAGAATCAGAAACGTTTTTACGTCCTAATTGCCAGTTAATGCCCCTTTAAACGTTGTAGAAAAGAAGCGGCGCAGAGATCAAACGGAACATCTCCAAAACTCAAAAATAAATCAAACTATCAGTAAAATTTAAAATAAAATGATTTTACCGATCGATCTCACGTAAAGTTTTAAATCCGTATTTGTGTCCCTAACCTACCTCCACTACAATTTAAAAAGAAAAAAATGCTCGTGAAGAAATACATTCAGTTAAGTATTGATATGACTTATTTTGACTCCTCTGCCCTCTGCTCTTGAAAACAAAATAAAACTTAAGTGTATATGTAAAACCCTGATACCTTATTGACAGTCCAATCTCAACCAAAGCCAGTCTTTGGGTAAACTTAAATCTGAACAATGTTAGGATACTTGCAGATATATCACTAATCATAATCATAAAGCTGTTCTACGATATTTTTCTATACATTTCCAAAGACATAGAAAACGTACAATGTAACTCATAGCGTGGCCTCACTATGGGCACTGTATAAGGATCATGTCTTTTCATAGCTTATCTGATCATCAAATTCGAAACCCTTCTATAATACATTCCCCTATTGTGACAATTCGTGGAATCATACTATTACATCCAAACTTTTTTAAGTACAAACAAACTTTATCGTGCCTAGATATATCCTCTTATATTCAGTCCACCTACGTGTTCTTGTTCTTCGTCTTCCTTTAACTATAGTCCAGCTTGACATGTCATTACTGGTAATGGTAATACATTTAATAACGAAGATCTAAAATCACTTATTCTAAAAGGTCCTAAATTCAGAGAACCTTGGTCTTTCAATTAGTGACAGAACTTCATCACTATAATGGATTCTGATTATGCCATACTATGGACTAAATTTGAAAAAAGAAGACCTTGATACCTTGTCAGAATGGATAAAAGGTATAAGAAAAATATTAAAATCCCGTATAAGACATGTCAAAACAACAAATGGGTATCATCTATCTTTCTGTGGTTAGTAGATCAGAAATGATAAAAGAGGTAGATAGGTTGCATGATGAATATGGTTTGGTTCCAGTTGACAAAACTGGAAACAACATTGTATTTGTTTGTAATGTTCATTATTACAACTGCATCCTATACGACCTTGGCATTAATTCCACATTTATTAATCGCACGTATACTCCAACTCCCTTTCAAAAGATGAAATTCTTCAAAACCATGCTTCAATTTTAAATGCATTCAATATCCCAGTCCATGAAGCGGATGAATATGAATTACCTTACCTATACTGGATACCCAAAGTCCACAAACCCCTTAAAAACAAAGATGCATTGCTGGATCCAGTAAATGTTCTACCAAGCCCCAATCTTTGCTCCTTACGAAAATATCAACTGCTGTGAAGGAGAAACGTCAAACGTACTTTACCACTACATATGCCCGAAGTGGTGTAAATCTAATGTGGACTCTTAAATACTCTAAAGGACTTTTAGTGAATTTGATTGATTGATTACATATTGTATAACGTCCCGCTCGAGAATTTTCCACTTATATGGAGACGCCACCATTGCCATTGAGGGTTGCAAAATTTAGGCCTATGTTCGGCCCTTATGGCGTTTAAGCAGGGAGAAATCCTTATCGTGCCACACCTGCTGTGACACGGGACCTCGTTTTTTGCGGTCTCATCCGAATGACCGCCCCATTTAGTAGCCTTTTACAACAAGCAGTGGTTACTGAGGATCTATTCGAACAGCCCGGATTCCCACGGGGGTTAGTGAATATGAAATCACAAAACTTTTCTCAAATTCACTACATTTTTAAACATGACTTTAAATTAACGACTAGACATTTTGAAATCATAGACAGTTGATTCGTCAACAAAACTGGTAAAAGAAAATATTCATATTTACTGATTGGTCATTCCAAAAATTATTTTGTTCAACACCACTCTGATTCCACTTACAAGTACTTCGAAATTGATATTAAAAGATGCTAGAGTTTCTTATTGACGATATTGTCGTAGTCTTTGGTGATCATGTCTTTGTTAGCTGACCAGTTTTTATATTCTTATGAATCAGAATTCATCGAAAGGCTTCTACAAGAGAAGAAAAAAATGTCAATTCGACATTTAGATATAACGACGACTTTTTGTCTATTAACAATAATCATTTTCATTCATATGTCAATTCGACATATCCCAGTAAACTTGACACTACAGATACCTCCATTTCTGCTTCGTAAGTCGATATTTTCTGAAAATAGATGTCGTCGGCAAACTATCAATCACCTTTATGACAAACGGGATGATTTCAATCTATCTATTCCATCATCACCTGCATATGCTCTTTATATTTCCCAACTGATTCTATACGCAAGAACTTGTTCTACATATGATCATTTTGTTAAATCGAAACAGGCTACTAAGAAATAAGTTGATAACACAAGGGTTTGTACAGTCTCATTTAAGGTCAACATTTCGCACATTTATGGTTGTAATAACGATCTTGTTTGCCAGTACGACTTACCATTGAGTCAGATGCTATCTGATGTGTTTCATACCAATTGTTATGCCGTTCTTGGCACACTGATTCTGACTACAGATAGAATTCAGTCTATATTCTGGTGTGAAAAATCCACATATGGACTATTTTTCGTTTCTTCTAATAACATATTCAAAACTATCAAAGGAACACAGTAAAGTTTTGTGCAAATATGATGTGGACTTAATTGTCTGTTGACATCGTGTGTAATAGGTTATGGCTACGTTTTCGTCTATGTGTATTAGGAAAACGTCCCACTATAGTATTTCGTAGTGAACAATTCAAATTTATGACATTAAATATATAACCTTTGCATACATATGGAAAAGCATTTTGCAATGCTGCAGCAAGTTTTTGAATATTAGCAGGAGGCTGATGACGTTGGTGTGGCCGATGTCCAAGACATGCTCGGTAGGTGAAAGGTCCGGACTGACTGCGGGCCATGGTAATGTGATGATATTCTGCTGTTAATGATAATTTGTAACGATTATGACATCTGGCACTGTCCTTTTGATAAATGAAACTGTGCAAGCGGCACAAAATGGGGTACTAAGATGTTGTCCTGGTAGTACTGTCCTGTGACACGTCCATGAACAACATGCAAGTCTATTCTGCCGGCAACAGTGATGACCCCCCCCCCCTCCCCCCACACCATTACCATTACAGATCCAACCTCATACCGACCATGTCTAATAATGTCGTGGAAACGTTGACGAATTTCTTTGGAAATGCTTCCTTGTTAAGGAACTATACAACATGGTTTCGCATCCCTTTGTATATTTTGATCAAAAAATACATTATCCCCTACTTTTTGGAATACTATATATCACGTGTTTTGCAATGTTTTACAGAACATTTGGATATGGTTGACTGATTGATTGATTGTATGTTGTTTAACGTCCCTCTCGAGAATATTGCACTGATATGGAGACGTCACCATTGCCGGTGAAGGGCTGCAAAATTTAGGCCTATACTCGGCGCTCAGGGCCATTGAACAGGGAAGGATCTTTATCGTGCCACACCTGCTGTGACACGGGACCTCGGTGTTTGCGGTCTCATCCGAAGGACCACCCCATTTAGTCGCCTCTTACGACAAGCAAGGAGTACAGAAGACCTATTCTAACCCGTATCCCCATGGGGTCATTTGGATATGAAGCACATGGGATCTAAAAACATATCATCAAAAACATATCTTAACGATACCTGGCAATTCTTAATTTCAGTAAACAAATTCCTATATCTGTACCAAAGCTGACCATTTGACGACTGTACCTGCGTTGATTTTAATATCCCAAAGGATAATCCTAGGAACACCAACACTTTTTTTAGAGCAAGTGTCCCTAATAGCCTCCACAGAATGACACCTTTATATATTGGGCGACGTGTTAGCTAGTATGTTATCTTTGTTATTGATATTCAGGAATGAATATATATTGAGCGACAAGTGTCCTCGGGGACAGACTGTCCACCATGCTCTATGGCTAAAGGAAATGGGGTTAAGATAACAAACAATATAATCAATCAATCGACATACATACAAATTATGTATTAAAATGTTCATTTTTTTTTGTACAGAAGAAAATTATCTATAACGGCCAACCCCCCTCTAGGGTTTATACTTAGCCTTGGTGCTGTTCCAAGTGCGTTTGGAAATGATCCACCTACGTTGATGCACCTTTGCGGCCATTAATACTTGCCTAACCAGTGGAGTTTGATATCCATGAAGCAGTTGAGTTACATTTTACCTACACCCAAATTATTCAGAATATTCGAAAATGTATAACACATAGTAATTACGATTTAGTTGAAAACAAATTAATATCAATACTAACTCTCTCTGCTATTGTGATGATACAATTGTTGGTGTTTTTCATAATTACCAATTTGGTGTGTCCCTATCAAACTAAGAAGATGTATCTGGAGACATTAGAACACGAGACGAATATGGTATGCGACCAGCATATCGCTATATTTTTTGAGAATGCTTGGTTTATGAGGGGAATATCTCGAATAGAAAACAGTATCACAATTTCTATAAAAAATACAAAATAGAAATTAGGGCAAACACGAACCACTTGATACAGGTAGACGTGAGATCAGTACGTAGAAAGAGTGGCGTCCACTGTTGACCTGATATACCCGCTGTGAGGCCTATATCTCTTTCAATTAAGCAGAGTTATTAGTAGTAAAAATATTATGCAAAGAACGGTCTAACAGTTCTTATGAAATACACCAGACAGCATTCAACAGAATAAAATTTCGCATTGATATAAAAAATTGAAAATAATGAACAACGATCAATTTCGTAACTCCTATAAGGAATACAAAATTAAGCGTTAGTGAAAACGTACTTTTTAACATACCAGAGATAGAATTAGGTGTCATTGAGGAGTAGCAAACCCTGTCAACCGGTCACAACACAGGTCTAACTAACCTAAGCCGAGTAATACGTAATGAAATTTGTATGGTATAACTATGGATTATTCCTTTTGCCTGATCAAGATCCTGAAAGTTGTAGGACCCAAACCCACGTTTAACTTATACATTTATTAATCGATATGTTTATCTATTTAGTCACACTGAACATGCTAGCAATGGAAAAGTCACTTTTTGAACTTTACCTACTTATATTTTCATACAATTGTTAGATATTAATGTATTTGAACATCTCATCAATACGAATGGTGAGGGGTACTCATTTACTCTCCATCTGGTCATGTCCTACTGTGACATGGTGTTGAATATGGATTGAATAGAAACTACTAACTTTAACTGCTGGGATTTGACGACAAGCGTTTAATAAGCAAGATATTTTCAAATCTTGAGTCCTGTAGTAAAAGTATAACATAATATGTACAAATCACATATTACAATATTAATATCATTGACTAATTGATATACAATTACTGTTAGCAATTTATGAACTTCAGTAAGATAAATGCTTTACACAAAGTACTATATAAAATTAAAGTACACCTCGGAATATATACCTATATATCTATAAATAAATTCTTAAACACTGTAACACTATGTGTATTTTGGTGTACATAATACAGTTATTACTTTTATATACAACATACAATATGAAAGATAGTGAAACATTTAAGTCAACTTTAAATTGTCATACCAATCCAAGGAAATAAGCCAATAGAATGGTGAATTGCTCATGCTATTGTTTTTCGACACAACAATTTTTCAGTTATCTGGTGGCATCCAGTTCTTGTAAGTGGAGGAAATACCCAGATGCAATGTACCCGGGAAGAGACCATAGACCTTCCGAAAGTTCAGTTGCCTATGTGACTAGCATTTATCACCAAATAAACTGCGAGTCTGAAAATTAATCAAATACTTACAGCTTACTGATTATGTAATTGTCATAACAATAAGAATGATATACAGATTCTGAAGCGTACTATTATACCCCAAGCATGAATGAAATGAATCGATTCTTGCATGCAACGGCGAACGGTTTCCACGGAACACTGAACCGTCTGCACGAACTTTGTTTGTACTTACAAGCATGCTTCTACCAATCAGTACTCGCATAATTTTGATTTTTGACTATAGTTGAGACTAACCTTGGATTAGCGTAGATATTTTTTTGCCTTAACTTATTTAGTCGCGCGAAAAGTTACGTCATTGAATGAAGTTACCCATGGTCTTAAATCTAAATGTAAGATCTGCTTCACGCCGGTTGTAGAGTTGCATGTACGGCAGACCTATGTCCCTTAACGAAAACATCCCCTGAACGTTCACTTTGAGATAAAAACTGCATACTGTTCAGGAATTAAACTGGGTAAGGTTTGCTAGTTGTCTTTGTACCTGATGATGATGTTTTGAAGAAGAAATGTCCTGTAATTACGTAGAGTGATGTGGAAACCGGATTTTCATCGTCTGTCTAGACAAATAATCCATTCACAACAACTTCTTCCAACACAATGATATTATTCCCTCCAGAAGCATTTACGTCGTCTAATATGTAGTTTGGCTTAACAATTTTTGCAGTGATGTAAGTGCCGAAAAGTACTGTCCCACACTCTATGGTGTGAACTTCTCCCGTTTGACTCGGTCCAACGAATAGACCGCAAAATTCCATTTCCGACCAAATGAACGAATTTCCAGCTCTTATCGCAAGATTGTGCAGCCAGTGACCTGCAATATTTGTAAACGAAATGTTCATTGTTAAATGTTAAATGCTCTAAACACACCGAGAAAGACATAAACTACATCCAATGTATGGGCAAAAGATATTGATAAAGAGATGATCATCAATTTCTTTATCTACAAACGGCTAGGGCATCCGTGGCCGAGTGGTTAGAGCATTGCGCTCAAAACCAGAAGGCCTCTCACCTCTAGTCGGCGCGGGTTCGAATCTCGCTCGTGCCGATATATGTGAGAAAGTTTGCCAGTTTACTTTCGGAAGGTCGGTGATCTCTTCCAGGGTTCATTGTATCTGGGTTCTCTCCTCCACCAATAAAAACTGGACGCCACCAGATAACTGAAAAAATGTTGAGTGTGGCGGAAAACAACAATCAATCAATCAATAAACGGGCATTATTCATACGATGTATGTATTTGAAAAATACATACATTTTACACAGTTATGATGAGTTGAGTGGAAAGTATCTGAATAAAAACGATATATATATATATATATATATATGTGTGTGTGTGTGTGTGTGTGTGTGTGTGTGTGTGTGTGTTACGAGTTATTACTAATAAATATATCATAAATCATAAATATCATATATCCTGTTTCATACTAATTGTTAGGCAGTTATTCTCATATTGATTTTTAAAACGGGTTGTTCCGTTAATATGAGCTGGACAGTGGCTAAGGTGAATGTGACTGGTCAGCGGGGTATGGTTACTACTCTTAGACACCTGATCTCACTTCTGATGTTCCCAGGGATCCTTAATTATCCTTTCCTCCATTCTATATTATTATAAAATTTATTATATTGCGCTCATTTTGTTATCTTCAGCTTCTTCACTCATCCTACCACAGTCCCTCCACCCATCTTGAATATGTATATATTGGTCTCTGTTGCATATCGAATGGTGAAGTTAACAATGTGTTAATCGTAATCATAAATCCTAAAGACATATACAAGTTCGAGTGTAGGGCAACACGGACATCCGACGAAGCGAAGGTAGGATCGGGTGCCATGGAGGAGTAAGCATCCTCTTCTAACCGGTCACTCCTACCGTGAGCTCTTAGTCGAAAATAGGTATACGGTATTACCCGTAGTCAAAGTTAGTGTGAAAAAGACAGTCTTATAAAGGGTATCAAACAAATCATTCAACATATGTCCCAGAGACACTTTGTAATCGCAAACAAAGTCTTGATAGCGACTGTAAATTTCAGTTTCAATTTTAGTTGGATTTCAGTTGCAATAAAATAAACATTATCACCACATCGACACGTCGGGTAGATTTCGATATTAGATCGTGTAAAGTGTCATCTTGTTAGAAACGATATTCCATGCGTATTAAATACAATTAATGGTTTGTACAATAGTATTAACGGAGAATAAAGGTTTAAAGTCTAAGCCAATTACGACTTTTATAAAATAGAAAACGCTTTTGAAATTTAGATAGGGAGTAAATTTCTGTCAATTATAAACTATCACGAATTAGAGGAGGTGGTATCGGGTGCTGAGGAGTCATCATTCCCTGTCGACCGTTCACACCCGCCGTGTGCCCTATATCTTGGCCAGGAAATTGGATTAATTCGTAGTCAAAACCGATGTGTAAAATATACTAACAATTGGTATGAAACATGTCAGACAACATGTATCCCAATGATAGGTTGTATTGGTAAACTAGATCGTTTTAATAACCATCGGAATTGACAAAAATGATGACTTTAATCGAGACTGTTGAAGCATTTGTAAAATATGAGAAAATACATGCATATATTGCTGCGTTCCTTAACGAATACTTGAACGTACTTGATGCCATCAAAAATTGTCGTTTAATTTTTAAGCAAACTAGGGGAACGATTGCATGATTTCAAAATATTCGTTCTCGTAATGTTAGCTATCGCATGTCACAAACGTCTCGGTAAAATGGATCCTATTTCGAAATACAACCTTCATGACAATTAAAATGATTGTTGGTCATCAATGAGTATTGGAAAAACTTGATAATTTGGAGTTAATATGATTGAACGGTTTCGATAAAATAGAAAGGGTTCCATTGAAAGTTTAAATTCAACATCTTATACACCTCATGATCTATATTCCTCACATGTGAATAGAATTACAGTATCCCTTCCCATTAGATAACTAACGATGTTTTGATGTTTTTGGATGATTTCCTTTGTAATTAATCCAAAAATTATTTCATTTTTCAAAACATTTTATTTATAAAAAATAAATTTTAATGTTTACCTTTTTAAAGTTACAATTTGTACATGATATTTTATGTAAAAGTACTTTAAATCTAAATATGTCCATTGAGATCAATGATACTCGAAAATATTAATAATATCAATCACGGTGATGATGAGCTGAACATTAATTTCACAGGTATATTTTTGGGGTGGGGGTGGGTGTGTGTGTTTTTTTATTATTATTATTTTTTACTAGTCGTTACGTTACAATAAGATTTGAAAGTTGTATCGATGTGTTTCATTTCGTTTACATGGTACGTTTCTTAATGGCATTGTGTAAATGAACAAAATGTTGACAAATTAAGGTTTCGTTTAAAACACGTTTCTCATGACCATATCATGTGAATTTCGATTTCATGATCACATGATGGGCTGTTTGTTGCAACTATTAGTAGAAGTTAATTGAATTAATATTCATGAATACGCATCGTGTCATAACACGAATGGGGTGTAAATGTTCATTGTAATCCTGAATGGATAATCCCCTGCATGCTTGTTGAATCATATGCTTATTTAGCGCATACTTCATGTCGTACAAAGGTGTACTGTATTTCTGTTTGACAAGATGGTAGAATTGTTGTGTTGTACGAAGCCGTAATTTGTTGTGATTGGTTGACCGTCATCGTACAGCATTTCTATTGGTTATTCCTTATCATGTGACACTTATAGGAAACCTATAAACACGCGAGAGCTAGCCTTCAGCGGCAGGTAACTTGTCAGTTGCAGACCGCCGAAATTGAACTTGTAATAAACAGAGCTACATAAGCTATATATTGAAGTTGAGAAAGTCAAAACAATTATCTCCCAAAACACTAAATACCTATTATCATTTATTTTTGTCAAACATTTTGCCTATCCTATAGCCTATGACCTAATTGCTGTACGGTAGACATCACCAACTCAAAACTTGTGTTTTACATATTGCTGATATGCCATACAATAAATTGCTTTCAAGAAAACGAGAATTTCACTTTTCCTTACATCACTTGAATCACAGACTGACAAAGCATAGCTTAGGTTAATAACCTGGAGATACTACAAATTTAAAGAGCATTTTGTACTCCCCATTTACAGAACAACCATCCGTGGGGGAGCTTATAGTATTCCTGCGCCATTTGGATCTGGTGATGTTGTTCTCCTCTATGTTATTAGAGATTTAACACAAAAAGCTTTTCTACATATCTAGTGCATATTATTAAGGAAAATGTATACCAATTGTAAATATATGTAACTCTTACAGAATAGAACACATTAAGCATTGTTCCTATATACCGTAAAGCGAGATTTGTCTGCGATTTGTTAAGTCAAAATTATATCAGTAATTGTAGCGTAATAAATATTGGTGGAGAAGAAAAAGATTTACCTCACTGGAAATAGTAATGTCGCAATTAGGTGTATATTTGGCAATTGGAATTTTGACGAAAAGCTAATATTCGCTACACTAAGCCAAATTTATCACCTGGCCGACAAAAAATTATATATGGTATGCCTCTTGAAGGCATATTTGTTAATCATAGGTAGAATGATAACAAATTAGTCACAGAAAAATAAATGTTTGAAATCACACATGTATGCGTCTTCTTTGATGTTAAAGAAAATTAAGAACATATAAATATTTCAATAATAATAATAATACTAATAATAATTCGTTTCCACACGTCCTACAACTCTTTCATTTTTCTTATCATTCCCCTTTTATTTACACTCAGTTACTGAATTGGGTGATAAATTGTATTTCAAAACGTGAAAGATGATATAATGTTGCAAACAAGACTTTGAAGCTTTGTTGAATATTTTGTTAAATATATATATATATATATTTCAAAACTGAACCTCTGTCGGCGCGTGTTCGAATCTCGGCCGCGGCGTTATGTGAGCAAGTTTGCCAGTTTACTTGCGGAAGGTCGGTGGTCTCTTCCCAGGTACATTGTATCTGGGTTCTTTCCTCCACCAATAAAAACTGGACGCCACCAGATAACTGAAAAATTGTTGAGTGTGGCGGAAAGCAATAAATAAATAATCAATCAATCAATCAAAACTAACTATTTCATGTCATCGATACACCTGCAATCCAAACCTATTCCTTTTGGAAGGATATAATGCTTTTGAAAGTAATAACGCTCTGCAAATGGATCCGACATTGAAAAACATCCATCAGAAAAACTCGAAGTGACAATATTTGATCACGGATAAAATTCTATCATACGAAAATCTTAAATATCAAATGGCGAAGGAAACAATGTGTAAATCGTAATCATAAATCCCTTAAACCGTCTTTATTTTGTTTCCGGCAAAGTAAGTTAGAGTAAAACCGAGGAGAGTAGACACCTGTGCTTTTGACAGATTTCAAATCGTTCCCATTCCTTTGTTATTTTTCGTCATAGGGTAGTGTTTTGTTTGTATCTCGGGTCACCCAATTTGTAATAAACGTGTAGATCCAAAATGAATAGCTTTCATCATCAATTCACATCATACCTTCAGTAATCATCAATATTTTTTTTTTATTCTGAGAATCTTTTTTTTTCATTTTTGGGGGGGGGGGGGGGGGGGGGGGTAGCAAGGTGTCATTTATAGTTATAGGCAGTATGAAAATATTAATGAAATCTGTCTACATTTATCCTCCATTTATAAAAGTTTCCATTATGTAGATGATAAAAGCTGTATTTTGAATTCCATTTCACACCGTAAGTACATATAATTGTTATTCTAAGTGTTCTTTACTCTTTATGCTATTTTACTTACATTTGAGTACATAAATAATATGTATTACCGTTCTCGTCTATTCTGTTGTAAATAACTACATTTTTTATGACAGCCAATCCTCCTAGGTTTATAGTCAGCCAAGGGTACAGTTCAAAGCCCGTTAGGAAAATTTCCGACCATGCAAATGCATTGGTGATGCCATCAACTAATGCCTGAAAATCGGGCATTGGCGCAAATGAAGGAATGGAACTTGAAGTTACCTTCTTACCAAGAGCCAAATTGTACACTACAAAAAAAATATTGGAAATTGAATATCACAGAGTGCTCAATTTCATTTGATATAATATATGCAGTTTTCTATTTCATTTTAAAGAAGGACTGTAGTAAGACTGAAAACGTCGCATAATTCTAATTTCACAAAATTCCCTTAAAACATAAAAGTATGTTTCTAGTCTCTTACTTCACAAGTTTAGTTTAAGATGATGTTGTAAATTTGATATCAAACACTAAATCTGGTTGTTCTTATGATGATCGACACTGTTTTAGCATTCTCAGAATATCCAACGTACTTCCTTGCTATCATATTACGCACATGTATAAAAGGTAAGTAGAATAAAGAAGATAATAAGAAACGGTGATCAATCGTGTAACTCCTATAATGACTACAAAATTAGGGGTAGAGCAAATATGGCTCACTGGATAAACCAGAGATGGGATCAGGTGCCTAGGAGGAGCATGCATTACCTTTCCAACGGGCACACCCACCATGAACTCTTTATCCTAATCAGGCAAAGGGGGCAATCCATAGTGATAATCATTATGCCAAAAAGGGCCTTCAAATTATGAAACATGTCAGACAGTATTTAACCCAGTGACGGGCTATACTAACAAACAACATCGGTGTGACGACATAGATTTTGCGATATACCTTTAAATAAGATGCTGGAATCCATGTAACATCAACTTGATTGTTAGTAGCCTAATTCAATTTAAAAACCTTATCATAATCAGAACAGAGTATCGAATCAGTTGAGAAACATAAACACCATATGCAGGTGATGATGGAATATTACCTCAAAATATTGGAAATTGTCAACAGAGAAGATGAAGTCATCCCGTTTGTCATTGAGATGAGTACGAAGCAGATGTGGAAGACTATGAGGTATCCTTTCGTCGAATGCATTTTGATATACATGTATCGACGCGACATGTGAATGAAAATGATTGTTGTTAATAAATAAAACGTGATATACAGAATCTTAATATTAGATTGAAGGTCACAGGAAGATATTTTGTTTCGTGTACAAACGTATGAATAAAGATTGTCACATAAGAATATAATCAAATCAATGTCATCTAACAAGAGAACGCAATTTGAGCCCATGGGAATTCCGGCATACTGTTGGAAGATCTTATCAGCAAAGACAACGAATGAGGAACCCCAGCATCTTTTTTTAATATCAACTTCAAAGTATGTGTGTGTAGAATCAGAGTGGTGTTTGAAAAAGCAACCTTTAAATGACTGATTACTACGTAAAAATATTTCATTTTTTTCATTTTTCTCAACGCAACAGCCTAAGATATCGAAAAGTCTAGTTTTAAAGTTTTCATGAGGAAAGGTCGTGCAAACTATTGGAAAATCATATGCTTGATATTGTTCATTTGAGAAACTTTCTGTGATCTTAAATTTACTAAAAAGTCCCTGAAAAATTCTACTTTACCATCTCTCCCTTCTTCCACCATGCGTTCATTGTTCGTTCACTGTTAAAGTTGGAAGATTGATTGTTTGTTTGTTTTACGTCCCGTCGAGAATTTTTCACTCACATTGAGACGCTACAAGCTGTAGGTGAGTGAAAAGTTATCGACGGGATGTAAAACAAACAAGCAAAACTATTCGTTTCCCCTACATCCACTGTTTAAGTGGGAAAGTTTAATGTTTCATTCGTTCTACTGACTGCAATATTATCTAAATATTAAGTAGATATTGAATCCTATGGTGCCTCTTCGAATTCATTGGAATATATCGATTCAACATTAATAATATTTTGCAGATGACTTACATATCTTTAACACCAGGAGTCAAAGGTTCAGAGCTATGCGATCAAATTCATCAAGAGGATATTTTGTTCGTGTATTAGCCACTATGCACAGTATGTATATATAAGACATTGAAAATTACTGTACTTGAATATCCACTTTTCCCTACCCTGAAATAAATTTATGATCTATGGACTTTGGCTCGATCATCAAGGCAAGTAAAAAATTGGCCTCAATGGAATTCTCACCACTCTGTCACATGATGCATGGTCATTTAGCAACAGTTTTCTGGTGTAGAATTGAGAGGTGAGTAATTTAATCGTCTTCTATATTGAATATTTCTTAACTTAGGGCAATCATGTATATATAAGAGTTTATTACAGGCAGTTGTTGGTGGGCTGGCAGAATACTGTTTAAAACATCTCGCATGAGAATATTCACTCACATGGAAGCCACTTCTGGCAATGGAGAACTACGGTATTTAGGCCTATATTCGATGTTAACAACCTGTCAGGAGGGAGGGATCTTTATCGTGTCATACCTGCTGTGACACGGAACCTCGGGTTTTGCAGTTTCATCAGAATGACCTGTACATTTAGTTGCCTTTCTAACATAGAATGAGTAAATAGGTTTGCTGCAGAGTACTACTACATTATAAACATTACTAAATTTACAGGTGCATGACCCTAAAATGCAATCTTTGTGACTGGAGGTCTGGTAATAAATTATCATGAAATGTTACAATTTCTTTATACTGATAGAAAATGATGAAAGTTATAGAGCCCAAATCCTGCCACTGAAAGAGAAACAATACGTGATGTACAATTTTCTGCACATCTTGCATATTCATTGTTGGAATTGTATATCTATTTAGACAAATTGAAAATGAAGGGAATTTTTTTAAAGTTATATAGTATTCTTAATTTGTTTAAAGTATCTTTTTGATTTTTACGTTTCGCCCATTCAGTCGCCTCGTACGACAAGCAAGGGGTACTGAGGATGTATTGTAATCCCACAGGCCTGTGTAAAGTACGGTAACCCGTTGGGTCAACGCATTTTATTTCGCCATCTTTAGTGATCTATTTCACATTTAAGAGACACAAGTGTGCTGGTTTACTTACATAAGATTACATAACTAAACATTTAGCTTTGGTCGGGTACGCGTGTATTGTTTGTATATTTATATTATTTTGTATGAATGTTGTATGCGTGCATGTGTATGCGAATCTCTGCAGATAATAGTTCCCGAAATTCGTGAGCATGACAATAAAGTTATTTTCACATATATTCTTCTCTTTCGTCAAAGTTCAGTTTGCAGCAAGGTATTATTTTCATGTCATTATCACAAATTGTTGCAGAGAACTAAGCCATGATATGATTAGGTACCTCAGGCAATATATACCAGAAAAGTATCAACCGTCACACATTGAATGACTATATCATCCAATACACATATACATATTGCTATCAAATTTAAAATATGAAATAATAATTCATATATGCATATTTGCAGTATATATATATATTACATTTCAACACGAGGATACACACTAAATTTTATGATTATGGTTGTTGTTTATCGCAGGTTCTTTCAACGACCTTTTCGTTTGTTTATTTGTTTGTTTTACGTCCCGTCGAGAATGTTTTACTCATATTGAGATGTCATGATTTGTAAGTGAAGTATCACAAAGTTAGAGCCATGCTTAGTGATCAGGGCCGTAGCAGTGACAGTTCTTTAACGTGCCACGCCCGTGACCTCCGTTTTTAAGGTCATACCCGCGATTCTAACTTCTGAGCGTTTGGCGAAGGAGCAATCATTACCTATTTTAACGTCTTGGGTTTGACGGGGCCATTGGTACGAGCGGGACTCAAACTCACGACCTCCCGGTTGCAAAGCGAGCGCTCTAACCACCGAGCTACCGCGACAGGTACCGACCTTTTCGTAAATTTGAAAACACAAACCGTTTCTAAAAAAAAAACCAAAACAAACATTTTTCGACACTTTACACAACCATTACTCGTAATAAATGAAAGAATAGACTTTTCATAGATAGCTTTTTCTTAAATAAATGGAAATCGGAAATATGCATATCTGTGATTGATCATTAAACAAATTACTTTCTTAAACACCACACATTCTACGCACAAGCACTCTAAAGTTGATATTAAAACGTTTCTCACTGACAATATCTTTTTTGTTGATCAGATCATTCAACAGTCTGTTGGAATTCTCATGGGCACGGCTTTCGATCCTTTCTTAGCTGATATAGTTTGATGTTCTTATGAGAAAGAATTCATTCAAAAGCTTCTACTTGAGTGAAAAACTCGTGCTTTGACCTGAAACTCGACATTTAGATATACAGACGAAGTTTTATTCAAATAAAAACCATTTTCATTTATGTCGACATCTACCAGTATACACGAAATAAAAGATTTCACATAATTTTCCACATCTACTTACCATCTATATATAAATACATATTTCATTGTCTATAAATGTTAACGGAAAATTATCAAATCAACTGATGATAAACGGGGTAATTTCACCTTTTGCATTGTTAATTTTACATATTTATGGCGCAGTATTCTATACCATTCAAAAATGTAGGGAATGTGGATTTACAAGGAAAATGAAATGCAAATCATGAGGTCAGGAAAGAAACAAATGGCAGAAAAACATTAAGGAAACATTTCTCAGTTTATTAGAAACTCTGTGTACAGTCAGAACAGGACATATTTTCCAGAATAAGGGTCGACACCAAACAAGGGGCCAGGTAGCAAATTTACCACCATTGTGAAAAAGAGTCAGTAGCCGGGAAAACCCCGTCGGTTGGCCAGACAAGTTCGGAATCGGCGATTCACACTCCTATCGAGACGTTCCAAGTCATTTTGGGGAAGGTTATTCCATTTCTGTTGCGATGCTGCAGCAATTTCTCGGACAGGAGGCTGTTGACGTAGCCGCTGTCCAAGCATGTCCCAGACATGCTAAATGGGGGAAAGGTCCGGACTGAGTGCGGGTCATCGTAATATGGTGATATTCTGCTGTTGGAGATAATATGTAACGATCCTGGACCTACAACATCTGGCACTATGATTTTGAAATCGAAACGGAGGCTATAATGACGTGCAAACGGCACAACATGGGGTACCAAGATGTTGCCCGGGTAGTACTGCCGTGTGACACGTCCAGCAACAACATCCAGATCTGTTCTGCCGGCAACAGTGATGCATCCCCACACCATTACAGATCAACCCCATACAATGTATAATGACGTTAACGTCATGGAACCATTCGTTACGTCGGCGCCGACATCATTGGAGTTACGCCATAATGTAACGATCCCTTAAACAGGGAATGACATGAGGACGTCGGGCGTGGAAGTGAAAATTGTGCAGTCGATTCCTGATGGTCTGGTCACTCACTTTCAAGCCAGTGTCCTTTTGAAGTTAGTTGAGATCTTATCTGATTTGCTGTTACCAGACGATTTCTCAAGGCAATAGTGCGGATGAATCTGTTCTGAGCCTACGTTGCTGTCCTTGGTCGACCGGATCGTAGTCTATTTTGAACAGATCCTGTCATTGTCCTTGCCACAGCGACCTGTCTTATGCCAACCTGTAACATGTCAAGGGCACGTAACCTCTCATCCTGTTTTAGAAGGTGCATTGTCTCTGTTTAATTAAGCAAGTTTGCCAGTTTACTTGCGGAAGGTCGGTGGTCTCTTCCCAGGTACATTGTATCTGGGTTCTCTCCTCCTCCAACAAAAAACTGGACGCCACCAGATAACAGAAAAAATTGTTGAGTGTGGCGGAAAGCAATAAATAATCAATCAATCTCTCTGTTTAATTAATTCAGAGGCATGCAAATTTGATCACAAAATATAGTATCCCCAACTTTTTTAATAGTGTATTAATCACCTTCATATAGTATTTATGTCTCTTAACTGGTTTGATATATAAGATATTTTGAATATGTTAAATTTTTAGATTAAGGAAGGCTACTGATATATAAGCTAATGTTAGAGGAATTTCAGCAGTTTCTTATGTCAGCATTTCGCAAATTCTACGGTCTTACATCAATGGTGTTTTCATTCAGAACCTAACATGGGTTAAATGTCGATATCAATTCTTAGGCTGTTATACACTGACTTTAACCACAGATTACCCCTTTTACCTTATCAAAATAAAGGACTCTCGGCGGTGACCAGTCAACTGGGGATGCTTACTCCTCGTAGATACCTGGCCTCACCTCAGTAATATCCAGGTATTCGTGCTTGTCCAAGACTATTTTTGTTTGTTGTAAGATTTATGATATTGGTCAGTTGGTCAATTTTCGTTATCTTCATCTTTTCATAAGAAATTACTCAGCCTTTTGTTTAAATCTCAATTCATAATACCTCAGTTATACTTCTAGAATGTTATCTCGACCGCGGCGTTATGTGAGCAAGATTGCCAGTTTACCTGCGAAAGGTCGGTGGTTTCTTCCCAGGTACAATGTATTTGGGTTCTCTCCTCCACCAACAAAAACTGGATGCCACCAGAAACTTCAACTGAAAAATTGTTGAGTGTGGCGGAAAGCAATAAATAATAATAATCTAGAATGTTTGCTCACTTTACCTGCTATGCTGTAGAATTCCCATACTTTTCCATTGTAATCATTTGTTATTTCACTTTCGCCCAAAAATATCCTGGGGAGTCTACAATGCAGTAGGTTTGCATTGTACAAATATCCAGTACATGCTGTGTGGGTTATGCAGCATTCGTTGGCGCAGCTTAGACGAGATATGTTCTCGAAGGAATCAAAGTGATACGAGATAGTCTTTGGAAGCAACCCATCATATATAAGTCCTCTATGATAAAATGTTTTTTGTGCGTATTTTAGAGCTCTGGTGAATTCGGTCTGTAAAACAATATTTAATATAATGCTATTATAAAGACATTTCTTTGTGTAGCCCATCATATTTTGTTCCAGAGTGAGCTATTCAAATCACTTGCAACAAGGAGAATAACACAAAACCGCAGTGCTGTTATACATCAATTTCTCAACAGCCCCAAGAGATGGATTTAAGCAACAGATTTATAGGATGTTTGAATTAGTGATGATATCAAAAAGATGGAACCAAGGATTAAAAGTGAAGCTCATTTTTAAGTTCTGAATAATGCATATTAAAAATAATAATTGAAGCATGCAGTCTGATATATATATATATATATATATATATACCTATAACTATAAACTACAACATAAACGGTACCAATTTTGATGTTCGAAATGCGCATTTCGACAAATAATGTCTCTTCACTTATGTTCACCTCAAAAATGTTGAAAATCTCAAATAAGAACAAACTTGGAAGAGCTGAAAGAGCAACAAATATAAAATAGCAAAGGAACAGAGCTATGCATGATATATATCATTGGTATTACAAACAACGTGGGACCTGGCTTAGGTCCTCAGTACCCTTTGCTTGTCGTACGAGACGAATAAACGAGGAGGGGGGGGGGGGGGGGGCATTGGACTTCAAAAACCGAGATATTGTGTCATATTAGGTGAGGCACGATCAGGATTCCACCTAGCTTAAAGGCCCTGAGTGCCGAGCATAGACCTAAATTTTGCAGCCCTTCACCGGCAATGATGACGTCTGCATATGCGCCAAAAAATACATAACACAATATACAATCAATCGATCACTCTGTTATTACGTTATAAAGAGTCCTGTTTTTTTTAAATTTAGTTTTAATGTGCATTATTCAGAACCTGAAAAATAAAGTAAATGGGGTGATCCTTCGGATGAGACCGCAAAAACCGAGGTACCGTGTCACAGCAGGTGTGGCACGTTAAAGATCCCTCCCTGCTCAAAGGCCTTAAGAGCCGAGCAAAGGCCTAAATTTTGCTGCGCTTCACCGGTAATGGTGACGTCTCCATATGAGTGAAGGATTCTCGAGCGGGACGTTAAACAATATTTAATCTATCTCTCTCTCTCTCTCTCTCTCTGTGTGTGTGTGTGTGTGTGTGTGTGTGTGTGTGTGTGTGTGTGTGTCCATAGTGGTCATTTAAAACTAAATATCGATGGATTTAAAATAGAAAATAGAATTTCTGTTAACTTCCCTATGAAAATTGCAGATTCTTAATTTCGTTTTAAACTAATCAATTGGATACCTTTAAATATATATGATAACTGAAAATATTGAGTCTGTGTTCAAATTATTAAGATACTGAGCAACAAGCGCACGTAGACATTCAAATCGAATCGATATATGAATTAAATATTTAGTATTGCTCAGAGACGAAACGTCGCTCAAAGTTGAGTTGAAGGCGACAGCAAGCGATTTCTTCCTTATATGTGGAAGTTTCGAATAAATTCTTCCTCGAAAGAATATAAGTAGCGAGCATATGCCATGCCCATGGGAAATCCAACGGGCTATTGGAAGATTTAATCACTAAAATTACGAAGATATTGTCAATGATACATCTCAGCATCGTTTTGATCTCAACGTCAGAGTACTTGCGCGTAGAATGAGAGTTGTGTTTTAACAAGTAATGTTTCGGATGACGGATTACAAGATATGAATAATTAATATTTCCCTTTTCAATCTTTATCAGAGACGTGTTGTATGATTGTGGTGTAGGGTTTTTATTTTTTTTTGGGGGGGGGGTGTTTTTGTTTTGTTTTGTTTTGTATTTTTTTTATATTGTGTAGGCAACAAATGAAAATGATATATCGTAAAATAAACAAAAACAGAATTTATTTTAGCAATAAGATATGTACTATATAGAGGTAATAATTAGATAATCACATTCTCGTACTCCCTCTCACCAAAAAGGCAATGTAACTTGATATAATAAAGCAAACGATACTGACAATGTATTTAAGAAATAACTTTTTCGCAATAACTCAATTTAATAATCAATATTTAGAAAAAGATATTAACTCAAACTGAAAATGCGACTGTTAGTGCAGAATTTCAAAATGTTTCCAAATGGCAATTGTTTACTTACCCAGAAAAAAATCTATAAAGTAGAAAATAACTTTTGAACCTTTAAATTTTCTCACATTTCTTTGCCATATTGTTAACTGAATGCACATTAATTGAAAGTTTGTTTACACAACACAGTTCAATGACGCAATGTTACATTTGCAAAACCAAGTCCCCATACAATGCAGAGTAGATAACTCCTCCGCTTCCAGCCTCGGACTTGCATGTCTTCTACAGGACAACTATGCAGTTTAACCCTGACTTCAAAGATATAAGTAAACCTGGGTCCAAAACAGTTGCTGAAACCGCCTTGAAGAAAACCCATATACCCCGCAGACTCACACGTGCTAGAATCACAGGGCCTCATAAACCTAAGTCGAATACCTTCCTGACGCTGGGAGTACCGTCTAATATGTTTGCCTAAAACCCCACGCACTGAAATAACAAATACTAAACTTAAAATCTATGCATAAAGCGACGTAACGTGAACAACAGAAAATGACAACGCACTAACAAAAAAAAAGTTAACTCGGAACCACGCAATATATTTACAAATATAGCTCAACGGTTGGAAACCAATGCCCAAACAGTAAAATTTAAAGAGGCATTACAGTTCATTTTGCGCATTCTAATCGAGTTGTTTTTAAAACATGTATCGATAAAATAATAAAAATCATTACGATACTGACAATCTTGAACAGTCGCCGGATAGCTGAAAAATTGCTCAGGCGACTATAAATAAAAAAAACCAAACAAACAAAGACAATCTTGAACATTAGGAATGCATTACTTTGCTCTCAACTGCGCTTTAATGATAATCCGGAATTCAATGGTTTCTTCATTCTGACTTGGACATTTTACATCACGTGATTCAGTATGACAACACACGTGTTGTGTAAAAACTTGTTTAAATACCACTTTAAGGGGTCCACACTGGTATTATTTCCTGTTTCTTATGATTAAGTAATTATAAATCATCATTATAACAGAAAACCTTCCATTTACCTATAACCAAGTGTTATTTTTTTTTTATTAAAGCAGGCCACGTGTTTTGATAAAAATAGCACTTACTTTTAAAGCCATGTGTGCGTTTGTCTCGTAGCTAGAGGGTAATAATATTATCCCCATGTATATTCTAGCTTGCGTATGCGTTGTATCGTGTTCTATTTTAACACTTTTCTCGCATAGTCTGTCAAAATTCTGTGTTTAGCCATTGTACGCTTCCTCTCATTGGATTCTTTACACCGTGCGCATACATCAGAAGATCCAAAGAAGACGTCTCAAATTGTATTGAAAAGGGCCTTCAAAAATTAGTATTTTTTGCATTGAAATGAGAATTTTCAACTTTAGAAATGTGTTAGTTTTGCAACGTTTATACATTCAATTATGCAACAAAATTAGAAAAAGCTTTGGAAAAATTGTCATTTTACGATTTTTGAGCAAATTGAACTGTACTGTCTCTTCAAGGTGTCCTGTCTACCCGTTAACAATGTCAACGTCTGGAATTCACTATGAAAACCGCCTGCTGCACAAACTGAAAACGTGGCTGCACTCTTGGCAAACGGCCACACTGTAATTGAGCAGAACGTTAAGACTAAGAAATAGCCCTATTGGTCATCATTCACACTACGGAAACCCTTACTGGCAATAAACATTATATCTACAGCAAAACCACAAAACTTACTGGAAATGAAATTCAACTTCAACACGATGATCTTACAACATTAATTTATAATTTATCGTGAGCAATGATCGTATTAATAGTTCTGTGATATTAAAATTCAACTCTTTTAATTCATCGTGAGCAATGATTGTGTAAATTGTACAAATGTCGTAAGTTTTAATGGGTTGCTTTTTTGTCTCTCAGTTTGGAAGTGTTCTAATTTCATCTTGTCTCATGTTCAGGTGATATTAACTCTTCAGTGGGAAATCAGAGCAACCCCCAACAACAACGATAACTCGCTCTAGTGAGAGATAACTATCCAATTCCCGTAAATATTACATCTTCTTAAACACCTTAGGCAATCTTAATTACAAAAGCCAAGTTTTTTATCAATGTTAATAATCGGGCAATTAAAATGATTACCTGACAACGTGACTCTTTATATCAATAATTCATTAGAAATCTGGAAGAGCAATCACTATTCGCTTAATGTTACTGGACTGAAATATTAATTTGATGACATTGAATGTAAATTGCTTGTTTCAAAAATATTTTAATGTAAGCGTGATCTCTGTTCTATGAAAATGAACAGATCTTCTATAATGTAACTTATATCAATAAGAGTTCTATTTATGAGACATAATAACCTCATTCTTTAATATCATTTTCAATATTCCAAATAAAGTGTGTAAAATGTGGAATTAAAAGTAAGCACCTTTAGTACTGTGACAAAAAGGAATATATGCATCGTAATGTTAAAAGCAACAGTACATAAACATTGAATCGAACATATTTATTGATGGTCAATAATAATAAATAATAATAATAATAATTGGTTTTTATATTGCGCTTTTTCCAGCATATACTGCTCAAAGGGCTTCAAAATACATTATTAACCCAGAAGACCTTATTCCATTCCAGAGCTTTCTCAGTGCAAGCTGCCGTTAAGGCGCAAGTGCACTAACATTCTAATTATATTTCACTGTCTATAGCCAGCTACCCCTTTTACACTTGGATGGAGTAAGGAAATTTGTGTAAAGTGCCTTTCCCAAGGACACAACGTCGACCGTGCCGCGGCCAGGACTCGAACCCACAACCTTTCAGTAGAGAGTCTAACAGCGTAACCACTAGACCATCGACGCCATAATCGAAGGTATAGATTTTCTTCTTTTAAAAAGGACCAAACCTTAGCAAATGAAGTGCTTATATTATGATTTGTCACAATCACGTGATAGACATTCTATAACGCTGCAGGAAAGCATGTAAAAAACATATTTATGTTTTACCCTTATTTGCAAAATGTATGTCTCATAGCACCTTCATCCTTATATGTGGAAACAATCGAATAAGTTTTTCCTTGAAAGAATATAAAAACAGATCAGGTAATAAAGAAACAAACATTGTATATATGTAAATTCCCACAGACTGTTGGAAGCATGATATCTAGAACTATATATTCTAGCTGAATAATCCCAGCATCGTTTTAGTATCTACTTTAGAATACGTATGCATAGAATCAGAGCTATGCTTTAACATAGTAATGTTTCGGATGACTGATTATAAGATATGGTTATTTGCTTTTTCTACTCTTCTTGAAGAATTGTTGTATGATATTAAAATTCTATCCTAACATTTATCGATACGAATGATACTGTAAAGTGCTGCATGGTATTAAATGCCAACTCTTTAATTTATCAGGGACTCCCGTGGCCAAGGCCTCTCACATCTAGTCGGCGCGGGTTCGATTCTCGCTCGCGCTGATATATGTGAGAAAGTTTGGTAGTTTACTTTCGGAAGGTCGATGGTATATTCCCGGGTACATTATATCTGGATCCTCTCTTCTACCAATAAAAACTGGACACCACCAGATAACTAAAGAAATGTTGAATGTGGTGGAAAATAACAATCAATCAATCAATATTTCACAATATTACTTTCATGACCGATTCTTGCCAGTGCAGATATCATTGAAGACGCCTATAAAGCGTTATTTGGCGACCTTTTCGTTGGAGTTCTACACGATCAGTTGACCATGCACATTTTTTTTATTCAGTCATGTTCCATTAACATTGTTAAGCACTTCAGGTTCTGTTGGGTGAGATCTAGGTGCATGCTGAGGAAATCGTCTTTCTCGAGCACAGTACCACTGAATACACGACCGAACCTTCTGATGGATACAGTGCTTCTGGAAAGACGGTGTTCTTTCTGTAGTATAGATGAAAATAGTGTTCATTTCGTCTTTGATTTTCTCTTACGATTCCCGCAGTCTTATACATCATAGGTCCGTACTTCATGCTGACTTGTCTTTTGTCTGTTTGATACCCTAATACAGAGCGTTGATGTGTCCAGTGTCCGAGGTTAACTGTTTGCTGTTTGCAAGTTCTCTTAATTGACTGTTTGCACAACGGCGAACCATATGATGAACCTGTTTCAGGGCAGGTCTATTACCGGTACATTCCTTGAATTGGTGGAAGAGAGAGCCCATATGTATCTGGGAAGGTCTGTGATCTCTTCCCGGATACATTCTATATGGATTCTCTCTTCCAACAATAAAAAAACTGGACGTCACTAGAGAATGTAGATTATTTACACAACCATTTGTCCCTTCATATAAGATGCAATTTCTCTTCTGTGTTTTAATTCTTTTGTTTACAAAATGCTACTGAGTTCATATTTCCTGCATGCCACCAGATAACTGAAAAAAAAATGTTGGGTGTGTGGCAGAAAAGAACAATAATCAAGCAAGCAAGCAATCCAACGCCCGTAGAGTCGTATAAGAAATAACCTAGTGATGTTTCTTACTTACATTACTTACAGTGTATGGTATGCTCTTAAAACATTTTAAAGTAATACTGTATATGTTTTGATATAAAACTTTCCATATCATATCTTCAACAACCCATGGCTACAAACTGACAACTCAACTTTATGAAAAACATGCTGACTTCAATTGCTTTATCGTCGCCTTCTCATATCCTCGTATTTACGTTCGATTATTACCTGCATATTGTATTTCTATTTCTCAACTGATTTAATTCCCAAGAGGATATTCTGCGTGGTAGGATACTAAAAAAAGATTATGTTATTGCCGGTGTTATTGGGCTTCATATGTTTTCTTTTAGATAAAAATATCAAACAATATATATATATATATATATATATATATATATACATGTATACATATATATATATATATATATATATATATATATATATATATATGTACACACACACACACACATACACATACACCACACACACACACACATATATATATATATATATATATGTCTGTGTGTGCGTGCGTGTGTGTGTGTGTGTGTGTGTGTGTGTGTGTGTGTGTGTGTGTGTGTGTGTGCGTGTGTATGTGTGTGTGTGAGTGTGTATGTTAGTGTGTGTGTGTGTGTATGTGTGTGTGGGTGAGTGTGTATGTGTGTGTGTTAGTGTGTGTGTGTGTGTGAGTGTGTGTGAGTGTGTATGAATGCGTGTGTGTGTATGTGTGTGCGTGCGTGTGTGTGTGTGTGTGTGTGTGTGCGTGTGTTTGTGTGGCAAAGTGCTAATAAGTAAGCGTGAAACGCAATAAAGATTACTACGTTTAATGATAACAAATGTAATGATTAAAGAAATATTTTTTAGCAGTTCGCAGTACTTTCCCTAAATGTAATGATTAAAGAAATATTTTTGCAGTTCTCAGTACTTTCCCTAAATATAAATATTATACTCCGAAATTTCATTTTCACTTTAAAGGTCATAGGGAAAGATTTGTTTTAAAAAAAAAGATTGCTTTGCACGAAATATGCTCTTCTTTACTTACTTAGTACTTGAAAATAAATCATTCGGAGGGAGAAAAAAATCGCAAAGTAATAGACGTTACAGATCGTGAAATGTTGTTGTAGCATATAGTATCAAAATAGGAAGATGACTTACACTCCTGTTTGATGACGTCAAGCGAGACCAGCTTGACCTAATATGCATTTCTTATACTAACAGTAACAGGTCTTAGCCTCCATCTAAATGGCTCAATGCGCTTGCATTCAACTGCGATGCAAAGCCAGATTGGTGTTTCAATGTAGTTGTGTCCAAAGGAAGCAATGTTCAGAAAGATGTACACCTTGATCATTTTAATGATTGATTGATTGTTTGTTTGTTTGTTTTACGTCCCGTCGAGAATTTTTCATTCATACTGAGACGTCTTGATCATTTTAAAGTCACACAGATGTCGCTGTTGTGTGAAATTCATTTTACTGGGATAGATGGGGATCAGTTTTGCATACATCTTATATGGGCAAAAATAGTGGGTATCAAAATCAAATATCCGACCCAGGCCCAGCACCAACTATACCGAATACGGACCTACTGTGAAGACAGGAAAGTCCTCCGGAACGTTGACGGCCACATTATTCAAACGAACAAGGATATCATGTTAGTAGTTGCGAATGGTTATAATTCTGTACTTGCATGATTAACATTGTCATGAGAAGCTCTTCTTATTAGAACTTTTTGTCTAAATACATAAGTAAATATATTAAAGCTGATTGAATATAACATGTATACATGTGTGTTGAAAGTTGCATGAAATGTTGGGCTGCCCACTTTTTTGACAAAGATCATTATCATTCTCTCTTAGTAGTGGGAGTGAATGTGAAGAATATCAGCTTGAAAATGTGACGTGAACCCATACAACAAAGGACAATCACTTGCCCTCTCCCCCCATAACACCCGATTTTTAAAAATCGAGGACTGCTGGAAAAACATAGGGCACTTCGAAACACACATAAAATATAATTCATTGTATGACTAATGAAAGATCTTTATCATTTTTTTTTCATCAACTAATGGACATCATTGATATTGTGTATATAATTGAAAAATCACACAGTTATGTTGGGTTTCGTATACGATATTTAATTCCAAAACACATTACCTTGTGTTGATGTATTTAGATTACAAACTAGCAATAGTTATTCCATAAATACTGTTTCATCTTAATTGTAAGGCCGTTCCTCTCAAATTTGTTTTGCGTTCGAGTCAATACGTTTACCTGAGCAATACAATAGGCTCAGGTGATGCGACCGATCAAAAGGATATGTTTACTCCTCCTAGACACTTGAGTCCACTTCTGGTGTGTCCAGGGTTCTTACTTATCCTACTCTCAATTTTGTGTCTTTTATGACATTTAGAAGATTGAGCTATTTTCATTATCTACCCCTTTTTCATCCACCATTCCACTGTTCCGACAACCTCACTTGAATGCCTGTATATTGGTTTCTGTATGATAAATGTTATGTTTGTTCTAGACTGAATTTCATTTGCATTATCACCACATCGAAAGTTCAACATCATATTATCACCGATTCCTGTCAATGAAATAACACTAAAAACCGATATTATGTAATGGCTTAACTTTTACTATGCTTGATTTGGCTCTGTTAGCCGCGGTGATGGTTGGGGGCTACTTTCGGTCACCCCCTCAACACACAAGCAATTCAATCAAAATGTGACAACCCCAGGAGGGCGAATTGTGCACTGGGTATACACAAGTACACAAGCGTCACCGATACAAAATCAACCAATAAATATATTGTACAACAATTCAATGTCAGCAATACAAAAATTCAATCAGTCAGCAAAGCAAACAAACAAATGTTCAAATCAACAATCAAAGTATCAATACTGCAAACTATAAGTTCATGAAATAACATGCAGTTGCAGAATATTAGGTGCTCTCCTCCTCTGTGTTGGAGTGCGCTGAAAACGCCATTTGCACGTGCCACAAATGTCCGTGAAAAGGGAGCATTTGTGGGACTGCAACCGCCACCAAACGAGTGCCCAGTATCGTGGTGACAGCGGCCGCATCCCATCTCAAATGGTCACCGCTAACCAGATTGCCACGATTCAAATGAAAGTTGTATATGATATCAAAAAGCCTAGTGTTTAATTTATTGCAAGGAACGATTGGGTACAGTGCTGAAAAATTGAACGTTTTGATTTTGTTGTTGTTATTTTGAAATAATTCTAATTCATTTTTACTTAATATTCAAGTGATGTTAACATTGTAGATCTGCAATGAGAAATTGGGGAACTCATCCCTAAGACATCTCACTCCCGTGAGAGATAATCGTCCCATCCCCCTAAACACCAAATCTGTTTTAACACCTTAGACCATTTTAATTGCAAAGTTAACCTTTCTATCAATGTTCATAATCGGACAATTAAACGTGATTATATGAGAATATGAATCTTTATATAAATAATCTGAGAGATTTGGAACATAATTCACTAAATGGTAATGTTATTGGACTGGAACATTTATTTGATGACATTGAATATGAATTATTAATTCTAAAACTATTGTAGTGCATGTATGATCTCTATTCTATCAGACTGAACAGATTTTTATTAAGAATGCAACTTAGATTGGTTGTTGCAATGGAGACATCACCATTGCCAGTGAACGGCTGCAAAATTTAGGCTCGGCGCTTACGACCTCTGACCAGGGAGGAATCTTTATTGTGCCACACCTGCTGTGACACGGGGGTCTTTGTGTTTGTGTTTGCGGTCTCATCCGAAGGACCGCCGCATTTATTTTCCTCTCACAACAAGCAAGGGGTACTGAGGATATATTCTAATCTGGATCCCAGAGGGACTGCTAGTGAGACAAACAAGATATTTTTTTTATTAAATTTTGAGGCATAATACTCCTCTTGTTTAATACCACCTGAAGTATGCCATTTTGAATGTATACATATAGAATAAAAAGCATATACATTTATTGCTGTGGCGGAAAAGACATCTTAATGTTACAAACGACAATAGTTACATATCGAATCAAACACAGTCATCCATGTACGTTTGGTCAAATGATGGAAGATATTGATTTTCTGAAGTTGATATAGGATCAAACCCCAGGACATTTTATGTTTTTCTTTTATTTCGTCACAATCACATCATGGACATTTTATAATAAAATAAATCAAAATATTTGTCTTATATCTCTAAACTAAATAAAAGTTTGGGTTTATTATTGCTACCAACTAAATTGCTTTCTTAAACTATTGAAATTGGTATTTTGCGGAACAAAACGGAACGTATCCAGTTGTAAGATACACAGAGTGGAGTGAATGAAAGATAATAAAGGACTAAATTAATTTATTATAACACTTATTTTTTTTCCCGTTAATGTGTTAAAGAAATACCGTGATATACCAGTAGTATAGAGCTCTAACGGTTGATAAATTTATCGAAACAGAAAACCAATTCCTATAAAAGTCTTAATTTACTTGAAAATGTATCTAAAAATTCAGCATTCTGGCCAATAATTAAAAAAAATTATCTCTAACCCCCGCTTTTTTCAGTTCCATTTTAAATTTTATGACACGACTTTGAAATTTATGAGAAATTTAAGAAATTGCTCCTAATATGTTGTTTATTACTCTCAAATTATATATCATCAATTTTCCGTATTTCAAGTCCAGAAAGGGGGCCTCCGTGGCCGAGTGGTTAGAGCATCGCGCTCAAAATCACAAGGCCTCTCACAAGCAAGGCCTCTCAGCGCGGGTTCGATTATCGCTCGCACCGACATATGTGAGAAAGTTTGTCAGTTTACTTTCGGAAGGTCGATGATCTCTTCCCGTGTGCAGTGTATCTGGGTTATCTCCTCTACCTACAAAAACTGGACGTCGCCAGATAACCAAAAAGTTGTTGAATGTGGCGGAAAAATCAATCAAGTCCAAAAAGGTCATTATCTATATCTAATTTACTAGTATTATTTTTTTTATACAGACAATGTTAGAAGACACGAAATGTATCTATTTTATGTAATGCTTGGTTTTTGTTGCTTATGTTATGTTGACACCAACAAACAAATGAAGTTTAAACGAATAAATTTTGATTAGATTTTAATTGCAAAAAAATCTAGTTTAAAACAATGTAGCTAAAAAAAAACAACACACAAACAAACAAACAAAAAACTACAAAAAACAAAACAAAACAGAAAACAAAAAACAAAAACAAAAAAACAAAAAAACAAAAAAAAATAAAAAACAAAACAAAACAAAAAAAATAGGAAAAAGAATAATAATAATAATAAAAAATAATAAAAAAGAAAAACAAGCATTTTGACCCCAGTTATTTTTTTTAACTTCCTAATTCTCTTTCGATGTAGAAATAAAAAATGCACTTCCCCAAAAAATTATATTACTTCAAACCTTAGGCGCAAAACGCTTTAATGAGAGGAATAATTGAATTGAAGCGCGCATTAATTCAGTTAATTAAAACAATAATTTATTTGATGCTCGCATTAATTCAACTGATGAGAGCAACAATTAGATTGATAATACTTTCAAATAATTAAAGATATCTCTAATTATTTGAGTTTTTGTTAATTTGGCGCTCTGTAAAGATAACTCTAATTTCAAATTAGTGAAATGGTCGTAAGTGCTACGTTCACGTTCAAGTCAACGTTTACGATCTAAGATTGGTCAGTGAAACGGCAAAGCAAAAAAAAAAAAAAAGAAAAAAGACATAGTTTATGTTCAAAACTAGACAGAATCAGTTGTTTACGAAAAATTGTCAAGTGCGCGAAAACTGAAACTCATCTTGGATTGAGAAAGGATATACTGATTCTTAATATTTTACAATGAAAATACGACATTAGGAGGGAAATACGTTTTAAAAATATTTATCGACAATTTAGTCCACGGACACTTTGAAATAAAGGGGAGGGTGTGCCCCCCCCCCCCCCCCCCCCCATTATTTCGTATTATTTTTAAGGTCTTCCGTTACCAACGGAAGTCATTGTTATTCTACGCTCTCTCTCTCTCTCTCTCTCTCTCTCTCTCTCTCTCTCAAGCTCTCTCATTGGGTTTTTTTTTCTTACAAATTTTTCACTCATATTGAGACGTCACCAGCTGTAGGTGAAGTACCAAGAATTTAGACCTATGTTTAGCGCTCAGGGCCGTAGCAGTGAGGGTTCTTTAACGTGCCAACGCCTACCGTGACACGGGACCTCCGTTTTTAAGGTCATATCCGAAAGACCCGTGATTCTCACTTCTAAATGCCGAGCGTTTGGCGAAGGAGTAATCACTACCTATTTTTCGTCTTAGGTTTGACGCGGCCATGGCACGTCCATCCATAAAAAGTACTAAAATACAGAGTGTGTCTTCTAATCACTACAACAGTGAAAGTACGGTATCAAACCAGGAGACACATTGGTATCATCTTAAATTATTTTGTTAATCGTGGGAAAAGTATATAACCAGTTAGTCCTGGAATTATCTGTATCAAAGGAAAAGCAAAATTAGCGTAACCAAAAGTGGATGCATGTAGAGTTATGAATATTATTATATAATCTAATTCTTATCGTGTTCTTCTTTCTAATCGGTCTCTCTCTCTCTCAGAGAGAGAGAGAGAGAGAGAGAGAGAGAGAGAGAGAGAGAGAACTAAATTGTGAAAAGGGTTAGAAGCCCCCTCCCAGTAACCAGCATAGGAACTGCTTTCCGTTCTGTTTTACTACTTATTTACATCGCAGTACTGTTGTACTAGGTCTTCTGTGAGATAGAAAGACAACGTAAATAAGACACTATTGTGAAATAGACAGATCAAGCAAGACCTAACGCTACAATATTCACATCACTGCGCTAAAAATTAATACATTCTCTGTATGATGTATATTTGAATAGTATCTTAAAAACAGAGATACTATATTCTAATAAATGGTATACCAAGCATTTATAGATTTTGCTCTGTTCTTCTTTAAATGCATTTCTCACTGTGGAAGGGGAGATTGATTGATCTGCCTTTCAAAACAAATTAAAAAAAAGTAAATATCGCAATTTATCAGATGATGTCACGTCACATGTAAAGGCTGCATGAAAGTGTATGTTTTGATGTAAAAAATCTTTCATAAAATCACAATTCGCAAATTATTGCATTTTCTGATCAATGAAAACTTGCTTACTATAATAATGATAAATGAAAACGTGTTTATTATAATAATGATAAATGAAAACTTATTTCACAATAATAATAATATTGATTGGATTTTATATAGAACAAGGTATTATTTTATCTCGGAATAATTATATGTTTCTGAATTTAACTAATTGATGTGTATAAATGTAAAAGGCATCCGTAGATCGTAGAAAACTGTTTTCATGTTGAGAAATGTTGTAGAAACCCCCTTTCTAAACTATGAAGAAATAAACAATCAAATTATTTCTTTTTTTTTTCAATTAGTTAAATTCCGAAACATATAATTATTCCGAGATAAAATAATACCTTGTTATAGTACTTTTTCCAGCATACGCTGTTCAAAGTGCTTCACAATACATTATTACCCCAGCAGACCTTATAACATTCCAGAGCTTTCTCAGTGCAAGCTGCTGTTAAGGCGCTAGAGCACTACCATTCTAACAATAAATTTCACTGGTTATAGCCAGGTACCCCTTTTACACTTGAGTGGAGTGAGGAAATTCGTGTAAATTGCCTTTCCCAAAGACACAACGTCGGTTCTGCCGCAGCCAGGACTCGAACCCACAACCTTTCGGTTGTGAATCTAACAGCCTAATCAGTATACACTAACCACTATACTATTTACTATAATAATGATGAATGAAACTTGTTTGCTATAGCTATTCACTATATTCCATCTGTCAATATCAAAGCGCAGGTCTATGTATATCATTATAATACAAATACTACAAATGATCGAAGGGTTCTACTGTAGATTGTATTCTACCGCTTGTTTCGCAAACATATCATAAGCACGTGTGCTTTGTTGAATTACCTGATTTTCAGTATTCAAGATCTCATTTTGATCTTTTTAAATTCATAATTTAACAGATTTTTCTGCAAAAGATATAATGTGAGTATTGGGAATTAAATGACTTTGAATGGGTTCAGCCATTGGTACCACCATAGAATTTACCAATGCAGCCTTTTTTTTCTAACAATGGGACTTTGATTACCAATAAACGTTGAACGGATTTTAACATACTAATTTTCCAGTGGTAGACAAAATACAACATCGATAACACTGGCAATAAAGTGATGAAAATGTTAAAGATCAAACAGCTCTACAGTATTACTGTATCAATCATGCATCACCAACGACTTTTCATGAAAACTTAAACGAATAAATCCATATTCCGGGTATTTGCAAACAGACAGTATGGACAAACCTCAGACTTCATACCACTACTGTTCCACAAAATTTGCAACCTTATATATATATATATATATATATATATATATATATATATATATATTTCATATATGTATTTCTTATGACAATTGAATTTATTTCATACTTTTTTTTTTTCATCCAGTGTCCTTTCCCTTGAAGTTTGATATATTTTCGAAAAACTTTAACAGACATGAGGCTTCAAATGTCCCAGAGGCTTTTTTGTTGATTAGGAGTAGCTATCATGACGTCACAATCCAAAGCTGTCGCTGCATGATTCTATGACGTCACAAAGAATGAAGTCATACTCTATAGAGCTTCATTGCGACATTGTCAGAAACTAAGGAACGATCTAAAAATCTTCGTGACTTATTTTATAATCTGTGATAATGGCATTTGATGTAAGCGTTACAGTATTTTCATTGCGAATATCACAAATATAGTAGTCGTTGTCACTAAGATAACGCATATTGATGTATTTTGTTTTCCTTTCAGTCAGCAAACCCCATAACAGTACGTAGAAACATCAAGAATAAATTCAAGCAGGTGATGATTGAGTTGAAGGAGTTTACAGAGGAGGTAATTTAATCAATGTTTTTTCCCTTAGATATGATGAGAGTGTTGCCGTTAGAGTGAGCTCGGGTACATACATTTAAATATGCGCGGGATTCAGAAATTTACCCCAGGGGAGTGGGTATCACTCAATGCATAATCTACTTGGAGATCCATCCCGCTTCTGCTAATAAGTATTATTTTACAGTTGGAAACGCACAAGATTAGGCAAATATATTAGGTTTCTACCAAGCTCAAGAGGAGAGAGGATAGAGGTGTCGGACCCACGATCCCCACCCTATACGAGCCTGACATGGCCTCTGTCAAATGAAATAAAGATATTCGGGGGGAAAAATGGAAAAGTCTGTACATAGTGTAATGAAAATCGTATATAGGATAAAAATTGATTTATTAGTGTGTTGTTGAAATCCTTCAATTTTATGTAATGAATTAATACAGTTGTACAGTCGCCGGATAGCTGAAAAATTGCTCAGGCGACTATAAATAAAAAAAAAACCAAACAAAATAATACAGTTGCTGGCATGTAGCATTTACGTATTCTTGTAAGAAAAAGAAGAAAAAAAAAAACAATATCCAAATATTTAACACATAATCAAATAACCGATCTCGGTGGCTCAGTGGTAGAGCTCTCGCCTCGTGAACGGAAGGTCGTGAGTTCGAGCACCGCTCGGGCCGGCCGCGTCAAACCTAAGACGTTAAAATAGGTAGTGATTGCTCCTTCGCCAAGAGCTCGGCATTACGAAGTGAGAGTCACGGGTCTTTCGGATGGGACCTTATAAACGGAGGTCCCGTGTCGCAGCAGGTGTGGCACGTAAAAGAACCCTCACTGCTAAAAGCCATTAGTGCTAAGCATAGGTCTAAATTTGCAGCCCCGTCACCGGTAATCGTGACAGTCGCCGGATAGCTGAAAAATTGATCAGGCGACTATAAATAAAACAAACAAACAAACAAACATAATCAAATATTATAGCATTCACATATTGTAAATAAATGTACATTCATAGTAAAATTCTCTACATCTGCGGGGTTTGTTCAATATCTAATGTGTATAGTACATAGAGCGATAATGCTTTGCGCTATTGTAAAAATGTTTGAGAAATGGGTTGAGAATATTGAAGAAATTAGAGCTATATAAAAGTTCGCACAAAACCCGTTCATTCGGTATTGCATATTTTTACTGAATTGCGGGGGGTGTTTATGGATCTGATAAGGTATTTTATGAGACAGTTCGTAGGTGGAGAAAGAAATTTCTAACTGGCACAGAGTCCGTCAAAGAGGCGGCAAAATCTGGCCAACCTGTGATTGTAACAGGCAAGGCAAATGTCTCAAAAGTCAGGGAAATAATTGAAAGTGATGGCAGGTACACGATATGTGATATTTTCAAAGCTGTTGGCATATCGCTCTCGCATTTCATTTTGAAGCGTATTTTAAAAGTCCGAAAGATTTCTGCCAGATGGATGCCGCATATATTGACAGATGACCAAAAACGGGTACGAGTATAAACCGCTAAGCAATTGCTCAAAATGTTTCCCAAATTCAATCGAAGACAATTTGCAAACATTGTTACTGGTGACGTTGCATGGGTTCACTATTTCCAATCAGTGAGAAAAACTGGAAACAAAGTATGGCTAATACAAATTGGTAGGAGACCTACACGTAGTTGCCAAAAGAGCCATAAGCACAAAGAAGGTTCTTTATTGCATATTCTTCTCATGTGATGGTAGAGTCGTACAAATTCCGGTGCCGAAGGGCAAAAGTGTTACAGGTCGGTAATACCGAAATGTTATACCAAAAAAAAAACAACTCAAGAAATATTATTATAAACGAAGCCCTGTGTCAGGATTTAAGCATGTTCTTCTAATTCATGATCATGCTTCATCACATACATATAAGCTTGAGAAGCAATTTTTTAAGTCAGAGAAGGTAACCGTCTTGCCACACCCACATACTCTCCAGATGTAACCCCATGCGACTTTTTCCTTTTTTCAAAACTTAATTTTTTTTTTATCAGGCTGTCGTTACAAATCCCGACAAGCCCTTGTCTCAGCCATCAGTCAGTGCCTCGGAGGTCTACCTAAATCAGTGTACCGTGACGCATTTCAGAAATGTTTGTTTGTTTATAGCCGCCTGAGCAATTTTTCAGCTATCCGGCGCATTTCAGAAATGAATTCAGAGATTGAAGTTATGTATTTCAAACCGCGGAGAATACTTTGAAGGGATATAATGTTCATTTCACTATTTGAGTTGAGGGCTTTGGAGATACTGTAAAATACACATTACAAATCGAACAACCCTCGTATTTGATGTGAAGCTTATAGTTACAACTTTTCATGAACATAAATATAATTCATGAACATAAATATAATTCACGAACATAAATATAAATCCCCTGTCGGTTCTATTCTAATAGTTCTGTGAGTAAAATAATTAAAGTAATCGTAAAGCAAGTGGTGGTTGGGGGGTTCACTTCACTATGGTGCTGTATCGCCGAGCATACCAAGGAGTTGAAACTGGAAACACAACGTTACTGGTTGCTTTTTGCATTTTACAGATGCGGAAGAACTAGAATTTTGTATTTGCTATTGGAAATGTACAGTTTCGTCATTTTTTTTTTTCTTTCTGTCTTTTTTTTTTTTTTTTTTTAGACGTTTTTAACAAAAATGGTAGGTTTTTTGCCATGTTCAAACACCCCTATTTGAGCGGATTCGGTAGAAGGTTGATTGTAATGCCTCCTTGGATTTGTTTTTTTCTGGATCCATCCTCGAAATGTCTTTAAATATTTGGAAGTAGATCATATATCTCAAACTTCCTTCTTCAAGAACACAAACGATTGCACCCGTTCAATGTATTGGAGCGAAACAACTTGCGTAAAACCAGTTAATGTATATATTCTAGTCTTCTGAAAATTTAACAGTACATGTATTGCTGTATAATTAATCATTGTCTATCATATTTATTCAGAAAAAATACAAGGCCCTCTTGGAACATGAAAACTTGATGAAGACCACTTTTGAGGTTGGTAAATTCTTAGTGCTTTCTTTTACTTCCCTCACTGTGAAAACATTTTCAAAATAATCGTTCGTCTTCTTTTAAGTCATATGAATCTTTTACAATAAATTGTTGCATAAAAATTCATTGCAAATATTGGAACTTTTTGTTCACCCAAATTAAATACGACATATCTAACCTTAAGAAGGTTGAATAAGAAAATCGTGACACGTAGGTAAAGTTTTCTGATGTAAGCCAGCCTGACCTACTGTGGAATCATCATGTTTGGTAATGGCTCAAACTTGAAATGCTGTGTAAATGTAAATCATACTAGAATGTATATATTGTTTTGGTCTGATTATTGTTTTTGCATGTTTGTTGAAGACAATCATGCTCCTCTTTTCCCGAATGAGCCGTACAGCAAATCAGCTATGCATGGTATTCAGGAGACCTTTTAAACCTTGTACATTTATATTCCTCTTTTATATTTTAAAGTCTCATTTTTTGAATTGCAGAGAATGGTTCTTAACAGTTTTACAAAAGAAGAAAGTAAAGTTCCTGCAGAAATGAAAGAAGCATTCAGAAATCACATTAAGGATATTCTGTTGGTAGGTAGATACAAAATCTATGACGGAAAAGTTATTTCAATAAGGGCAGGAATTAACCCATCAAGTTTTCTAAAAGCGGCTGCAATCTGAAACCTGTACTGCAAGAAAGAAAGGAGGGTATCCTAAATGACGCAAAATAACATTTGGAATCTAACTTTCTGACTAAAGGATCTTGTACCCCTACCCCCACCCACCCCTAGCAAATTTGCGGGCATCCTGAATATTGTGGACAGCAAATGAATATTATTTTAGTATTGATCTCATCTTTTAGACGTTGCAATTACTACAGGTGGGATTGTTTATCAGGTCACAGACTATAATCATCATAATGTTGTAAATATTTGATTAAACTATAAAATAGAAGAAATAAATGTTTCAGTCATTGTACAGTCCTTTCAAGCGTTAGCCCAAAGGTCAAAGTTCACAGTCAGTGTTTTCGTATAATTATCATATAAACAATCTATGAGGAGTGTCGGTACTTGCTCACTTAAACAATTTAACCAATATAGTTTGGTGTTATCTTCTGGATAAAGCAAGGAAATTACAAAATAGATTAGAAACTTTCATCCGCCGTCTGATGTCATCGTAAGCTTATAACATTTTTTCTTCAGAAACTCTTGATGAAATTCACCTAATCTTTGAAGTTTGTACCCATATATAAGGAGTTCTTAAGTGTCTTCATATGGGAAATAGTGAAAATAAGTAAAACCTTGCATGTGAATGTGTATCGTAAAATCCACGTTAACTGCACATGATTACGAATCCTTCGATCCCAGAAATATACTGTAGACATACTTAATTTCGTGTCGGATTAAATTTCGTTATTTTCGTGTCTAGAGTATATATATATATATATATATATATATATATATATATATATATATATATATATTTATTTATTTATTTATTTATTTTAAAGTTAGAAATATTTGTAGCCGTTAGTTGTCACCTAGTAATAAATAACATATTTCGTCAGTGCCGTAATCGTCACCATTGTATTTCTTCTGAGTAAATGGACCTGCACTTTGTTGTGTTAATATATAGTTAAACAACTCATACAAAAAATACACAGGTGAAATAAACAAGTTCAATGTAAGTTCAAATGATTACTATTAAAACAGTACAGTTCACTTGAGGTGTTAACAGGTACCGCTCATGCACACAGCGTGTTAATTCATATGTAACGGAGACGGAACCCATTTGTGTCACATTTTAAAATTCCATTTCTAAGACACCGTATATCCACCTTTATCCACGCCCTCCTACGAGTGACCCAACACGTGAACCTCATATCACACCAGGAATATGTTTGTTTGGTTTTTTTTTGCAATTGATTTCAATTTCCTGTTGACCTTACGGTCACTGCAAGTACACGAACTTTGTTTCTATCAGTACGTCCGTTTTCTTTATGAATTTTATTGATATACAGAACACAATAATAACGATTGAAACATTATAATGGCTTGAATACGACAATTTTCATGCCCCCAGCTCACACAGATCACCTAGTAATTATTTGTTTGTGAATAGGCGTGCATGATGGCACGCTTCAACGAATACTGGCGCGTGTATCATATGTGTATTCAAACAAGTTAGGATTGCAGATAAGCAACATTGTTTATATTTTGTGTGCATAATATGTAATTTTAAATGATCACAAACAATGAAAATTAATCCACACGATATCGTGTTCACTTCAAAAACAATGAATGTTTTTCCCCAACGAAATCAAATACGTCTACATTAGACCTTTCCAAATCCTTTTAAAATTTGAATTGACATATGCTTAAGTAATGATTATGTAAATTGATTGGACCAATAAAACAAGTATTTAAACTGTAGCTAGACAGTTATAGTAACCTGCACAACTGTCCTCAAACGCTGAGGAGATAACTTCCTTAAATTGGTTTGTATATTGCATTATTAATGTATGATACAATTCTCTTATCCAAAATAGTCAAATAATGATATACTGATGTTATACGTACATGTAATATAATATATTCGTTATTAAAAGCATGGACCTATAGAGATTTCGCCAAACGACTCAAAAGAACAAAAGAGAGCAAAGGTACGAGTCAAACGAGCTGTTTACCCTTTCTGTGACTTGGATATGCATTACCATCATTACACTGAACATTTTCGTGAATTCTTACGTCACGATTGATGAATTATGAATTCGAGAATATTATTTGAATTAACAAAGGTTCGTTGACAAATAAATATCTACATCTTTCTGTGGAATACAGACCTTATACGACAGTTAAATAAAACTTATCATCTAGAACGATTATCAACATTCGGATATCCATTCAAATCTACATGTAAATATACGATATGTATTTGAAAAGACAAAGAATTTGAATGGTGTGCATATTTTCTTTTATTACTACAATTTTTATCTTTGTTAACAACATATTGATATGTAGGTGATCATCAAACTGGTAACCGAGACTATCAAAAGGGAAATGTACCTGGAGAAGAACTTCCAAATACGGAAATATGTAGTCAAGGAAATGGCGGTAAGCTTACCAAAATAGTTCCCATGTATAGCAATTCATTTATCTCTAAAACCATGAAATGTACCATATATTGCTTTTATTCATTTTTTTTCCACAATTGATTTTTCAGAAAATTGAAAACCAAAAGGAAAAGGAAAAACTGCACGAAGAATTACTTGTAAGTTCAATGTTTACTATGAATGGAACTTTTTTGCCAGCGCTTACTGTAGATGGTAGGGTACTTAGTGTGTGTGAATGTTAATGGTGTTTTCATCAGTGATTTAACAGATATTGTTCAAAGTGCATCTTCTCTACTTCTGGCAAATTTGATAAATCCTTTCCACATTGTCCTTGTTCTTTTGTCGACTAACAACTTACACATTTATCCCATGCTATGTAGATGAAGGAACTTGATTTGCTTCATTTTCATTCATTCAATATTGTTCAAACTTTGCAGGAATTGGACACACTAAAACTAAAAAACCACTCAAATAGAGATGGCGACCGTTGTTAGATCGCTGAGCCTCTCAACGATCGTTTAACGGATATCCAACCATCGCCATGATCTCTCGGTAATCCTGAGGGGATCCCCACAGTCTCTGTGGTTACTTCAAAGTTTTGACTCTGCCGAAATGACAGATTGCCTGAAATTGTGACGAGCTTCTCTATCGTCAACTTCCCATATTTATGTAGTAGCATTCCATTATCACCTACATATGGTGTTTATGTCTGTCTACTCAATTGATTCGATGATACGCAAGAACTTGTTCTGCTTGTGATCAGCTTTTAAATCGAGGTTGATGTTACAGGGGTTTCGACAGTTTCGTTTATAGTCAACATTTAGCAAATTTTATGGTCGTTGTAACGGTCTAGTTTGGCAATGCAACCTGTGATTGGGTCCAATGCTGTCTGACGTGGTTTGGTTTTTTTCAACTGATCTTTATACACTAATTTTGACTACGGATCAGTCTGTTTGCCAGATCAGGATATAGGGTTTACGGCCAGTGTGACCAGCCGACAGGGGATGCTTACTCCTCCTAGGCAACTAATCCCACATCTGGTATATCCAGGGGTCCTTGATTGCTCAACTCTTAGTTTTGTATTTAGTATCTCCTGAACAATTTAAAGGGGAATGGACAGAGTTCGAGCTGAAAATTTCCAAATTTTATTTTTCCATTCTTAATTGTAGAATGTTTAAGTGAGATATTGTTAGCCGTCAGCAAAAATTTTAATGATAGTTGTCGAGTTACATGGGAGTTAAGGAGCTCACAATTCTTTGTTATGTAAGCAAGGCTCGTCCCATGTTTTTGATTACATAGGTTACGATTGATTGATTGTATATTGTTTAACGTCCCACTCAAGGATCTTTCACTCATATGGAGACGTCACCATTGCCGGTGAAGGGCTGCAAAATGGTTTTTAAAAGATTTTTGGTTTTTTTTTAATTTGCACATCTAATTTTGTTTTAAACGTGGGATTTTCTATCGAGCAATCTACATGTAGACAAAAACATGACGCGAGCCTTGTTTTCATAACGAACAATGGTGAGTGCTGCATCCCACGTGTAACTCAAGCAAGTGATATATAAGTTTGAGTTGATCATTAGAAACATTGTAAACATTGAAAATAAACAAAAAAGAAATACTTTTTTTTCAGCTAAAATCGTCTTTATGCCCTTTTAAGACAGAATATCCTTATTTTGTATATAGATTTCCTGTGGAAAGGTCTTTCATATCATAACATAATCATTGTGACCTTGGTCTTATCGAAAACAGCTACATTATGTTAGTCACATTCATGCTGAGGCATCATCATAGTCAGTTATTTTATGACCCTTTGGGTCTATGTAGGGGCTACTATATGGGGTGAAAATATTTAATGGGAATAAAGATCATTCAACTTGTAAATTCATTAACATTACTGGGGCTATTCCATTTCCCAAGTTTTCTTAATATGTTTAGTTATTATTTTTTTTTTATTAACGTTGTATTCACCGACAGATAAGACAAGAATTATAACAAAAAATGTCCGAACCAATTACTTGCGAGTAAATTGAATGAACTCTTTCAATCTCTTCATTTGATCTATATATATTTGTTATTTGGACATTGTGTATTATTTGTTTCGAAAGTATTTAAAAATTTAAAATATCCATGCTTATTCATAATTGACAGATGAGAGTCCAGCCCATTCGCTCTATTGAGGAGGAACGCCTTGAGAGAGAACTAGCTGAGGTATTTTTCCCCATATTTGTCAACCGAGGTGCTGAGGTATTTTTTTATATTGATGACCTGAAGGGCTGAGGTTTTTTTCCCTATATTTATGAACGGAGTTTTATATATATATATATATATATATATATATATATATATATATAATGCCAAACGCTTGGTATTTAAAATTGAGAATGACAGGTGTTTCGGATATGAACTTAACAACGGAGGTCTTGTGTCGCTGCAGGCGTTGATACCTCGCTGTTATGGCCTATGCACTAAGCTTAGGTTTACGTTGATGGTATTTCACCTGAAACTGGTGACGTCTCAATATGAATGAAAAATTCTTGACGGGGCGTGAAAAAAAAAGAAAAACAATCAAACAAACAAACCGACAACCAGGTGGATTCGTATTTTTTTTCTATATTTATGAACAGAGGGCCTGGAGTATTCTGATCTCTCTATAATCAATCCGTCCTTTGTGTGTTCCTTAGCATTTACAAACATACACACCGGTCGCGGAAGTTTAATGGTGAGCGTTCGCTTCGTGACCGAGTGGTTGTGAGTTCGAGCCTCACTCCTTCCAGAGCTGCATCAGACCTAACACTCATAGGTCGTGATAGCTCTTTCGCCAAACGCTTGGCATTGAATTCGGGAAAAGTGTGTCAGTGAATGGGAGTAAGAAAAGATATTTCGTAACTACAAAGCTTTTGGATGTATATGCATGCATACCTTGCCATTTTTCATCATAGAAGCAGAACGCAGAGTATGTTAAAATAAAGAATCAACATACAGAGGAAGAAGATCAAGAAAGAACATTGAAAATTGATCAACAAGACATGGAGGAACACAACAGATTAGAAGAAATGAAAACAGATGCAGGGTTTGCACAAAAACAGATGTGGGAGGAGGAGGAGGAGGAGATGAAAGAAAAAACAGAGATTATGACGGGAGAGACCGAGGATGAACAGAAGGTAGGAGTATTATTTTGTATTGACATACACTGTAGTTGTCCTGGTATTTACATTATTATGTCTCCCCTTGTCCAGGAAAAGACAAGTCATGGTAGCTCAAAAAGTAGAGCGTTCGCTTCGTCACTAGTAGGTCGTGAGTTCGAATAATTTTCCTAAAAGTTATAGTGGATCTAATAAGAGTGGAGAATGTAAAATAGTTTGTAAACATCAAAATGTAGAGCGTTCGCTTCGTCGTGAGTTCGAACCCCGCTCGTGCCATGGCCGCGTGAAACCTAAGACGTAAACCAAAGTTCATCTGTAGAAATTGCTCTTTCGCCAAACGCTCAGTATTTAAAAGTGAGAATGACAGGTATTTCGGATATGAACTTAACAACGGTGGTCCCGTGTCGCTGCAGGCGTTGATACCTCATTGTTATAGCCTATGCACTAAGCTTAGGTTTACGTTGATGGTATTTCACCTGAAACTGGTGACGTCTCAATATGAGTGAAGATTCTCAACGGGGCGTAAAACATAAACAACCAAGGGGATACGGGATACCTTTTTTTTTTTTTACTGTCTTTCAGTCTGTAACACAATCTTGTGAACGGTTCTCCTCATTCTCGGCTTATCGGATAGGCTTGAAACTTCGTGCGGTGTTTCATTGCCATTTGTAGATGTTCATATTTCCGTGACGTAAGAATCCAATAATTTTCCTAAAAGCTATAGTGGATCTAATAGGAGTGGAGGATGTAAAATAGTTTGTGAAAATTTGTTATTCTACATGACTTCTCTGATAGACTTGAAAGATCTACAATCCTCCGTTGTCATTGATGCATACACTTTACAGAAAACTATTTATTGAAAATAAATGCAATTTTTTGTCATAGTGTATTATTGTTGTTTCTTGTTTTAAATCTGCTCGAAAAAAGTTCTCTTGTAGGAACGTTACCTGTTTAATGTTAGATTCAAATATTTTAGTTTTTAACGCATGCGTGACTGTAGTTGTGAGGGTTCTTATCGTGCAAATCACACTGCAAAATTCTACGATGAATATAAATCTATAGGAATAGAGGACGATTCCTTGGCCATGTACCCCAGAAATCGCCGATAAGCATTAGACAAACCCATGGTACAAACCTGAGGATCAAAGTTCTAAATTAATCGCTTTTCAGTTTGTTTTAAAAACTAATTTGAAAGAACAGACGTTTGATCTCAGAACCTAGATAGATAATACGAGGCAACTTTTCATTAGAATGACCATGGTGCATATGGGAGATTTCTTGAAGCCCATATTAAAGTTACGATAGAAAGAAAGATAGACGCCTAGACTAAAATCGATAGTTTATCTCGTCGTCATAAAGAACAACTGAAAGCACTAGCAAATTTCTGTTTTTTCAATGTTTTCTTTGTAAAGATTATCAACAAAAGTGAAGTATCGGAAAAAAGGGCAAATTTCTGTTTTTCAGTGTTTTCTTTGTAAAGATTATCAACAAAAGTGAAACATCATTAAAAAAGGGGGCAAATTTTTAGTCAAAATAGCAAGACCGCAGAAACATAAAGTATTTTTGATGACTTAAGGGAATTTGCTAAAGATAAAGCATCCTACAGAGTATTAGTATCTTACAATGTAAATTTCAGGGTGAAGAATACCATACGATGAGAACAGAAGTAAAAAAGAAATCAAAAGGGGTATGTTTAGAAGTCACAAAAATCCAGAACCACTGGTGAAACATTGTGTCATGCTCTATCATGTTCTTCGTTCCATTCGCTCTACAATACAAATTCATCGTAATGAGAGAAAGAGAGAGAGAGAGTGTGTGTGTGTGTGTGTGTTAATGATGACGTCAATTTCGAATAAAATTATCGATCACCTGAAATTTTACCTCTTTCAAAGTCGTATTGTAAGCGAAAAAGGAATTCAAAGAGCATATTTTGGCTTCTAAAATTTTAATAACACAAAGTTTAAGCACTGGTCCTTAATCATTAGTATGTGACATGATTGAAATCAAAATACTTCCTTCTTTATGATATTATTTTGTTTTTCAGAGATTTAAAAGAATAAAAAGACGTGTCATAAGTCTATTCTGTTGTGTAAGGTAAGTGGACGTAGAATACTGACCTCTTTTCATCATATGTATCTTTATCATACAGTTCTAACGGTTAGATAGAAAATAGTTGATGGGAATGATAATAGATATCAATACATTAAATCAGTATTATGTGTGGGTATCTAAGCCTCCACATATCTGGATGTGAATTATAGTGAATAAAGACCTGTGCACTACAAAACCAAGATCACCATTAGGTAATAAATACATGCAATATTTACTATATTATCAGATACTGATATTATTTTTCTTGATTGGAAACACGATATCGATACATGTGGCCTTTAATGGTACAGATGCACAGATCTAAAATCATGATTCCTTTACGCATAGCCCTTTTTTCCCCGACATAGAATCATATTGTAGTTCATCTTCACATGCTATGATGTTAAGTCGGGAAATGTCAGGAATGGTGATCTTTTTGTAAATATTTATACCATTTCAATGACGCAGATCACTTTATATATATTCTTGAAATAAACAGTTGACTCTATCTGAAATACTACGATGAATATCAATTACAACGTACCGATATATTTAAAATAGAATCGTACGCCTATCGTATCAATTGTTGGACCCTCACATAAATTTCACCCGGAAAAAAATCACTTGTGAACTGTCATATTCTTTATGTATTAAAAATACAAAGTTATAAAAACTGTCTTTTATCTTTAATTGCAGACAGGAACAGTCTGACTAAAAGGAAAGATACAGATAATACGCTAAGCATTCATTTGTTATATAATTTTGTACAGTCTCTGTTTTGCAATGTTTTGCCATCCAGAAATTATTCAAATGGAAGAGAGAACACCCGAGCTATTGTACTGTTTTGTCAACGTTTACTTATGAACAGTGCTTTCATTAATCTGTGGACCTTTGTGTTTTATAGGATATTTTTCCAGAAAAAGTTAGCTCCACAAATACACCAGAGACACGTAATACTGACAAAATTTGCTGACTTTGGGTTATCTTTTCGGGTAAAGAGACGTGACTTTTGGAACTTTTGGCCATCCAGGGAATGCTCATTCCGTAACTAGGAATGGAGATCCCTGTCCAAGAAAATGAAAACGTCAATGCTGCGTCCTTTTTGAGATGATCTAAAGCTCCGTTGTTCTCTCAAAAATACATTTTGTAATTGATGCTTTTGATAAATGTATATTACATGTAAATGACTTTTTTTGTTGTTGTTGTGTTTATTCATTGGTAGGAATTTAGAAATGTGTGGTACAAACTATGCTTAAATCCAAACCATCCTTTTAGACATGTATGGAAGCTCCGTTCCCTTTGGTTTCAGAGTCAAATATTCAAGATGGCGGGCAACGCTCCTGTTGCAACCTTAGGTTCCCTGTAAGAGCGGAGCTACAAAAATACTAGATAATGGTCAACTCTCACCATAGTAGCTTTTCATATATGTAATTCGTTTCGATCCTCCACCATGTTATATTTATGACAATATATTGTTTCAATATACCACACATACGTCCCGTGGGGATCCAGGTTAGAATAGGTCCTCGGAATATCTTGCTTATGTAAGGGGCGACTAAATAGACCGATCCTTCGGATGAGACCACTGAAACCGAGGCCTTTTGTCACAGCATATGTGGCACAATAAAGATCCCTCCCCCGTAACAGCCGAGGATACGCCTAAATTTTGCCGGCAATGGAGACGTCTCCATGTGAGTGAAGAATTCTCGAACAGGACGTTAAACAATATACAACCAACCTGTCATATCGCACTTGCAAACCTCTTTAAGGGTAAGCAGTCACGATTTTATTTATTTTTCATTGTAAATCTATCATAAACGAATATCCGAATTGTTCTGCATGACATGGTTAATCATGTAACATATGGCTATGATAAAACCGGTAGACCACAGGTTAGGGCGTTCCCTTTGCAGAGGGGTTCGATTCCTACACTGCGACAAACGTAACGCCAAGCACCCGGCATTATAGATAAAAAGAGATGCACCGGCCTTATCGGTTACCTGAATATTAGTTATTGCTAGTTTCAGGGGCTATGAAATCTAGAAAAAAAGTTTCCTTTTCTGAATATTTAATATTCAGCAGCAGTGCAAACCAGGATGTGTTCTTAAACCTTAATTGAAATGCCTATAGTGATGACAGACTTTACATTATATACAAATAGTATATATAACAGTATTTTTTAACATTTGAGTTGCAAGAATTTTTGTGACACTCTGTCGCTGAAGAAATATTGGTTCAATGCATATGAAATGAGTACCTTCGTAATTCATCAATATACTAGTACTTTGAAGTTTCAATAGGTTACTTGTCACCATATGTCACACCTATACATCATCAGGTGATGTTAGAAGGTATAGTTATTAAATCACGAGGACCTTTCTGCGCACATTTTGTTATGACTTGAGTCGAGTCACAGTAGTCGGTAGTCTTATCTGTAATGATTTACAATGTAAACAAGAACCACAGAGCTCTTGCGAAGTTCGGTGGTTGTAGCTTATGTTGTAGCTTATGTCTCCTATGACCGAAACCATGTGCATCATGATTTTCCTCGATTTGTTGTTCGACATTTTGTTTCATGCAGTGTAAACCTAAAATTGAAAGACATCGCCACGTTGAAACAACTTCTAACTTTTTCAAGTTTCTTCACTTTTTGGCTCAGTGGTTAGAGCGTTCGCTTCGTAACCGGAAGGTCGTGAATTCGAGCCCCGCTCGTGCCATGGCCGCGTCAAACCCAAGACGAAAAATAGATAGTGATTCCTCCTTTGCCAAACGCTCGGCATTCAGAAGTGAGAATCACGCATCTTTCGGATATGACCTTAAAATCGGAGGTCCCGTGTCACGGTGGGGCGTTGGCACGTTAAAGAACCCTCACTGCTACGGCCCTGAGCGCTAAGCATAGGTCTAAATTCTTGGTACTTCACCTACAGCTGGTGACGTCTCAATATGAGGGAAAAATTCTCGACGGGACGTAAAACAAACAAACAAAAATCTAATGTAACCTGCTTAGAGTTCAGGCAGTTGATGCGCCTTTTTTGTGGGTTTTTTTTGTAACAAACCTTCCATCACTATATATAATTCCTTTCAAACCCTTACAAAATTGAATTGACACATTTCTTTCAACTGAATAAGATTCAAAAATATTTGTGTAATGTCTTTTCCAATGGGATCAGTATCAAATTAGTAAATACTAAATTGTAGCATCCTGTTCACTTGTGGTCAAAAGCTCGGGAGTTAACTCTTTAATTGAACCAATGCGCGCATCAGCTGCAGATTACATTAGATTTTTGTTTGTTTGTTTTACGTCCCGTCGAGAATTTTTCACTCATATTGAGACGTCACCAGCGGTAGGTGAAGTACCAAGAATTTAGACCTATGTTTAGCGCTCAGGGCCGTAGCAGTGAGGGTTCTTTAACGTGCCAACGCCTACCGTGACACGGGACCTCCGTTTTTAAGGTCATATCCGAAAGACCCGTATATCTCACTTCTACATGCTGAGCGTTTGGGGAAGGAGCAATCACTACCTATTTTTCGTCTTAAGTTTGACACGGCCATGGCACGAGCGGGGCTCGAATTCACGACCTTCCGGTTACGAAGCGAACGCTCTAACCACTGAGCTACCACGTTTTTATTGAAATGTAAAAAGCGTTTAGAGCTCGGTAGGACTCAAAAAAGGTCACGGTTTTTACGTGCTTTTTTTTTTTGTTTTGGGGTTTGTTTTTTTTTTTACATCTTTTCGTAGTATCTTCTTAAGGAAAAGTAATCTGTGTCAGAGAACAAAATTTGTAGATGACGACGAAACCTGTTCAACTATATCTAGTTTTAGGGGCCAGTCCCTTCAGTAAAGGACCGGTACGGGTCAAAAGTATTTTCTAAATATCTTAAAAACTAAAAATAATTTGTTAAGCATTTTGTAAGCAGTTATTTGTTTTAACGTTTTTGTAACTACTGATGTCAGCAAATGATCATTGATTACGTAATAAGGAATTTCCAAGGGAATAATGTACGAAACTTTAAAGCTTTATATCCCCTAAACGAAAAATATTTTGTAAAGCATCATATAACATAAATTGATCAGAATGTGACTCTAGACAATATGTCGACTTCAAATTTTGTCTTACTTTCCCTATTAAGGAATTCAGGGGATGACCCCTAAAACTGAATATGATTAATATCTTGAAACCCTTCGCAAAACGCTTGGTATTTAGTAGTGAGAATCACGGGTCTTTCTGATATGACTCCTGTTAAAATCCCGTGCCGCAGAAGGTGGTGGCACGCTAGAGAACTCTCACTTCTAAGGCCGGGCCTAACCGCTAAGCATAGGTGTAAATTTATGGTAATTCATTTACAGCTGGTGACGTTTCTCACCTTGACGTAAAGAAAACAAACAAATAAAATCTCGTGTCGCGACAGGCGTTGACACATTAAAGAACCCTTACTGCTACGGCCCTGAGTGTAACGTATAGGACTAAATTAGTGGTACTTCACCACCAGTTGGTGACGTTTCATAATGACTGAACAATTTTCAACGGAGGGATAAAAAAAAAACCAACAACAAGAAAAAAAACAACAAAAAAAACAAGAACAACAGAGAAAATAAGATACTCACCTAATTTAACGGTCATCTGAGTACCATAGGCTATACACAGATATATAGGTATTTTTTTGATTTTTCAAGAATATGACCTTAAAAACGGAGGTCCCGTGTCACGGTAGGCGTTGGCACGTTAAAGAACCCTCACTGCTACGGCCCTGAGCGCTAAGCATAGGTCTAAATTTGTGGTACTTCATCTACAGCTGGTGACGTCTCAAGATGAGTGAAAAATTCTCGACGGGACGTAAAACAAACAAATGAACAAAACAAAACACTTCTAAATGCCGAGCGTTTAGTGAAGGAGCAATCACTACCTATTTTTCGTCTTGGGTTTGACGCGGCCATGGCACGAGCGGGGCTCGAACTCACGACCTCCCGGTTACGAAGCGAACGCTCTAACCACTGAGCTACCGCGACCAGATCATTCTTAGAGTTACGATGAATATTACATTGTATTAGTCGTAAATCGCATGTCATAACATGTAGTGAAATGGTCGTAAGTACTACGTTCACGTTCAAGTCTACGTTTACGATCTAAGATTGGTCAGTGAAACGGCTCAAAACTAGACAGAATCAATTGTTTACGAAAAATTGTCAAGTGCGCGAAAACTGAAACTCATCTTGGATTGAGAAAGGATACTGATTCTTAATACTTTCTCTCTCTCATTGTTTTTTTTCTCTTCCAAATTTTTCACTCATATTGAGACGTCACCAGCAGTAGGTGAAGTACCAAGAATTCAGACCTATGTTTAGCGCTCAGGGCCGTAGCAGTGAGGGTTCTTTAACGTGCCAACGCCTACCGTGACACGGGACCTCCGTTTTTAAGGTCATATCCGAAAGACCCGTAATTCTCACTTCTACATGCCGAGCGTTTGGGGAAGGAGCAATCACTACCTATTTTTCGTCTTAGGTTTGACGCGGCCATGGCACGAGCGGGGCTCGAATTCACGACCTTCCGGTTACGAAGCGAACGCTCTAACCACTGAGCTACCACGTTTTTATTGAAATATAAAAAGCGTTTAGAGCTCGGTAGGACTCAAAAAAGGTCACGGTTTTTACGTGCTTTTTTTTTTTTTTTTTTTTTTTTTTTCCATCTTTTCGTAGTATCTTCTTAAGGAAAAATAATTTGAAAGACACAGAGAACAACATTTGTAGATAATAACGAAACCTATTCAATTATATCGAGTTTTAGGGGCCAGTCCCTTCAGTAAAGGACCGGTACGGGTCAAAAGTATTTTCTAAATATCTTAAAAACTAAAAATAATTTGTTAAGCATTTTGTAAGCAGTTATTTGTTTTAACGTTTTTGTAACTACTGATGTCAGCAAATGATCATTGATTACGTAATAAGGAATTTCCAAGGGAATAATGTACGAAACTTTAAAGCTTTATATCCCCCAAACGAAAAATATTTTGTAAAGCATCATATAACATAAATTGATCAGAATGTGACTCTAGACAATATGCCGACTTCAAATTTTGTCTTACTTTCCCTATTAAGGAATTCAGGGGATGACCCCTAAAACTGAATATGATTAATATCTTGAAACCCTTCGCAAAACGCTTGGTATTTAGTAGTGAGAATCACGGGTCTTTCTGATATGACTCCTGTTAAAATCCCGTGCCGCAGAAGGTGGTGACACGCTAGAGAACTCTCACTTCTAAGGCCGGGCCTAACCGCTAAGCATAGGTGTAAATTTATGGTAATTCATTTACAGCTGATGACGTTTCTCAACTTGGCGTAAAGAAAACAAACAAATGAAATCTCGTGTCGCGACAGGCGTTGACACATTAAAGAACCCTTACTGCTACGGCCCTGAGTGTAAAGTATAGGACTAAATTTGTGGTACTTCACTAACAGTTGGTGACGTGTCATAGTGACTGAACAATTTTCAACGGAAGGTAAAAAAACAACCAACAAAAAAACAAAACAAAAAAACAACAACAAAAAAAAAACAACAACAACAGAGAAAAAAAAAGATACTCACCTAATTTAACGGTCATCTGAGTACCATAGGCTATACACAGATATATAGGTATTTTTTTGATTTTTCAAGAATATGACCTTAAAAACGGAGATCCCGTGTCACGGTAGGCGTTGGCACGTTAAAGAACCCCCACTGCTACGGCCCTGAGCGCTAAGCATAGGTCTAAATTTGTGGTACTTCACCTACAGCTGGTGACGTCTCAAGAAGAGTGAAAAATTCTAGACGGGACGTAAAACAAAACAAACAAACTTTGCCGTCACTTCCGGTTGTCACCGAAAATGGACGAAAGAAACATTAAATAGCAAATTTCTGCGTTTGAAACAAAACTTGCATGAAATAATTAAGTCTCGTTTGTAATATCAGAAAATTTGAGACTTACTGGAACTTAAAACAGCAACTCCTGGTTTTGCATATAAACTTAGGAAAGTTGGACTTTCTTGTCTTCATATATGTCGCTTATAAATCATGTGCTTGATATGATTTTCACATAAATTATTGGCAGAATCCATCTCTAAAGTATAGTTCAGTACTTTTAGAGAGTATATCATATCTCACAACTTTCAAATAACGATTTGATTGGTACATCTCTCAAGATTTTATGCGATCGGCAACGACGAAACAAGCGATCGTATAACCCACCATAATGATAATGATAGACATGCCATCGTACTACGATTAGACGAAATTGTCAATATAACAGAATACTTGTTATTGTATGTTGTGTCACACTTGGTCATGTACGAGTATGGTCGTCTTCACACACGTCGTTTCCCTTTGATAACTTGAGTTATGGTTGATCATTGTTATAAGTCTTGCTCAGGGTCGACATGCTGCTGTGACGTATATAGTACATGTATCATGTTAAAGCACTTTTTTTTCTTTCATTCATTAACGTATCACCTTTAGTTCACTAGATCCCTTTACCTTTGTCTTTATTCAGACTATGGCGGAATACATATGCTACAACATGAACTGTTACTTAGATTTATTTAATTTTACATCTCTCATAAACCACTATAGATCGTCCCATCCACTAAAAGTACTAAAATACAGAGTGTGTCTCCTAAACACTACAACAGGAAAAGTACGGTATGAAACCAGGAGAATAATAATGGGAAAACTATATAACCAGTTAGTCCTGGAATTATCTGTATCAAAGGAAAAGCAAAATTAGCGTAACCAAAAGTGGATGCATGTAGAGTTATGAATTTTATTATATAATCTAATTCTTATCGTGTTCTTTCTAATCTCTCTCTTCCACAGAGAGAGAGAGAGAGAGAGAGAGAGAGAGAGAGAGCTAAATTATGAAAAAGGTTAGAACCCCCCTCTCAGTAACCAGCATAGGAACTGCTTTCCGTTCTGTTTTACTACTAATTTACATCGCAGTACTGTTGTACTAGGTCTTCTTTGTGATAGAAAGACAACGTAAATAAGACACTATTGTGAAATAGACAGATCAAGCAAGACCTAACGCTACAATATTCATATCACTGCGCTAAGAAATTAATAAATTATCTGCATGATGTATATTTGAATAGTATCTTAAAAACAGAGATACCATATTCTAATAAATGGTATACCAAGCATTTATAGATTTTGCTCTGTTCTTCTTTAAATGCATTTCTCACTGGGGAAGGGGAGATTGCTTGATCTGCCTTTCAAAACAAATTAAAAAAAGTAAATATCGCAATTTATCAGATGATGTCACGTCACATGTAAAGTCTGCATGAAAGTGTAAGTTTTGATGTGAAAAATCTTTCCTAATATCACAATTCGCAACTGATTGCATTTTATGATCAATGAAAACTTGTTTATTATAATAATGATCAATGAAACCTTATTTAATAATAATAATAATATTGATTGAATTTTATATAGAACTAGGTATTATTTTATCTCGGAATAATTATATGTTTCGGAATTTAACTAATTGATGTGTATAAATGTAAAAGGCATCTGTAGATCGTAGAAAACTGTTTTCATGTTGAGAAATGTTGTAGAAACCCCCTTTCTAAACTATGAAGAAATAAACAATCAATTTATTTTTTTTTTTTCAATTAGTTAAATTCCGCAACATAAAATTATTCCGAGATAAAATAATACCTTGTTATAGTACTTTTTCCAGCATACGCTGCTGAAAGTGCTTCACATTACATTATTACCCCAGCAGACCTTATAACATTCCAGAGCTTTCTCAGTGCGAGCTGCCGTTAAGGCGCTAGAGCACTACCATTCTAACAATAAATTTCACTGGTTATAGCCAGGTACCCCTTTTACACTTGAGTGGAGTGAGGAAATTCGTGTAAATTGCCTTTCCCATGGACACAACGTCGGTTCTGCCGGGGCCAGGACTCGAACCCACCATCTTTCGGTTGTAAGTCTAACAGCCTAACTACTATACACTAACCACTATACTATTTACTATAATAATGATGAATGAAAACTTGTTTGCTATAGCTATTCACTATATTCCATCTGTCAATATCAAAGCGCAGGTCTATGTATATCATTATAATACAAATACTACAAATGATCGACGGGTTTTACTGTAGGTTGTATTCTATCGCTTGTTTCGTAAACATATCATAAGCACGTGTGCTTTGTTGAATTACCTGATTTTCAGTATTCAAGATCTCATTTTGATCTTTTTAAATTCATAATTTAACAGATTTTTCTGCAAAAAGATATAATGTGAGTATTGGGAATTAAATGACTTTGAATGGGTTCAGCCATTGGTACCACCATAGAATTTACCAATGGTACCTGTTTTTCTAACAATGGGACTTTGATTACCAATAAACGTTAAACGGATTTTAACATACTAATTTTCCAGTGGTAGACAAAATACAACATCGATAACACTGGCAATAAATTGATGAAAATGTTCAAGATCAAACAGCTCTACAGTATTACTGTATTAATCATGCATCACCAACGACTTTTCATGAAAACTTAAACGAATAAATCCATATTCCGGGTATTTGCAAACAGATAGTTGGGACAAAGCTCAGACTTCATACCACTACTGTTCCACAAAATTTGCAACCTTATATATATATATATATATATATATATATATATATATATATATATGTGTGTGTATATATTTCATATATGCATTTCTTATGACAATTGAATTTATTTCATACTTTTTTTTCATCCAGTGTCCTTTCCCTTGAAGTTTGATATATTTTCGAAAAACTTTAACAGATATGAGGCTTCAAATGTCCCAGAGGGTTTTTCGTTGATTAGGAGTATCATGACGTCACAATCCAAAGCTGTTGCTGCATTATTCTATGACGTCACAAAGTATGAAGTCATACTCTATAGAGCTTCCTTGCGACATTGTCAGAAACTAAGGAAAGATCTAAAAATCTTCGTGACTTATTTTATAATCTGTGATAATGGCATTTGATGTAAGCGTTACAGTATTTTCATTGCGAATATCACAAATATAGTAGTCGTTGTCACTAAGATAACGTATATTGATGTATTTTGTTTTCCTTTCAGTCAGCAAACCCCATAACAGTACGTAGAAACATGAAGAATAAATTCAAGCAGGTGATGATTGAGTTGAAGGAGTTTACAGAGGAGGTAATTTAATCAATGTTTTTCCCTAAGATATGATGAGAGTGTTGCCATTAGGGTGAGTCGGGTACATAAATATGCGCGGGATTCAGAAATTTTCTCAAGGGGAGTGGGTATCACTCAATGCATAATCTACTTGGAGACCCATCCCGCTTCTGGTAATAAGTATTATTTTACATTTGGAAACTCACAAGATTAGACAAATATATTAGATTTCTACCAAGGTCAAGAGGAGAGGGGGTAGAGGTGTGGGTCACAATCCCGACCGTATACGAGCCTGACATGGCCTCTGTCAAATGAAATAAAGATTTTCTGGGGGGGGGGGGATGGAAAAGTCTGTACATAGTGTAATGAAAATCGTATATAGGATAAAAATTGATTTATTAGTGTGTTGTTGAAATCCTTAAATTTTATGTAATGAATTAATACAGTTGTTGGCATGTAGCATTTATGTATTCTTGTAAGAAAAAAATTAAAACAATATTCAAATATTTAACACATAATCAAATGTTATAGCATTCACATATTGTAAATAAATGTACATTCATAGTAAAATTCTCTACATCTGCGGGGTTTGTTTAATATCTAATGTGTATAGTACATAGAGCGATAATGCTTTGCGCTATTGTAAAAATGTTTGAGAAATGGGTTGAGAATATTGAAGAAATTAGAGATATATAAAAGTTCGCAAAAAACTCGTTCATTCGGTATTGCAGATTTTTACTGAATTGCGGGGAACGTTTATGGGTGTGATAAGGTATTTTATGAGACAGTTCGTAGGTGGAGAAAGAAATTTCTAACTGGCACAGAGTCCGTCCAGGAGGCGGCAAAATCTGGCCAACCTGTGATTGTAACAGGCAAGGCAAATGTCTCAAAAGTCAGGGAAATAATTGAAAGTGATGGTAGGTACACGATATGTGATATTTTCAAAGCTGTTGGCATATCGCTCTCGCATTTCATTTTGAAGCGTATTTTGAAAGTCCGAAAGATTTCTGCCAGATGGATGCCGCATATATTGACAGATGACCAAAAACGAGTACGAGTATAAACCGCTAAGCAATTGCTCAAAATGTTTCCCAAATCCACTCGAAGACAATTTGCAAACATTGTTACTGGTGACGATGCATGGGTTCACTATTTCCAACCAGTAAGAAAAACTGGAAACAAAGTATGCCTAATACAACATGGTAGAAGACCTGCATGTAGTTGCCAAAATAGCCTTAAGCACAAAGAAGGTTCTTTATTGCATATTCTTCTCATGTGATGGTAGAGTCGTACAAATTCCGGTGCCGAAGGCAAAACTGTTACAGGTCGGTATTACCGAAATGTTATACCAAAAAAAAACCTCAAGAAATATTATCATAAACGAAGCCCTGTGTCAGGATTTAAGCATGTTCGTCTAATTCATGATCATGCTTCATCACATACATCTAAGCTTGAGAAGCAATTTTTGAAGTCAGAGAAGGTAACCATTTTGCCACACCCACATACTCTCTAGATGTAGCCCCATGCGACTTTTCCCTTTTTCCAAAACTTAAAATTTTTTTTTTATCAGGCTGTCGTTACAAATCCCGACAAGCCTTTGGCTCAGCCATCAGTCAATGCCTCGGAGGTCTACCTAAATCAGTGTACTGTGACGCATTTCAGAAATGGATTCAGAAATTGAAGATATGTATTTCAAACCGCGGAGAATACATTGAAGGAATGTAATGTTCATTTCACTATTTGAGTTGAGTGCTTTGGAGATACTGTAAAATACACATTACAAATCGAACAACCCTCGTATTTGATGTGAGACTTACAGTTACAACTTTTCATGAACATAAATATAATTCATGAACATAAATATAAATTCCCAGTAGATTCTATTCTAATAGTTCTGTGAGAAAAATAATTAAAGTAATCGTAAAGCAAGTGGTGGTTGGGGGGGGGGGGGGGGGTCACTATCGTGCTCTATCGCCGAACATACCAAGGAGTTGAAACTCGAAACACAACGTTACTGGTTGCTTTTTGCCTTTAACAGATGCGGAAGAACTAGAAGTTTGTATTTGCTATTGGAAATGTACAGTTTCGTCATTATTTTTTTTTGACGTTTTTCACAAAAATGGTAGTTGTTTTGCCATGTTCAGACACCCCTATTTGAGCGGAAACGGTACAAGGTTGATTGTAACGCCTCCTTGGATTTTTTTTTCTGGATCCACCCTCGAAATATCTTTAAATTTTTGGAAGTAGATCATATATCTCAAACCTCCTTCTTCAAGAACACTAACGATTGGGGCGAAACAACTTGCGTAAAACCAGTTTATGTATAGATTCCAGTCTTCTGAAAATTTAACTGTACATGTATTGCTGTAGAATTAATCATTGTCTATCATATTTATTCAGAAAAAATACAAAGCCCTCTTGGAACATGAAAACTTGATGAAGACCACTTTTGAGGTTGGTAAATTCTTAGTGCTTTCTTTTACTTCCCTCACTGTGAAAACATTTTCAAAATAATCGTTCGTCTTCTTTTAAGTCATGAATCTTTTACAATATAAAAATTCATTGCAAATATTTGAACTCTTTGTTCACCCAAATTAAATACGACATATGTAACCTTAAGAAGGTTGAATAAGAAAATCGTGACACGTAGGTCAAGTTTTCTGATGTAAGGCAGCCGGACCTACTGTGGAATCATCATGTTTGGTAATGCCTCAAATTTAAAATCCTGTGTAAATGTAAATCATACTAAAATGTATATATTCTTTTGGTATGATTATTGCTTTTGCATGTTTGTTGAAGACAATCGTGCTCATCTTTTCCCGAATGAGCCGTACAGCAAATCAGCTATGCATGGTATTCAGGAGACCTTTTAAACCTTGTACATTTATATTCCTCTTTTATATTTTAAAGTCTCATTTTTTGAATTGCAGAGAATGGTTCTTAACAGTTTTACAAAAGAAGAAAGTAAAGTTCCTGCAGAAATGAAAGAAGCATTCAGAAATCACATTAAGGATATTCTGTTGGTAGGTAGATACAAAATCTATGACGAAAAAGTTATTTCAAGAAGGGCAGGAATTAACCCATAAAGTTTTCTAAAAGCGGCTGCAATCTGAAACCTGTACTGCAAGCAAGAAAGGAGGGTATCCTAAATGACGCAAAATAACATTTGGAATCTAACTTTCTGACTAAAGGATCTTGTACCCCTACCCCCACCCACCCCTAGCATATTTGCGGGCATCCTGAATATTGTGGACAGCAAATGAATATTATTTTAGTATTGATCTCATCTTTTAGACGTTGCAATTACTACAGGTGGGATTGTTTATCAGGTCAGAGACTATAATCATCATAATGTTGTAAATATTTGATTAAACTATAAAATAGAAGAAATAAATGTTTCAGTCATTGTACAGTCCTTTCAAGTGTTAGCCCAAAGGTCAAAGTTCACAGTCAGTGTTTTCGTATAATTATCATATAAACAATCTATGAGGAGTGTCGGTACTTGCTCACTTAAACAATTTAACCAATATAGTTTGGTGTTATCTTCTGGATAAAGCAAGGAAATTACAAAATAGATTAGAAACTGTCATCCGCCGTCTGATGTCATCGTAAGCTTATAACATTTTTTCTTCAGAAACACTTGATGAAATTCACCTAATCTTTGAAGTTTGTACCCATATATAAGGAGTTCTTAAGTGTCTTCATATGGGAAATAGTGAAAATAAGTAAAACCGTGCATGTGAATGTGTATCGTAAAATCCACGTTAACTGCACATGATTAGGAATCCTTCGATCCCCGAAATATACTGTAGACATACTTAATTTCGTGTCGGATTAAATTTCGTTATTTTCGTGTCTAGAGTATATATATATATATATATATATATATATATATATATTTATTTATTTATTTATTTATTTTAAAGTTAGAAATATTTGTAGCCGTTTGTTGTCACCTAGTAATAAATAACATATTTCGTCAGTGCCGTAATCGTCACCATTGTATTTCTTCTGAGTAAATGGACCTGCACTTTGTTGTGTTAATATATAGTTAAACAACTCATACAAAAAATACACAGGTGAAATAAACAAGTTCAATGTAAGTTCAAATGATTACTATTAAAACAGTACAGTTCACTTGAGGTGTTAACAGGTACCGCTCATGCACACAGCGTGTTAATTCATATGTAACGGAGACGGAACCCATTTGTGTCACATTTTAAAATTCCATTTCTAAGACACCGTATATCCACCTTTATCCACGCCCTCCTTCAAGTGACCCAACACGTGAACCTCATATCACACCAGGAATATGTTTGTTTGTTTGTTTTCTTTTCTTTTTTTTCTTTTTTTGTTTTTGTTTTTTTTTTTTTTTTGCCATTGAATTCAATTTCCTGTTGACCTCACGGTCACTGCAAGTACACGAACTTTGTTTCTACCACTACGTCCGTTTTCTTTATGAATTTTATTGATATACAGAACACAATAATAACGATTGAAACATTATAATGGCTTGAATACGACAATTTTCATGCCCCCAGCTCACACAGATCACCTAGTAATTATTTGTTTGTGAATAGGCGTGCATGATGGCACGCTTCAACGAATACTGGCGCGTGTATCATATCGGTATTCAAACAAGTTAGGATTGCAGATAAGCAACATTGTTTATATTTTGTGTGCATAATATGTAATTTTAAATGATCACAAACAATGAAAATTAATCCACACGATATCGTGTTCACTTCAAAAACAATGAATGTTTTTCCCCAACGAAATCAAATACGTCTAAATTAGATCTTTCCAAATCATTTTAAAATTTGAATTGACATATGCTTAAGTAACGATTATGTAAATTGATTGGACCAATAAAACAAGTATTTAAACTGTAGCTAGACAGTTATAGTAACCTGCACAACTGTCCTCAAACGCTGAGGAGATAACTTCCTTAAATTGGTTTGTATATTGCATTATTAATGTATGATACAATTCTCTTATCCAAAATAGTCAAATAATGATATACTGATGATATACGTACATGTAATATAATATATTCGTTATTAAAAGCATGGACCTATAGAGATTTCGCCAAACGACGCAAAAGAACAAAAGAGAGCAAAGGTACGAGTCAAACGAGCTGTTTACCCTTTCTGTGACTTGGATATGCATTACCATCATTACACTGAACATTTTCGTGAATTCTTACGTCACGATTGATGAATTATGAATTCGAGAATATTATTTGAATTAACAAAGGTTCGTTGACAAATAAATATCTACATCTTTCTGTGGAATACAGACCTTATACGACAGTTAAATAAAACTTATCATCTAGAACGATTATCAACATTCGGATATCCATTCAAATCTACATGTAAATATACGATATGTATTTGAAAAGACAAAGAATTTGAATGGTGTGCATATTTTCTTTTATTACTACAATTTTTATCTTTGTTAACAACATATTGATATGTAGGTGATCATCAAACTGGTAACCGAGACTATCAAAAGGGAAATGTACCTGGAGAAGAACTTCCAAATACGGAAATATGTAGTCAAGGAAATGGCGGTAAGCTTACCAAAATAGTTCCCATGTATAGCAATTCATTTATCTCTAAAACCATGAAATGTACCATATATTGCTTTTATTCATTTTTTTTCCACAATTGATTTTTCAGAAAATTGAAAACCAAAAGGAAAAGGAAAAACTGCACGAAGAATTACTTGTAAGTTCAATGTTTACTATGAATGGAACTTTTTTGCCAGCGCTTACTGTAGATGGTAGGGTACTTAGTGTGTGTGAATGTTAATGGTGTTTTCATCAGTGATTTAACAGATATTGTTCAAAGTGCATCTTCTCTACTTCTGGCAAATTTGATAAATCCTTTCCACATTGTCCTTGTTCTTTTGTCGACTAACAACTTACACATTTATCCCATGCTATGTAGATGAAGGAACTTCATTTGTTTCATTTTCATTCATTCAATATTGTTCAAACTTTGCAGGAATTGGACACACTAAAACTAAAAAACCACTCAAATAGAGATGGCGACCGTTGTTAGATCGCTGAGCCTCTCAACGATCGTTTAACGGATATCCAACCATCGCCATGATCTCTCGATAATCCTGAGGGGATCCCCACAGTCTCTGTGGTTACTTCAAACTTTTGACTCTGCCGAAATGACTAATTGCCTGAAATTGTGACGAGTTTCTCTATCGTCAACTACCCATATTTATGTAGTAGCGTTCCATTATCACCTACATATGGTGTTTATGTCTGTCTACTCAATTGATTCGATGATACGCAAGAACTTGTTCTGCTTGTGATCAGCTTTTAAATCGAGGTTGATGTTACAGGGGTTTCGACAGTTTCGTTTATAGTCAACATTTAGCAAATTTTATGGTCGTTGTAACGGTCTAGTTTGGCAATGCAACCTGTGATTGGGTCCAATGCTGTCTGACGTGGTTTGGTTTCAACTGTTCTTTATACACTAATTTTGACTACGGGTCAGTCTGTTTGCCAGATCAGGATAAGGGTTTACGGCCAGTGTGACCAGCCGACAGGGGATGCTTACTCCTTCTAGGCAACTAATCCCACATCTAGTATATCCAGGGGTCCTTGATTCCTCAACTCTTAGTTTTGTATTTAGTATCTCCTAAACAACTTAAAGGGGAATGGACAGAGTTCGAGCTGGAAATTTCCAAATTTTATTTTTCCATTCTTAATTCTAGAATGTTTAAGTGAGATATTGTTAGCCGTCAGCAAAAATTTTAATGATAGTTGTCGAGTTACATGGGGGTTAAGGAGCTCACAATTCTTTGTTATGTAAGCAAGGCTTGTGTCATGTTTTGATAACATAGGTTATGATTGATTGATTGATTGTATATTCTTTAACGTCCCACTCAAGGATCTTTCACTCATATGGAGACGTCACCATTGCCGGTGAAGGGCTGCAAAATGGTTTTAAAAAGATTTTTTTTTTCTTTTTTGATTTACAGATTACTTCTGAACACAATTTAATAGTTTTAAAGTTTTTTCACATCTCATTTTGTTTTAAACATGGCATTTTCTATCAAGCAGTCTACATGTAAACAAAAACATGACGCGAGCCTTGTTTTCATAACGAACAATGGTGAGTGCTGCATCCCACGTGTAACTCAAGCAAGCGATATATAAGTTTGAGTTGATCATTAGAAACATTGTAAACAGTGAAAATAAAAAAAAAATACTTTTTTAAAATCTAAAATCGTCTCTATGCCCTTTTAAGACAGAATTTCCTTATTTTGTATATAGATTTCCTGTGGAAAGGTCTTTCATATCATACCATAATCATTGTGACCTTGGTCTTATCGAAAACAGCTAGATTATGTTAGTCATATTGATACTGAGGCATCATCATAATCAGTTATGTTATAACCCTTTGGGTCTATGTAGGGGCTACTATATGGGGTGAAAATATTTAATGGGAATAAAGATCATTCAACTTGTAAATTCATCAACATTACTGGGGCTATTCCATTTCCCAAGTTTTCTTAACATGTTTAGTTATTATTTTTTTTTATTAACGTTGCATTCACCGACACATGAGACAAGAGTTATAACAAAAAATGTCCGAACCAATTACTTGCGAGTAAATTGAATGAACTCTTTCAATCTCTTCATTTCATCTATATATATTTGTTATTTGGACATTGTGTATTATTTGTTTCGAAAGTATTTAAAAATTTAAAATATCCATGCTTATTCATAATTGACAGATGAGAGTCCAGCCCATTCCCTCTATTGAGGAGGAACGCCTTGAGAGAGAACTAGCTGAGGTATTTTTCCCCATATTTGTCAACCGAGGTGCTGAGGTATTTTTTTATATTGATGACCTAAAGGGCTAAGGTTTTTTCCCTATATTTATGAACGGAGTTATATATATATATATATATATATATAATGCCAAACGCTCGGTATTTAAAATTGAGAATGACAGGTGTTTCGGATATGAACTTAACAACGAAGGTCCCGTGTCGCTGCAGGCGTTTATACCTCACTGTTATGGCCTATGCACTAAGCTTAGGTTTACGTTGATGGTATTTCACCTGAAACTGGTGACCTCTCAATATGAGTGAAAAATTCTTGACGGGGCGTGAAAAAAAAAACAACAACAAACAAACCAACAACCAGGTGGATTCATATTTTTTTTCTATATTGATGAACAGAGGGCCTGGAGTATTCTGATCTCTCTATAATCAATCCGTCCTTTGTGTGTTCCTTAGCATTTACAAACATACACACCGGTCGCGGAAGTTTAATGGTGAACGTTCGCTTCGTGACCGAGTGGTTGTGAGTTCGAGCCTCACTCGTTCCCGAGCTGCATCAAACCTAACACACATAGGTCGTGATAGCTCTTTCGCCAAACGCTTGGCATTGAATTCGGGAAAAGTGTGTCAGTGAATGGGAGTAAGAAAAGATATTTCGTAACTACAAAGCTTTTGGATGTATATGCATGCATACCTTGCCATTTTTCATCATAGAAGCAGAACGCAGAGTATGTTAAAATAAAGAATCAACATACAGAGGAAGAAGATCAAGAAAGAACAATGGAAATTGATCAACAAGACATGGAGGAACACAACAGATTAGAAGAAATGAAAAGAGATGCAAGGTTTGCACAAAAAAAGATGTGGGAGGAGGAGGATGAGGAGGAGATGAAACAAAAAACAGAGAGTATGACGGGAGAGACCGAGGATGAACAGAAGGTAGGGATATTATTTTGTATTGATATACACTGTAGTTGTCCTGGTATTTACATTATTATGTCTCCCCTTGTCCAGGGAAAGACAAGTCATGGTAGCTCAAAAAGTAGAGCGTTCGCTTCGTCACCAGTAGGTCGTGAGTTCGAACCCCGCTCGTGCCATGGCCGCGTGAAACCTAAGACGTAAAACAAAGTTCATCTGTAGAAATTGCTCTTTCGCCAAACGCTCAGTATTTAAAAGTGAGAATGACAGGTATTTCGGATATGAACTTGACAACGGAGGTCCCGTGTCGCTGCAGGCGTTGATATTTCACTGTTATGGCCTATGCACTAAGCTTGGGTTTACGTTGATGGTATTTCACCTGAAACTGGTGACGTCTCAATATGAGTGAAGATTCTTGACGGGGCGTGAAACATAAAACAAACAACCAAGGGGATACGGGATACATTTTTTTTTTACTGTCTTTCAGTCTGTAACACGATCTTGTGAACGGTTCTCCTCATTCTCGGCTTATCGGATAGGCTTGAAACTTCGTGCGGTGTTTCATTGCCATTTATAGATGTTCATATTCCGTGACGTAAGAATCCAATAATTTTCCTAAAAGTTATAGTGGATCTAATAGGAGTGGAGGATGTAAAATAGTTTGTGAAAATTTGTTATTCTACATGACTTTTCTGATAGACTTGAAAGATCTACAATCCCCCGTTGTCATTGGTGCATACACGTTACAGAAAACTATTTATTCAAAATAAATGCAATTTTTTGTCATTGTGTATTATTGTTGTTTCTTGTTTTAAATCTGCTCGAAAAACGTTCTCATGTAGGAACGTTACCTGTTTAATGTTAGATTTAAAGATTTTAGTTTTTAACGCATGCGTGACTGTAGTTGTGAGGGTTGTTATCGTGCAAATCACACTGCAAAATTCTACGATGAATATAAATCTATATGAATAGAGGACGATTCCTTGGCCATGTACCCCAGAAATCGCCGATAAGCATTAGACAAACCCATGGTACAAACCTGAGGATCAAAGTTCTAAATTAATCGCTTTTCAGTTTGTTTTAAAAACTAATTTGAAAGAACAGACGTTTGATCTCAGAACCTAGATAGATAATACGAGGCAACTTTTCATTAGAATGACCATGGTGCATATGGGAGATTTCTTGAAGCCCATATTAAAGTTACGATAGAAAGAAAGATAGACGCCTAGACTAAAATCGATAGTTTATCTCGTCGTCATAAAGAACAACTGAAAGCACTAGCAAATTTCTGTTTTTTCAATGTTTTCTTTGTAAAGATTATCAACAAAAAGTGAATTATCTTAAAAGAGGGCAATTTTCTGTTTTTTTGGTGTTTTCTTTGTAAAGATTATCAACAAAATTGAAGCTTCATTAAAAAAGGGGCAATTTTTTTGTCAAAATAGCAAGACTGCAGAAACATAAAGTATTTTTGATGACTTAAGGGAATTTGCTAAAGATAAAGCATCCTACAGAGTATTAGTATCTTACAATGTAAATTTCAGGATGAAGAATACCATACGATGAGAACAGAAGTAAAAAAGAAATCAAAAGGGGTATGTTTAGAAGTCACAAAAATCCAGAACCACTGGTGAAACATTGTGTCATGCTCTATCATGTTCTTCGTTCCATTCGCTCTACAATACAAATTCATCGTAATTGGAGAGAGAGAGAGAGAGAGTGTGTGTGTGTGTGTGTGTTAATAATGACGTCAATTTCGAATAAAATTATCGATAACCCGAAATTTTACCTCTTTCAAAGTCGTATCGTAAGCGAAAAAGGAATTCAAAGAGCATATTTTGGTTCCTGAAATTTGAATAACACAAAGTTTAAGCACTGGTCCTTAATCACTAGTATCTGATATGATTGAAATCAAAATACTTCCTTCTTTAGGATATTATTTTGTTTTTTTAGAGATTTAAAAGAGTAAAAAGACGTGTCATAAGTCTATTCTGTTGTGTAAGGTAAGTGGACGTAGAATACTGAAAACTTTTCATCATATGTATCTTTATCATACAGTTCTAACGGTTAGATAGAAAATAGTTTATGGGAATGATAATAGATATCAATACATTAAATCAGTATTATGTGTGGGTATCTAAGCCTCCACATATCTGGATGTGAATTATAGTGAATAAAGACCTGTGCACTACAAAACCAAGATCACCATTAGGTAATAAATACATGCAATATTTACTATATTATCAGATACTGATATTATTTTTCTTGATTGGAAACACGATATCGATACATGTGGCCTCTAATGATACAGATGCACAGATCTAAAATCATCATTCCTTTACACATAGCCCTTTTTTTCCCCGACATATAATCATATTGTAGTTCATCTTCACATGCTATGATGTTAAGTCGGGAAATGTCAGGAATGGTGATCTTTTTGTAAATATTTATACCATTTCAATGACGCAGATCACTTTATATATATTCTTGAAATAAACAGTTGACTCTATCTAAAATACTACGATGAATATCAATTACAACATACCAATATATTTAAAATAGAATCGTACACCTATCGTATCAATTCTTAGACCCACACATAAATTTCACCCGGAAAAAAATCACTTGTGAACTGTCATATTCTTTATGTATTAAAAATACAAAGTTATAAAAACTCTCTTTTATCTTTAATTGCAGACAGGAACAGTCTGACTAAAAGGAAAGATACAGATAATACACGAAGCATTCATTTGTTATATAATTTTGTACAGTCTCTGTTTTGTTATGTTTTGCCATCCAAAAATTATTCAAATGGAAGAGAGAACACCCGAGCTATTGTACTGTTTTGTTAACGTTTACTTATGAACAGTGCTTTCATTAATCTGTGGACCTTTGTGTTTTATAGGATATTTTTCCAGAACAGTTAGCTCCACAAATACATCAGAGACACGTAATACTGACAAAATTTGCTGACTTCGTGTTATCTTTTCGGGTAAAGAGACGTGACTTTTGGAACTCTTGGCCATCCAGGGAATGCTCATTCCGTAACTAGGAATGGAGATCCCTGTCCAAGAAAATGAAAACGTCAATGCTGCATCCTTTTTGAGATGATCTAAAGCTCCGTTGTTCTCTCAAAAATACATTTTGTAATTGATGCTTTTGATAAATGTATATTACATGTAAATGACTTTTTTTGTTGTTGTTGTGTTTATTCATTGGTAGGAATCTAGAAATGTGTGGTACAAACTATGCTTGAATCCAAACCATCATTTTAGACATGTATGGAAGCTCCGTTCCCCTTGGTTTCAGAAAGTCAAATATTCAAGATGGCGGGCAACGCTTCTCGTGCAACCCTACGTTCCCTGTAAGAAGGGAGCTACAAAAATACTAGATAATGGGCAACTCTCACCATAGTAGGTTTTCATATATGTAATTCGTTTCGATCCTCCACCATGTTATATTTATGATAATATATTGTTTCATGTTTCTCAATATATCACACGTACGTCCCGTGGGGATCCGGGTTAGAATAGGTCCTCGGTATATCTTGCTTATTGTAAGGGGCGACTAAATAGACTGGTCCTTCGAATGAGACCACTGAAACCGAGACCTCATGTTACAGCATATGTGGCACAATAAAGATCCCTTCCCCGTAACAGCCGAGGATACGCCTAAATTTTGCAGACCTTCACCAGCAATGGAGACGTCTCCATGTGAGTGAAAAATTCTCGAACAGGACGTTAAACAAGATACAACCAACCAACCTGTCATATCGCACTTTCAAACCTCTTAAAGGGTAAGCAGTCACGATTTTATTTATTTTTTATCGTAAATCTATCATAAACGAATATCCGAATTGTTCTGCATGACATGGTTAATCATATAACATATGGCTATGATAAAACCGGTAGACCACAGGTTAGGGCGTTCCCTTTGCAGAAGGGTTCGATTCCTACACTGCGACAAACGTAACACCAAGCACCCGGCATTATAGATAAAGAGAGATGCACCGGCCTTATCGGTTACCTGAATATTAGTTATTGCTTGTTCTAGGGGATATGAAATCTAGAAAAAAGTTTCCTTTTCTGAATATTCAGCAGCAGTGCAAACCAATGTGTTCTTAAATCCTTAATTGAAATGCCTATAGTGATGAGAGACTTTACATTATATACAAATAGTATATATAAAACATTATTTTTTTTAATTTTTTATTATTTGGTGGGGGGGGGGGGTCACACTTCTTTCTTTTTTAAATTATAAAGCAATTTTTTTGACCTACACTGTATAGGTACACTACTATGTAGTGTTTTGTTCTTGAAATGAATAAATATTGGTTCAATGCATATGAAATAGTACCTTCGTAATTCATCAATATACTAGTACTTTGAAATTTCAAAGGTTACTTGTCACCATATGTCACACCTATACATCATCAGGTGATGTTAGAAGGTATAGTTATTAAATAACGAGGACCTTTCTGCGCATATTCCGTTATGACTTGAGTCGAGTCACAGTAGTCGGTTGTCTTATCTGTAAACAATGTAAACAACAACCACGGAGCTCTGGCGAAGTTCGGTGGTTGTAGCTTACGTTGTAGATAAAACTGCCGACTCCTATGACCGAAACCATGTGCATCATGAGTTTTCTCAATTTGTTGTTCGGCAATTTGTTTCATTCAGTGTAAATCTAAAATTGAAAGACATCGCCACGTTGAAACAACGTCGACTTTTTCAAGTTTCTTCACTTTTTGGCCTCACATGAGCCATAAAAAAACAAAGAATAGCAAACAAATAATGAATGAACAGAAATAATGTTAATAATAATAATTATTGTTATAAATAAATAAAAAAAAAACATATATACAATACAATTAACAGGCTGCTAAAGGAAGGGGTGAAAATAATTTATTGAACATTTATATTACTATTCTTTGATGATAAACAATAGAATAGGAAACACGAACGATATCATTCAATACACGCACGATAAGATAGGATAAACGATAAGTCTGATAAACGCAAAACACGATAAACGATGTTCATGTTGAACGGAAAACCTTACAGAAATGTTGTAAATTTAGAAGTAATTTAGACAAAACGAAATGATAGCTACAGCATTATTTGCACGTTGTATGGTGTTGATAATACATGTACCACTGATTTCTACATTTATTATATACATAACATGTATATCCAAAAGAAATTTCTACTTAAAAGGTAATACCTGTATGTGTATAGATAATGACCGTATTTCCCCCCTGTAATTCCTGTAATAAACGGTGTATTTTTTTCGTACCATAAATTGGAAAAACATTCATTAATTGACGATCAACCAATGCATTGCTCGTTTACGAACTTACTAGATGAAAACTCTCGTAAGTGCAAGAAATTGAATTGGAGCTGGTGATTTTTAGGGATATATTCATGCAGTTTTCATTTTCAAACACATGCAGGTAACAATCACTAAATTGAAAACTGGATCAGCCACCCCTTATAGTATTAAAAATGCTGTATTCTTTCTGAATTTTGAATTCTATTGATTATGAAATATAGTTGTTGGAACCGGGGTGCGTATTATTAAGACCAACCTTTCTTGCAAAACGTACATTTATCAACAATTTCGCCACCTTTCCCACTTTAGTACCCCCTCCCTATTTTTCATTTCATACATGTTAAAATTAACAAACATCTTTTCATTGGTTTTCGATACCCGTATGTCTAAATTGATGCAGTTATATCCACAACTGACGGGTCTACACAGGTAGGGAATTATAAGTCCACCTATTTCAGAGAGACAGACAGGCAGAGATCGAATATTATAGCCTAAAGAACATTTCAACTTGGTTTCTATCTTTGTAGAATTTTTCAGGACTTGCATTAAAAATCACAATTTGTGTACGCAATAAATGAATGGATAATAACGAAAATTTAATGTTTATCTTTTATTTATTTATTTTTGCAAATGATTGGATGAATTTGAATCAGCATTACTAAGGTTGTCATGGTATATTCTAAATTTGCTCATTGCAAACAAAATCGTTGGTAGTTTCTTTGATCCACGCCCGTACTGTTGTGCTTGAAAATGACCACTGCCAATTTAACGATCAATTTATCATCCAGACTAAGGGAATTGCAATGGGTACAAAAGTAGCTCCTACCTACGAGTATGCCACTCTCTTCATGGGATTTTTAGAGGGAAGAATTTATAATACATTACCGGAAATATTTGACGTAAACTTTGGGACGTAGATATGTGAAGACTGGAAAAGTTGTAAACTTGGATGGACAAAAACGAATGAGGATTTGCAAAAATTTCATTCCATTGTAAATACAATGTAATCTACCACTATCATCTTCCACTTATATTGTGTATTATCGTGAATAGGACGTTAATGATACCAAAACTGAATCTGTGCTTAAAATTAATCTTACTTTCAAATAACATTATATGCCTACACGGATTCGGATTTAGCCTTTTAACCTCATCCACATGCGCCCATCCAGCTTAATAAGCGTAATGAATTGATGCAATCTTTGCGGCGATCCACGTCCGAGTCTTATCTCCGTTTACGGAAAAGGACTAGTGTGATCTGATTAATTTATTACGTTTGTTGAGACGCCGCGGCACCGGTAAGAAATGTTGCGGTTGCACCAATTCCACCATTTTAATCTGGCCCGTTTCAGGGATTTTGACTTTTTTGTTTATATTTTAATGAAGATTTTGAAGCGTAATATTGTCACCATTATATTCACGTGCCATGTTTTCCTATAACTTCTTAAATTAATATTGTCGATTTTTAAGGAAGATCCATTTCCTTTCATGTGGGCGTTGATGATTTTCTGGGGCTGACCAAATCTTTCTTTGAGCAATTCTATGGCTTTTTCGTAATTCGCATTCGTAAGTGCAAATCCTGCTATGTTATGGTTTGCATTCCTGTGTCGCGCTACTAACTTTGACCTATCCGTTTATGTTTATATCTAACCTTTTGACTGGCGCTACAGTATGGTTATAATGAATCATTGATTCGTAAGAATCCTAAAATGGACTCCATTTTAATACCTCCCCATAGAATTGTGAAAGTTTGGTAATCTGTAATTATTCGTAACATTTGGAAATAATTAAACATTTTTTGTGTTCTTTGTGCATTGCGATTAGAGGCACAAAAATTGTTCAACAGAATCCTCAATATTGATGTCATATAAGTTAAATGCAACTGATGTAATAACGTTATAATCGCATATTACATTTTTTTTTCGGAAAGTCGGTTATCTCTTCCCGTGTACATTGTATCTGGGTTTTCTCCTCCACCAATAAAAACTGGACGCCACCAGATAACTGAAATATTGAGTGTGGTGGAAAACAACAAACATTCAATCTTTACAAAATTGTTTCAGTAAATTTTCAGCTAATTTAATTTGCTCCAGGATTGGTTGCCTTTGACCCAAAACGTAAAAAAATATGTAGTTAATATTCCTTCGCAAAACGTTAGCCATATATCTTGATCAAATATTTATAAAGTTCGTGTATTTATAAACTAAAATGAATGATGGTGGTGATTATGTTTGACGTAATTTTTCAAGTGTACTCTCTTGGGTTCGTCATGAAGAAAGAAAACTTGATTTTTACGAGATGTACTCTTGTTTTGATCAGCGGCACTGAAGAACAAAAATATATTGTATAAATTTTAAACCATACACAACAGATTACTTCATTTATCTGATCAACATACCAAGATATAGGGCTCAGGGCGGGTGTGACCGGTCGACAGGGGATACTTACTCCTCCTAGGTACATGGTCCCATCTCTGGTATGTCCAGGGGTCTGTATTTACCCATCTCTTTGGTTTGCATTTTCTAAAGGAATTACGAGTTTGTGTAATGTTGTGTAATGTATTCGTCCTATGCACCTGATTCCACGCCCGTTGTGTCCAGATGTCCGTGTTCCTATTGTTAATTTTGTATTCTTTATTGCAGTTATGAGATTGATCGTTTTCGTTATATTTGCCATTTCATATGTATTCAATTTATTGTTATGATCATTGATATGTAAAATTACCTTACTTTGTAATTTATCTCTCACTTATTTTTAATTTATTTTTATTTATTTCAATTTCGATTTAATATTCAGTTTATTTTCAGTTGGTTTATTTTTAATATTTGGCGATATATCTTTCAATATATGCAAAGTTTCTATACAAAAATATTATAAGGTTTCTCAAATGTCTACGTGAAAAGGACAAGGAATATTTTCATAAAGAAGTACTATCTATAGTCGTTAAAGGATATATTAGGGGGGGAAAAGATACTACCATATACACAGCTTTGGTGATAGAAAATAAAACTAATGGCTATTTTAATTATGAATGGATTTCAAGTGCGTTGACAAAAGATACAATAGATTAATCCAAAATTGAGAAATTGAAATATGAAAAATGTATGAAAGCGAATTAAGTGAGCTCCATTACACAAAGAAAGTGCCAGATGCAAACCGAATAATCTATCATTTCTTGAGAACTCATACGTGAAAAAGCCAGTTTTTTGTTTTTGTTGTCTCTTGTGGGAAAAGAGTTACCAGCTTATTCTAATGTTTTTAGATAGGAAGTGCAAATGCTATTTAGTTGAGATGTTTCACGTCGCCTTTTTCCTTCATACTGAGACACCATCAGCTGTAGATGACGAATCACACATTTAAAAGTGGGCATGTCACTCAGGTCCTCAGTAGCGAGGTTATATGCAACACTTGATACAACAGGAACTCCGTTTTTAAGGTCTTATCCAAAATATTTGCCATCCCATGGAGTGTACCTGCAGTTTAAAACATCTTACTTAAACTCAGTATGCTTTTATACGTTGCACATATATTTGAGTCGAGTAACACAGAATGAATGATTATTACCCTCGGAAAAAAGTCTCCTTCCTCAAGATGAAGTTCCACATGACCGATTTTGTGTAAAGAGAATTTCCTATCATAGATTTTAATGTCTTTTTATAAAACGAATGAACAATTGTAGCGTGAAAATATACAATTGTTTTATAAAAAGAAATCGTTAAAACGGCAAACTTAAAAGAAAAAATGTAAGTTTTACGTGAAGCAAATTCAAAACCTGCAAATTGGAACCTCGATATATGTTACTGTTGTAGATGTGCAAATGTGCAAATGTGAACTAGGTTTGCAAATACCATCCCACCAATTATTCACTGCATTTGCGTGAATTTCAACCCCCAAGGCTGGTATGCTCCTACACAAAGTACTATTATAAATTGATCTTAAAGAGACTAATGCACGACACCCCCCCCTCCCGAATTTTGTTTTTCACTTTTGATAATAAAAATCTGTCTATAATGTGTTTTAAAAGTTTTACAAACATTTAAGGTGAAACATTATGAGAAACGCTTATTGTAGAGAGTTTATTAATTTTTTTGTAAAGAAAGATTGAGGTATGTTATTGTTTTCGAAATTTTCAATATAAATGGATATTACATTTGTGACTGTGCAAAATTAAGATGCTTTAAATTACATAATTAACATTTCACTGGTTTGTTCGTTAACATAAAGACCTGAGGATGAGTCTGAGGATGAGGATGAAAAGTGGAAGATGCGAGGGCTGATTCATGGGCTGTAATCCTCATATGTGAGGGTTTGAATTTTGGCGGATATTTTGCTAAATATTTCAACGTAATCCCCTTCAGTATCTATACACTTTTGCCAACTTTAAGGACCTTACTGCCACGTTTAAAAAAAGTCACTTTCTTAACCATCCAGAGTCATCTACATGTATGACGTCATCATTAAACTGAAAGTGGGTACCTGAAATATCTATTTTCCATTTTGGAAAATCAGATGAAAAATCTGATGGAACGAGATCAGGCAAATAAGACGGATGCTCAGTCACATTAAAGTCGTAATCGTCAATGACTGTCATGACAATGCCAGACTTGTGAACAGGGACATTTTCCTGGTGGAACAATACATTTGTAAAGTTTTCCGCGTCGCTTGAGTTTACCAATTTCCAGGAACTACCTCAGACATGATGCATAATATGCAATTGATTTTTTTTTTTATCCCATTTTGAGATAATCTACCATAAGAATACCATCAGCATCCCAGAAAACCGAGGCCATAACCTTTCCAGCTGATGAAACAGTCTTTGCCTTCTTTGGCGGAGGTGAACCATTGTTTAGACTGTTGCATGGCCTCTGGGGTGAAATGATGCATTTCATCCATAGTAACAAATATCTGAAGAAAGTTAGCAACATCTAACTTTGAAAGAGTTTGATTAAAACGCGAAAAAGTGCGTCTGTTATGCTTCTGATTAACTGTTAGAAGTATTGGTGTCCAACAAGCTACACGCTTTCTCATTGCTCTGTAATGATGGATTGATTGATTGTTTGTTTGTTTTACTTCCCGTCGAGAATTTTTCACTCATATTGAGACGTCACCAGCTGTAGGTGAAGTTCCACAAATTTAGACCTATGCTTAGCGCTCAGGGCCGTAGCAGTGAGGGTTCTTTAACGTGCCAACGCCTACCGTGACACGGGACCTCCGTTTTTAAGGTCCGAAAGACCCGTGATTCTCACTTCTAAATGCCGCGCGTTTGGCGAAGGAGCAATCACTACCTATTTTTCGTCTATATTTGACGCGGCCACGGCACGAGCGGGGCTCGAACTCACGACCTCCCGGTTACGAAGCGAACGCTCTAACCACTGAGCTACCGCGACCGGTTTGTAATGATGGAATGTACACTTTTCTGTACTGGCTGTCACTATTAACATCATCATGGATTTTGTTGACCATTTCTGGGGTTGCAACAGTGATGGCTTTCCAGGACGGGGGTCATCTTCTCGGCTCTGCCCGCCTCGTTTTAATTCTGCCACCCACCTTTTATAGTAGGATATTTTAATATATGTAATTTATTCACCAATACACTAAATTTATCCTGATCAATTGTAAATTAGCTATCTACACGTGTAGTTATCATCATCTGAAATAAATGATTGATTGATTGATTGATTGATTATTTATTGCTTTCCGCCACACTCAACAATTTTTCAGTTATCTGGTGGCGTCCAGTTTTTGTTGGGGGAGGAGAGAACTCAGATACAATGTACCTGGGAAGAGACCACCGACCTTCCGCAAGTAAACTGGCAAACTTGCTCACATAACGCCGCGGCCGAGATTTCATCTGAAATAAGTTGATGTTTATAAATCTAATTTTCTAAATAAATAATATGCGAAGTGGAATGCACAAGTTCGCTTTTACTTTCTTTAGTGAAATTTTGCATACTTCATGTTGATCGCTTGGTTTTGTTTTGAACATATTTCATTGTATGGAAAGGTAAAGGTGAAGATAACTAACATTATTCAATCTCGTAATTTCTATAACAAATACAAATCAGAGAGATGGGCAAACACAGACCCTGGACATACCACAAGTTGGATCAGGTGCCTATCATGAGTAAGCATTCCCTGTCGACCGGTCACACCCGCCATGAGCCCTACATCCCAATACCATTTTAGTTAAGTGTCAATTTCTAGATAGAAATGCCCTTCTTTGCAATATGGATGTTCAGTATTTCACTGTGTAACTAACGGTATTCCATCTCGTAATTCCTATAGAAAACACAGATCAGAGAGATGGGCAAACACGGACCCCTGGACATATCAGAGGTGGAATCAGGGGCCTCAGAGGAGTAATCATTCCCCGTTAGCCTGTCACACCCGCCATAAGCCCTATATTCCTATCAAATAAACGGCGCAATCCGTAGTCAGAATCAATGTGGTAACAATGGTGTAACAATTGGTATGAAACATGTGACAGCAGTTGACCTAATGGAAAGTTGTACTGGCAAACTTTACCGTTATAACGACCATACAATTTGCAAAATACTGATTTTAGACGAGATTGCACAAACCTCTGTATTATCAATTTCTTTGTCAGTAGCCTTTCTCGATCTAAAAACTGATGATATGCAGAACAAGCTCTTGCGTATCGAATGAGTTGGGAAATATAAACACCATATGCAGGTGTTGATGGAACATTGCTACTTAGATAAGGGAAGTTGACAATGGAGAAATTGAAATCATCCCGTGTGTCATAAAGTTGAGTTGTTAGGTTGCCGCTAGCATCTATTATCAATAAAATATATGATACATACTGGCATATCTATAGTACTATTAAATCAAAACATCGCTTCCCATTTGTATTCTAGTAACTTATTTTGAACTAAATGGTTCGTTTACAAATAAATCAAAATAGCGTGGAAATCACACTTATTTGAAGTTACAGCTTTCAGTTTTATTATTCAGAATTATTTTGAAATCACTGTGTTTTCGTCATTAATTTCCAATACATAAACAGTTCTACATTTCTGTAATTGGTTGAATATAATAATTTGAATAACAGTAAACGTACTGATATGTTTACTCCATTTTTATAGTAGTGATATTTCCTACTGTTTTCTTTTTTATTCATTTATTGATATATGTTTTATTATTATTATTTATTATTTTGGATAATTTATATTTCAAAGCTTTAAAAGTGTTTAAGTATTATCAGTAATACGGAGAATAGATAACATGCATTGAAAATAAGAATATAAGAATATGCATTCAGTGAAAATCATGCTTTAGATAGATAGATAAAAAATTCTTACATAATTTACCATGACCGATTAAATAATTTCTGGTAACTTTTAAACTGGGGAAGGACGAGATCTATTCATATTCCTGCTGTCCTCTTTGTTAATCATTATTTATAAAGGAGTGAAAGATTGTACACTCTGACGAAAACTGCTTGTAATTGTTTTTGCTTTTTCGGCATTCGTGATGTCAGGGAATTATGACAACTATTCAGAAATCATCACCTGTGACGTCAATGTCTATCATTATAACTTTTGTTTAGTGGAATTGCTTTTATTAACGTAGGAAATAAGGGCCAAATCCAAAAGTTATTTCACCTCATCCTTTTAGTAATATTAATTCTTGTTAATAAAAATGAAATCAGTACTTCATACATTCATTACAATATCAACTTTAAAGAATGACAGAGTTTGGCTTTTTATGTAATTTGTATTCTGTGAAAACAAATTTGGTAAATAGCAGCATAAACATTTATGATGCAACATAAATGCACAATGGCAAATAAAACTTCATTGTCTATCCTAAAATCTAGGAGGCGCTCTCACTGATGAAGTTCAATACTCTTCTAGCCTCCGCGACACGAAAGGTCGAACTTGAATTTTGTCGTCTGCCTAAGTAATATCGAATGGCGAAGTAAACAATGTGTAAATCGTAATTATATCTTGTTACTTGCATATGTGAAATATCTGCTTACGGATCGTGGTGTCTTAAGGACATGAGAAGTGAATTGCACCGGCGAAATGCGCGAGTTTCGGGTCGGAAAAGAGAGCTCGTAGAAAGGTCCTTTACGTATTCTTAGTGTATTCATCCGAATTTCCTACGTAAATGCTAATCGCATTTAGTTTTATTATAATAAATATATACTTAAGCCATTGCTATTTTCAGACTTGAAGCTTATAACAGAAACGATCATTTTGGTGGCTGTGAAAAATTTGAGAGAGGGTATGAAATGAAAGTCCCCAATTAGGATAAATTTAAAGATATAAACAAAGACAACCAGTTTACACCAGTTACAGAAGAAGGAATTGCTGCTTATTTGGGGAGAATGGGGAAAAGCGTTGATGACCATGTGAAATATATATACACGAAAGCAAGTTTCTGTAATATGTGCGATTAGAATGTGATCTGAATATTTTTTTTTCTGTAAGGGCTGAATGTAATGCAGAGATGAAGAGGAATGTTTCATACAAAGTTGATGTGTGTGTTGATGTTGATGGTTGTGTTGTTCAATGACAGTGTGAATGTGCTGCTGGGATCTGCTGCATGTAAACATTTGGGTATTGTACTATTTGCATTACAAATGTTTTGTGAGAGTGCTGAAATTATAACAGAAGAAACGTGCACCCAAAATCTACAAACCTTTCACCAAACTAGACTTTATAGAGGTAGTCCAATCAAAGCTAAAGACTTGCCTCTGGCAAATCGCGACTTAAATATCAACTTTGACCCTCGGCCATGAAAATTTCAAAATGCAGATGGATACCAAGATACATTTTGAAATGTGTGGTTGAACCACCCTACGGTTAATTCTTATCCAGTCTCCCAACTCTATCCATTAGCTAACACAATTGGTGTAAACAATGACCATCACTATTTACAGGAATCCCTTGTTGACACTTGGTAAAGACATATGAACATAACACATATAAGATATTTTCAAAACAGAAAGACTAACATGTGGACAGTCCAGCAATCATAAATGGCATAATGAACGCAGGAAGAGAATTCACTCATCGAACTTTGGCAAACTTTTCAAAGCGACAGAGAAAACTGATTTGAACAAAGTGGCAGCTAATTTAACAAAATACTCTCCCCAGATATTTGCTCCAGCCATTTTGCATGGCAAATGCTATAAAGCTCTTGCTTAACAGGAATTTGAAAGAAAACCTGAATTGCATGCCCAAAAGTGTGGCATTTTTGTGTCCAAAACATCCATATTTGGCTGCATCGCCTGATGATATCATTGATGATGACACATTGGTTGAAATTAAATGTACTTACACAGCAAAAAACAAAGAAGTGTCAGACGAATCAGTCTTATCAATGAAAGTGAGAATTATAGAAAAAAAATTATCATCACACCAACAGTCCTACATTAAGTACACCTTTCCGTAGACAACAAGAGGAATACTGGATTAGGAAATTAGGCACTGCCTTTCCATATGGATGTAACGACAATATTCGAAGCATAGGAAATATTTCCAGCCCACGGTGTAACAATCTAAATGTGATGGGACTTTTTAACAATACACCAAGACGTAAACGTAGTCATGGGCATCGTTCCCACAACAAACCCATTATACATGATGTTTCTTTTGACTCCCTTTTACCTTTTGTGAATAGACCATTGGGTCCTCATCACATTCCTACCAAACTTTACTCTGTCTCTTTGAAAATTTTGTATTAATTACAAGAAAAAAGATAACGTTTATTCCTGCTTGGGTTCCTCTAAACCGGAATACAGACTTCAATATATGATTTGGGATGTTGTCCATCACAGACTCCTTGGTCCTCCACGTATTATTGATGACAGTGAACTCAGGAAACATCGCCATTTCCTTTATCTTAAATTTGACAACAAAGGAATTGATGCTGTCAACATTAACAACATCCTTAACCATAAAAAAGTACAGTCCTGTATTCCGCCTTACTTTAAGATGAAATCCACACCATGTGTTTCAAATAGATATACTTCCACTATTGCATCCATGTTATTTAATTATAAACAGACGTTGCAGTGCCTGGATATTGAGCAATTACAACGAAGTCCTTCAAAGTGTTCATGTTCTTCTTCCTCGTTTAATCACAGTCCCACTGGTCATATCATTACAGGAGACATAACTATTGTACAAAATGAAGATCTTAAGTCCCTGATTTTAAAAGGTCCTAAATTCCAAGAACCTCGCTCATTTAGATGGCAACATAATTTCATGGCTATCATGAATTCTGTGGAAGAATATGCCAGACGTTGGACGAAATCTGAAGGAGAGGAACTTGCCACTTTGTCTCAGTGGATCAAACGTATTCGAAAATTGTTAAAATCCCGCATTCACCATTTGATGGGGAAAATGCGCACTTTCTATCCTTCTGCTTTTAAGAAAGTAGAAGTGACGAATGAGTTACGTAAATTACATGAAAACGTTGTGTAAGTACCAGCGGATAAAGCAAGTAACAACATTGTCTTTGTTTGTAAAAGTTACTATTATAAATGTCTTTTAAATGAACTGGGATTTACTTCAACATCTGGGAATCCTACTTATACTCGAAGCAATCTTACAAAGGATGAAATTCTTCATAATCATCTTTCAGTTTTAAATACTTTTGACATTCCTAAGAATCAGAATCAGTTTGAATTACCATCCCTTTATTGGATTCCGAAAGTCCATAAAAATCCTTACAAACAAAGATACATTGCTGGTTCCAGTAAGTGCTCTACCAAGCCTTTATCTTTATTACTAACTAAACTGCTAACAGCTATTAAAGAGTCACTTCAGAGATACTGTTCCACTACATATTCCAGAAGTGGTGTCAATCAGATTTGGATTCTCAAAAACTCTAAGGAACTTTTGGAAAATCTAAAGTCTCAGGATTTTTCTAATATTGACAGCATCAAAACGTATGACTTCTCCACACTTTATACAACAATTCCTCACGATAAATTCAAATCTAGACTTTTTCAGATAATAGATAATTGTTTTTTGAAAAAAAATGGCACTAGAAAATATAACTTTCTAGTGATTGGAAAAAAAGGTACATATTTTGTTAGACACCACTTCGATAGCCCGCACAAGTACTCTGAAGCAGACGTTAAGAGTATGCTTGGCTTTCTTGTAGATAACATTTACGTAGTGTTTGGAAACCAAGTCTTCCAACAATCCATTGGCATTCCCATGGGCACTAATTGTGCTCCCTTATTGGCAGACTTATTTTTATATTCTTATGAAGCGGAATTTGTTCAGAAACTGTTACAAGATAAAGCGAAAAACTTGCCGTGTCCTTCAACCATACATATAGATATATCGATGACGTCTTATCAATCAACAATCATAATTTTCATAATTATGTCCATTTGATATATCCCGATGAACTCGAAATAAAGGACACTACAGAGTCTGACGTGTCTGCTTCATATCTGGATATTTTACTTAATATTGACTCTAATGGCAGACTGACAACTACATTATATGACAAACATGATGACTTCAACTTTGCAATCATCAACTTTCCATATCTATGTAGTAATACACCACTTTAGCCTGCAGATGGTTTGTATATCTCCCAGTTGATTCGATACGCGAGAGCATGTTATGCGCATGAGAATGTTTTAAAGCGAGGTCAACTACTGACAAAAAAGTTAACGTTGCAGGGTTATAACGAATCTCGTTTGAAGTCATCATTTTGGAAATTTTACGGTCGCTATAATGATCTTGTTTGCGATTATAAAGTGTCTCTGGGACATATGTTGAATGATTAGTTTCATACCCTTTGTTAGACTGTCTTTTTTCATACTAACTTTGACTACGTGTGATCCCGTTTACCTAATTTCGACTAAGGGCTCACGGCGGGTGTGACCGGTCAGCAGAGGATGCTTACTCCTCCATGGCGCCTGATCCTACCTTCGCTTTGTCGGAGGTCCGTGTTGCCCTACACTCGAACTTGTATACGTCTTGGGGATTTATGATTACGATTTACACATTGTTTACTTTGCCATTCGATCGGTGATAGGCACATTTGTTTTGAAGTATCTAATACGCAATTTTGATATTCTTCACACTTTTTATGCATTTTCAAAAGTTATCATTTTCTTTTCCATACCTATCCCATCCTCTGGCATAATCTTGGACAAAATTCATAGTATATATGATGTTCTGTCGTCAATTGAAAGACGAGGTTCTCTGAATTTTGAAATAAGTGTTCTCGGATCCTCATTTTGAAGTATATCAGCATCACCAATAATGGCATGCCTAGCTGAACGACGTGGATGGATTAAGTATAAGATGGTCTATATCTAGACGCTATAAAGTCTGTAATTAAAATGTTTCAATCCATAGGTAAAAGAATTGCTGAAGGAAATACAAGGAGTATACTTGAGGTTTAGATATGGTGAAATTCAAGACTGAACGTCTTTTGATAACAAAGAATATTGCTCATGTTCACAGTATCTATTTCTTTATTAGTGGATTTGATTTTAAGGAAATGATGGCATGAATCGGAAGGGATGCCGTCCATAACTAGCGGCTGTTTACAGAGCTTGTGATGGCCAACATCCATAATCATATAATTCAATCTCTATTCTGGTATTGAATAATCCAAGTATGGACTAAGTTTGGCTTCTTCAAATAACGATTATAAAAATCTCAATGCAACATAATAAAGTTCTGTAAAACTATGATATGGGCCTGATTGTCTGTTGGTGTCAGGTAAAAGTAAATCAGGTGTACTATATATCTGGTTGTTATATGAACGCTGTCTTTAACTACGTTGATGTCTTTGTTTATTTAGAAAATGATCCATCATATTCATATTGTGGACTAGTCATATTCCCTACTTTGTATGTGTTGTCGTTGTATAATGTGGAATATGGAAATAATAATAATAATAATAATATAGTTATCTTAACTAAGAGTAATCAATCTTAATTCCTATAGAAAATACAATTCAGAGAGATGGGCAAACATGAACCCCTGGTCATACCAGACGTGAGATCAGGTGCCTAGGAAAATAAGCAATCCCTATCGCCCGGTCACACCCGCCGTGAACCCTAAATCCCGATAACATTTTAGTTAAGTGTCAATTTCTATATAGAAATGTCCTTTCTAACGTGGATGCGATTTATCTCTGTTCATTGTTTGCGCGTTGTCAGTTGCATCGCACGAAATTTTCCTGGTTTTATTTTTTTCAAACACGTGGAAAGGCAAAAGAGGAGTTTTTCGCAATAAAACAACTTTGTTGGTGAAAGCATAGACATCACCAACAGAAAAAAGTTAAAACGAAGACTATGTCACGCTTAAGCAATGAAATGCGCAATCGGGCACTTGGTATGCTGCAAGCAGGCGTTAGTCAGAGTGAGGTTGCAAGGCGTTTTAATGTCCATCGTTGTACAGTTAGCCGGTTGTTGTCACGATTGCATCAGACAGGATCCCTAAATGATCGTCCAAGACCGTTTGTGACAACGCCACGGCAACAAGTGTTCATACCACAACGTCATCTGCGCAATAGGTTTACGGCCGCTGCGACCACGGCGAGAAAAATCATTGGACGTCATGGAAGGCCTATTCATCCTAGAACCGTTTCCAGAATTTTGAAGCGCCATGAGATCCGCTGCAGAAGGCCTTATAAGGGGCTACAGCGTAAACCGCATTACCTACAGTAGAGATTGCAATGGGCAAGACAGCATCAGACTCAACGTCAAATTTGGTCACATCTTGACCTCTCAGATGAATCCAGATTTAACGTTAGCAGACGGCAGATGTCGAGTTTACCGTCGTTTACATGAACGTTTTGCAAAAAATTGTGTCCTCGAGCGCGATAGGTTTGAAGGAGAAGGCGATATGGTCTGGGGTGCGATTAACCAAAGTGTTCGGTCAAAACTGGTCGTTTTAAATGGACCCCTCACTGCTAGGAGGTATGTGGACGAATTTCTGCAGCCTGATTTAGCACCATTAATGCAGCAGCATAGGCAAGGAAATGGGTTAACTTTCCAATAGGACAATGCGCGCACATACGGCAAGATCGACACAAAACTTTTTTTTTCAAATGATCGCCATTGACGCCTTTGATTGACCTGCTTTGTCCCCAGACTTGAATCCAATCGAGCATTTGTGGGACGAGCTGGAGAGACGTGTGCGCAGACGCCAACCTCAGCCTCAGAGTCCGCAAGAATTAGGGAGAGCCTTGTTAGAAGAATGGCAGAATATTCCTCAGTGGACCATTCGAAATGTTTGTCAATCAATGTCACGTCACCCTCGCGCCGCCATTACTGCTAATGGAGGTCCTACCCGGTATTAGTGAACAAAACCACATTTGTGGCGCACCCCTCATTGATATTCATTTCAACTGTAACCTCTTTGTGAATAAAATGATGTTCAAAATCAAAAAATAATGTTCAGTTAACATGGTTTATAATATACCACTATGAATTTGTTCATTACATATGTGAACAAATATCTAATATATATCTTGCGAAAGTTAATATATAGGTCCCTTAAACGCAATTAAAAAATGTTAACGATGCAAACAATAAAATATTCATCACATTGTCGAAAATATAACAAAGTGTTAATATTTCTTGTCAAAGACTTCATCTCTGATATTGTTACTTCAAATGATTTGATTTATATCAAAGAGTTCATTGTTAATTTGGGACAAGCCTTTGTGTGTTCAGTTCATTGCAATATTATAATTGTAATAGGTGTACGGTGTGTTACCAGTTGGTTGTTAAGGAAAGGAAGTTTTAGTACCAAATAATTCCAAACATAACCTACATCCTGGTCTTATTCTTTTTCACACCATCTCTGCTAGTAGGCAAAGCAAATTATGCAGTGTAAAGAAAAACGATATGGGTCAGAAGACAGGGAGAAGGGTATTCCTCCATTCACTAGTCCAGAGCGTGGTGAACGTTTGGATTGTACACTTAGTGTTTTCACTCGGCCCCCTATGTGCCCATTCTTGTAGTTATCGTCAAATCTCCACAAAAATTGCTGCATTTAACTTCCAATCAATAATGTCCACCAAGGTGATTTAGGCAATTTTAGTGTTCAGTCACAATAAATATGGAGCTCTACAAAGTGATATTATGTGCGTTTTCTTGTATACCAGATGTGGTTCTTTTTCTTTCAACAGGTTGTTGCATCACCTCTACCTGGATCTGTTATTTTTCTTTTATCAGGAAACCAACTCTAACACAACACATTTCCATACACACACATGTGCATCGTTCCCCATCATAAAAATACACATGTCCCATAAAAATGATATAACACATATCATCATTTTATAGCCGAGAACATGTGAATAACCCGTTCTTTCCGTGGACCTATGAGACAGTAGCACTGACGCCAATTTCATCTTTACGACTATAGTTAAGAGTACCCTTGACCTGGCATAAAATTTTGCTTTAACCTTAATTGGGCGCAAAGTTAGGTCATTTAATTAAACCAACCATGATCTTAAATTTAAATGTAAGATTCCATTTACGACGGTTGTAGAGTTACAATAGACATACGTCCATTGATAAAGCGATCCCCTGAAAATTAGCATGAGATGAATACTGTTATGTAATCCCCTTTTCAACAATGAACTGAATCAGTCTGTGGTTATCATTATTCTGAATGATGAAGGTCAGTATTTGGTTGTCTTTGCATTTGATGATGAGGAGGAGGATGCATTGAAAAAGATGTTTCCTGCCATTACGTAAAGTGTTGTGGAAGCTGGATTCCGTAATAGATTGATTGTTTTTTGTTTAACGTCCCATTTGAGAATTTTATTTTTTACTCATACTGAGACGTCACCATTGCCGGTGAAGGGCAGCGAAATTTAGACCTATGTTCTGCTCTTACGGACTTTGTGCAGGGAGGGATCTTTATCGTGCCACAAATGATGTGACACGGGACCTCGGTTTTTGCGTTCTCATCTGAAGGACCGTCCCATTTAATCGCCTCTTACGACAAGCAAGGGGTACTGAGGACCTATTCTAACCCGGATCCCCACGGGGTTAAAGAATCATTCATCTAGACAAAAAGTCCATTAACGACAATTTCTTCCAACACTAAAACATTATTTCCTCCGCTTGCAAGTGCATCGTCTACTATGTAGTTAAGCTCAACCATTTTTGCTGTGACGTATATCCCGTAAAGTGTTGTCTCGCATTCTATGGTGTGAACTTTTCCCGTTTGACTCGGCCCTACGAAAAGACCACAGAATTCCATCTCCGACCACGTGAATGAATTTCCGACCCTTATCTCGACATTGTGCAGCCAGCGACCTACAATATTTGTAAAGGAAATATCAATTTTACTTCATGGTCTATACACCTTCAATCAGGTATCCTGTGCATGAAAAAAGAATGATGTATATAGATGTCTTTCTTACGTAACAGGCATTATTGATATATTGGAAAGATATATACATATCACACAATCATGTTGAGTTGCGAGTATGGTATCGGATTCCAAAACACATTACCTTGAGGTAATGTACATAGATCAATCACTAACAATAATTATGTCATAAATATTTTTATGCGACGTTTTATGCAGTTCTCATATTGATTTTAGCTGCGACTTTCTCCTTTTACCTGAGGTCCAGGTGGATGTGACCCGTCAACAAATGGTGATTACTCCTCTTAGACATTCGGGTCCACTTCTGGTGTTTCCAGAAGTGTACTTGCAATGACATTAACTAATTTTCAAAAATAAAATTGTAAATTCTAAGCACAGTGCGAGATTTATGCATAGAAACTAGTGTTAATTGAGACGATTTAGAGTTCTGCCAATCTTAAAATGTCGCGAAATTTCATACATATCAAGTATTTCGTGTTTTAAATATGTAAGGAAATATGAAACAAGGAGAATGAGTGACTTAGATAAAAACAATGACTTTGAAAACTTTTGATATTCGTTGAGAAGGAGGGGGCAGAATGAAACATTTTTTTCCTCATAATTACTAACTATGCAAACAAGAATGTAAATTTTATACTGAACAAATATTATAAATATAACAAATTAAAACAAATAAAACAAATTCCTTTGCACATTTTTCCGTAATCTTGCCAACTTGCCTTCTAAACAATTCGCTCTGAATCAGCAACAACTGGCATCCCATTTAAGACAAACTTTATTTTTCATTGTTCCCTCGTCCTATATCATCGTTGACTCATCTTTTTCTTTTTTTTAAATATTACTTCTTTTTATGTTTATGTTACAAACGTATATTGCATTTCGTGACTTAAGCCTGCTCGTCGATTATTTACGGACCACTTTCCCATTTACAAAAGACGTAACTTATACTCTATATTTCTTCTTTTGGTTACAACATCAGATAAAATTCCATAGAGTTTATATATCATGTTTGATTATTGGAATGGGTATTAAACATTAGATCATATCAGAAAATAGTTATAAGCAACCATTCACATAATTTTATGTAAGTTTTATCTTCGTCATCATTTTTTTGTTAAATTCCACATAGGCAGCTGGAACAAGGATATTGCACTATAACCTATATGTAAACAATGGAGGAAATTCGAGCCATGAATGAATATTTCTTTCTTATCTATATGTTGTCTCTTTGACATTTTGCATGTTGCAGGAATCTCAACTGAATATGTCATTACCACAGACTACTAATTTATCCATGTTTTAAAAAATATCTTATCCCACTGAATCATTCATATATATATATATATATATATATATATATATATATATATATATATACTCTGCAAAAAAACAAACGCATAATGGATTTTTTAAGATTTTAGTAGATGTATTTTGGATTATGATTTTACAATGAAAAATGTAGATATTCACTAGAATTGTTTCAATTGAAAAAAATTACAGTCCAAACCTTAGATATTGGTGAAAAAAAAGTCAGATCATCACAGTTAAGAACACTTCCTGTCACGTTTAAGTTAGTACCGTGTATGACCACCTCGAGCTGCCAACACAGTTCTGCATCTCCTTGGCATAGAGTCAATCAATGTTCTTACGTTATTGCGTGGAATTGTTCGCCATTCCTGTTGTAACATTTGACGGAGCTGATCGAGGGTCTGAGGCGGAGGTTGGCGCAGGCGCACACGTTTATCCAGTTGGTCCCATAAGTGTTCAATCGGATTCAAATCCGGTGATTTGGAAGGCCATGGTAGCACATTAATGTTGTTCTGCTGAAGGTAGTCAATTGTTAAGCGGGCTGTGTGAGGCCTAGCATTGCCATGTTGGAATAACTCCCTCTGTCGGTCAATTACGCGCATAAGGTGAGGTTGGAGAATTTCGTCTCTGTAACTTTGAGCCGTTAAATTGCCCGGGACATGTACCAGTTCTGTTTTACGGTCATTAGAGATCGCCGCCAACATCATGACGCTACCTCCACCGAAGCTATCCACTTCTTGGACACACGAGGAAGAGAAACGTTCATTCCTGCGCCGGTATACACGGATTCTTCCATCACGTTTCTGTAGCAGAAAACGGGACTCATCGCTGAACCAGATTCTACGCCAGTTGCGGAATGTCCAGCCCCTCAATCTGTTGCACCATCGGACTCTTTCTCGTCTGTGTAAAGGTGTCAAAACTGCTCCAAAATACGGTCTTCTGGGTCTAATGCCATATTGTCGAAGTCGGTTGCGGACTGTCTGCGAGCTGATTCTTCTCAATCCAGGTATTCCGACTGCAGTAGTTGTTGCAGCAACGGTTCGATTCCGTAGATGAAAGACCCGGATGTAGCGATCTTGTCCAGGAGTCGTAATGCGAGGTCGCCCACTCCTCGGTCGGTCATTAGTAGAGCCAGTCTGCTGGAATCTGTTCCACAGCCGAGAAATTGTGCTCTGATTTACGTTTTCAGTTCGTGCAATCTCACTTTGGGATACTCCGGCCTGGAGACGGCCAATGACGATATTTCGAGTAGCAGGGTCCAACCTTGGCATGGCAGCATTTTAACGTTATGATGAATTCAAGCTTCAAACGTCGTCCTTTTATACGCTTTAATGTAGTGGTTGAATTAAGCACAAAGTTCTCGTGAAAAACGTAAGCCAAATTCCATGGCGATAGAGGTGATGTGCAATTTTAGAGAGTCGCCGAGCTAATTTGGCAGAGAGCCAAATCAAATGAACAGACCTTTAAAGTTTCATACTTACCTGTAAAAAATCAATTACTCAATTGACCATTTCAGTTTACCTGATAAAATACATAATTTGCATTTTTAAAATTTCAAAAGGGCTATGCGTTTCTTTTTTTGCAGAGTATATATATATCTCAAAGCTTGTAACTCAGTATACCCCTTTATCCCTTCCCTTGCCCCAAGACAAATATTTTCCGATTAAAAGGTTTTTACACTACTTAAAAGCTGGTGTGCGAATCCCCTTTACACCTGGTAATGCGGACTTCCAACATTTTTGACGTGAGAATCACTGAAATATATTTTATATCCAACAATAGCATGATACATGTACCTGCATAATAATTTCGGGGGGGGGGGGGGGGGGCTTTTTCATACAATGAGCCTTATTTATTATTTTGTAGTGGAAATCAAATAAATGTTTGGTGAGTGTCCCCTATTTTAACAGTAGTAGTGAATGAGAGAGATGGAAGCTTTCAAGTCCTGAAATGATAGTAAAATCCTCCACTAACACCCCAATCCAAGGAGTAAGAAAGTCAAGATTGAATTGTTTTTTAAATTGAGGCAGTATACTCCCCCTAAGGAATTAGGTGTTGTTGATGTTGTTTGTTGTTTTTGTTTATCAAAAAATTTTGGAAAGCCATCTTTCCAATTTTTCTTCCAGCTGCCCCCTCCTCCTTGGACAAATGTGGAATGTGCCAGGCTAATTACAAATTTTGTTCCACTCTTATAAATAATTTTTCAGTCATGTATCATCGTTCTTCAAAACGGGGGGGGGGGGGGGGGCACCCAGAAGATTGTTGGTTTATCTGTTCTAATTTTACACGCATATAGGCATCAGCAGTTGTAGGTGAATTAAGATCATATTCGAGAGACCAGTGACTCTCACTTCATTCTAAATGGCGTGCGTTTCGTAAAGGAACAGTCACTACGAATGTTTAAATCTTGGTTTGACGCGAGTAGGAAACAAGTCGGGATTGAACTCACGACACTCCAATTATGACGCGAACGTTCTACCACTGAGCTATCGCGACTGGTAGCAGCCAAAAGAAAGCAAACATCTTGACAAGCAAAAACAACAACAAAATTCCTAATTCCTTAGTGGGTGGGTGGTCTTATAATACCTCAAATAAAAATGAAATTCCCATTCTTCACTTCCATACTTCGTGGGGAGTGGGGGGATAGAATCTTTTCATTCACTACTACTATTAAAAATAGGGGCACTTACCCAATACCTATTTGATTTGCATTTCAAAATAACAAATAATTGTCATTATAAATAGGGGGACAGCACAGCCCCCCCCCCCCTAAATTCTACTTGCTGTTTTTTAAGCATTTCACTTAAATTACAATTGAGGGGAGGATACTATCAATTAGGTAGTGAACTTTGTAATCTAAACTGAAAGACAAAGATCCCATTGGGCAAAAAAGTGGTAAAAATTAACCGACCCTTCACCCTCGTTCAATTCGGTTTTATTTTGTTATCATTTCTTTTTATATTCATAAAACCGTGATAGTGTAGTCGCCAAAAGATTGTCAGTACAGAGAATGATAACTATCATGCTGTTGTTGAATAGAGCGCCAACATTCTCAATATCCTCTGGGGTTTCGGAACTCGAGATTAATACGGATAGCTCTTACTATGTTTCGAGTTTTGGAAAATTTACGCACTTTCGTCATTAGAAATGTGAATAAGGTGACTCTCCACAAAAAATATTCATTAAAAATATACAACGGGTAGACAGTTGCTATTAGAGGATTTTAATTATTAAACAAGAATTTCCGGTAGTAACAGGTAACAAACTCTTTACACATGCGTCATCGTTACTCAGTGTATAGTTATGACGTCACCAGTTTACTTTCATATTGATCAGACACAAATTGCTCGACATCAGTGTAACACTTCATATTTTTTATGAGTAAAACGTACATAAAAATAAAATCGGAGTTAAATATGTATACCTATAGTGATATACTTATTTCAATTCTGATGTCACATTGTTTCGCAAAATTTATCTCAGAAAAGATTTTCATCACTTGCTTTAACGTTCCCGGGTATTGGCAAACCATTGCGTTATAACGACCATAAGATTAGCAAAATACAGACTTTAAAGGAAATTGTTAAAACCCCTGTAACATCAACGTACTTCTCAATAGCCAATTTCAATCTAAAAGCTTATCATACGCAGAACAAGCTTTTGTGTATCGAATCTGGTGGAAGACAGGCCAGGTATAATAATTCCTTTAGCTTTGCGTTTTTCTCTTTGGTATTTTATCTTTGAAATTTCCACTCGTGTGCATTAAAGACATGTATAACAAGCAGTACCGTGATCGTCTTTTCTGTTGTAAAGAAGAACATTTTTGATGATAGCCAGTCCTCCTAAGTTTATAGTTAGCCAAGGGTGATGTTCAAAGTCCGTTTGGAAAAGATCCGTCCATATCGGTGTGTGTGTGATGCCATCGACGCTTGCCTGTATAGTGGACTTTGATAGCCATGGAGAATTTGAACTTGAAGTTACATTCTTTCTAAGAGCCAAATTACTCACTACAAGAAAATATTATAAATCACACAGTAATTTATTTGATATATGCAGCTTTCTATTTCAAATTAGTAAAGGACTGCAGTCAACATTTAGGCGTGGAAATGGTTGTTATTTTACAGTGTTCTTTTCTAAACATTAACTTACAGGTACCTTTGTTGTCTGTTATTCCACAATGTTAGCGAAAAATATATTGCCGGTAAGATGATGTTTCAAATTTGATATCAACATATTTTGACATTATCAGGATAGCCATCTTTGGTGTTTGCTATCTAATTAAGTACTTGTATCTGAGGATATAAAATATAAAGGAGAACATTTTTGTTCTATACAAACAGTATACTATCATATTTTCTGAAATTAATTTAATAAAGAAAAATAAAGAACATTGATCAACCTCATAATTTAAGAAAATTTAAATCAAGAGTAGGACTAACAATGACTTTTGAGAGTATTCAACTTTAGGACAGGTTGTGTTTGTAAATTAGATCGTTATAATGTGTTGTGTTTCTGAAGTGAATATTTTCCTAAAATTCAATTTTGATGTAATTGTTAATGTGGGAACATGTTGACATTGAGACAATATGAAATGGAAATGATGTTCCACGGTAATTTACATGACTTGGAATCTTTAATACCAGAATTCTGCACATTTTTGTATATACTTGTGAATCTACTGTCTCTACTTCTTTCTTCGCGTCTTTCGAAAGTAGAATAATTAAATATGTTTGCTGCAGAATATTACTACTTCACAAAAATACTGTAAAAATGTTGTATATTGAATTAAATGTATATAGTTTTGACTGAAATCACCGTGTATAACTCCACAGTTGGGGTGCGGATATGTGGCCTTATGGGCATACAATTCGGAACGTGTTCTTACTAAATAAGTTGACATGTTTAACTTTGCGATAAAGATGATGACCTCACGTACTCTTACTCCAACCTTACAGTTAGTGCAAGAAATGAATGATCACTTCAACATATAACAAAACGTACGACTGCAAATTCGATCGATATTTGCTGAAAATTTCAATTCTTTATTGTAAGGGTTGCGAACGATAGTGTTATTTGGCCGCTTACCTTTCTGATCAATTTCGTCGTTTTTGAAAGAGTTTTTTTATGTCGATATAGATATTTATATAAATTTTCATAAAAGTTGATTTAGTTTTACTTATTTGATAAAACAAAGAGAGATAACTCTATATTTTAAGTTAAAATGACGTATTTCACTATAGAAATCAATGGAAAACATTTTGAAATATCCCCGTGAAACACAAATTTCATTTTACAGGTATCATAAATTGACATTTAGCAATTATACCAAATGTTTTGTTGTTTCTCCGAGTGAGCATTTGTTTACAGACCGAAACAAGGCGAATATGTTCACTTTGAGATCAAATGCAAAGGAGTTCAACAAGAAAAAAAAAGAAGATTAAACCATATCTTACTCAACATAATGTAATTTGCCAAATGAAATGGTTATTTACTTATATCAATAAGCATTTTAAAGTATATGATTTTAAAGCCTGATTTCATGGAGGAAATTTTCTACTTCTAATCAAAAGGAGTTGTAATTAAGAGCAATCCATTAATTGACTCTGGTATTAAAGTCAGTAATCAATTACTAATAAATTCTACTTTGCATTTAAAAAAAATATCAACAAAATTGCAAAGCTTTTCAAAAATGTGCCAGTTGAAAATGTAGGCGGAATACAGAGTTACCGTGCGTAATTCTTCAAGTAATATACATGGTTTTTGCACGTAACTCTGCAGCAGACACCTCCATGATTTTCTAAATTTGCGTGAAATAAACGGCGAAAACTTCAATTTCACTGTGTACCACTCAGAAGTACATATTTCAGTGGAAGTTCGGAGCAATGATCTCATCTCGAAGATATAGATTATAAATAAATATGAATTATTTTTCAAGAATACGTGTATATACGGATTACACAAAAAGGTGTAACGAATAGTGATCAGTCTCATAGTTTCTATCAGGAATTCAAAATGAGATGGACAAACACGTACCCCTGGACATGCCAGAGGTGCGATCAGGTACTGAGAGGAGTAAGCACTCCCTGTCGCACCCACAAAGAGCCTAATATCCTGATCAGATAAATGGAATACTATGTAGTCAGAATTAGTGTGCCAATGACGGTCCAAAATTGGTATGAAACACGTCGATCAGCTTTAGACCTAATGGCGGGTTGTATTGCCAAACTAGATCGTTGTAAAGGTCATGGAATATGTGAAATATCGACTTTAAACGACACTGTTGAAACCCCTGCAGCAGCAGCTTATTTGTCAGCAGCCTGTCTTGATTTAACAATTGGTCATACGCAGTACAACCTAATTCGTATCGAATCAGTTGAGAGATATAAAACCATATGCGGGTGATAATAGAGTACTAGATAAATATGGAAAGCTAACAATGGAGAAGATGAAATCATCCCGGTTTTTTTTCCATCAAGCTGAGTCGTTAATTTACCATTAATATCGATGTTCAATAAAATATCTAAGCACAACGCAGATGTGTAACACTATATGGTGTCCATTACTTTCAGTTGAATGTGACATATCAAATCAACATATAAATGAAATGAATGAAATTAACCATTGTTAATAAATAAAACATCGTTGATGTATCTACATATCGAGTTGAAGGCCATAGCAAGATGTTTCTTTTTTTCTCATGTAGAAGCTTTTGAATACATTCTGCCTCCTAAGAATATAAAACAGGTCAGCTAATACAGGAGCGCAAGGGTAATTCTAACAGACTGTTGGAACATCTTATCACAATAGACTACGAATTTAGAGTCAATGAGGAACTCCAGCATCTTTTTAATTTCAATTTCATAGTACTTATAAGTGGAATCAGAGTAGTGTTTGAAAATGTAACTTTCTTGTTGATTGAGCACAAGATATAAATATTTCTTTTTTCCATTTTTGTTGAAGAAGAAACTGTCTATGATGCTAAAAAGTCTAGTCTTTCATTTATCGTGAACTTTAGAATCTACATTTGATTTACACCATTTCTGGCATGTGCTGTGGTACGATCTAATTTTTTCCCTAATATGCTAGCGTAATTTCATTCATAGATTTATATACAAAGTATTATGTTGAGTGTATGTTTTCTTTTTTCACGTCCCGTCGAAAATTGTTCACGCATACTGATATGTCACCAGCTGTATGTGAAGTACCAAACATTTAGACCTATATTTAGCACTCAGGCCTGCCGCAATACAGGGTCTCCGTTTTTAACGTTATATTCGATAGACCCGTGATTTTCACTTCTGAATGCCGCGCGTTTGGTGAAGGGACAATCATTACCCATGTTTGACACGACCATGGTACGAATGGGTCTCATACTCTCGATATCCCGGTTATGAAGCGAACGCTCTACCCACTGAGCTTCCGCGACCAGTCAAAATATTCTGTGGCATTATGTATATCAATATTTAATATAATGCATTGTATTTTTCAATTGAAACATCAAATCATGGATCGTGTCCATTATGATTGATACGAACAGCAATTGAAAGTAAGGGATGCTAAAAAGCTTCACATGTTTAATAGCGTATTTGAACGCCATTTGTACCGCTGCATTTTGCACTCTATGAACGCAGGTTATGCAGAAATGTCTGGGGAATGTTCCACCAAAAGTGCAATGAAGAACAACGCAAAGCATCCAGAATAGCTGGGGTTGGCTCTTGACGTAAACGTGCGCTCTGTGGTTGTGCGTTGCCCTGCTGTAGAATAACTTTACGCATACGAATGAAAAGAATGACGTACTAAAGTACAATCTTGTTACGGTAGCGCACGACGGATGTATTGTTATCCACTATCACAAAGGGGTTCTTGCATGTGCTGTAATTCCACCAAAACTATAACGCTCCCTCCACCGAACTGACCAGATAAAATATCAACATGTCCGTAAACAGAACTTCCGCTCAATCTCTGTTATTGAAACGGCGATGCCTCGTACACATTAACTACGCAGCACGGTGATGCCAGAGCAGAACAGGGCAAATACCAGGACGTTGGCCTTTTGTAATCTGTTTTTATGCAGTACGAGGTATTATTCGTCGATGCTCAGGGATGATTATAACGGTCAAAGGAGACAACTGGATTACGCAAATGTGAGGTCTGTGCATACGTAACGCCTAGCTTTACGCGCCAGAATTGTGGAAATTGCCACACAAAATTCCATATCTATGAAACTTATCGTCGTGAACACTACAGAAAAATCGTCATGACAAAATATTACTTGTCGGATCAGTTAACATGACACGAGAAACACTTCTGTTCGTATCCCAGTAAGCATTTTCCTTCTAAGAGTAGTCTTTCTAGTCATACCAAGCATAAGCATTCAGCACAAGTTCAAAATTCTAACAGTGTGAAGAAGGATTCCAAGACTCACATTTGTTTGTCCATTGCCTCCTACTCCACAGAAAGCTGAACACCGAAATTACTGTTGGATGTGGAATTTCGGAAACCTTGGAAGTCTTTGCTATTGTCTTGTATGCAGAAATGCATAATATTTAAATTGTATGGAATAGTAGAAAAATTGAAAATTTCACCAGATATATTTCAATATGCATCCCTTCGTGTGGTTGTCAAATATTGTTGAAGTGTTCAGCTATTTCTAGCATCAACTACAAGGTTGTGAAAGAGTAAGCGGGGATATGGATGTGTTCAATCGCATGTTTTATCTCTGTTGTGTAGCAAAGTTGTCAATTTACTTTAAAAACAGGCTTTTTATCTCCAAAGTGAATATCCTATACACGGTGTCAAATGCTTCTGAGTGACAGAAGGTTCCCAATAAGGTCATCGCGTTTGATATGTTATAAATGTTATAATAAATTTCTTACATGTATACATTTAACGAAAATGAAAAATTATAGGACACAAACCTTCCCATTGAAAACGAAGCAATAAATAATCTACCAAAATCCTGTATAAATTGTATATCTCTTTAGTCATATTATACATGCCAGAAAGAGAGAAAGTAATTCTTTAAACTTTACCTATATTTTCATAAAATTGTTACAGATTAATGAATTTCAAACATTCACTTCAATAAATAATGATAACAACAGATAATCTCTAACCCTCGCTTTAGTCATCTACTGGATTAAGAATTATACGTTTATCGCTAGAAGCTCTCTTTTTGTCTGTAGACGTTTAGAATGCGTGCTCGCTTTACCTGCTATACTTCGGTATTCCCATCCGCTTCCAATGTAATTGTCTGCTATTTCATTTTCGCGCAAAAATTTCCTAAGAAGTCCGCAATGCATTTGGCTTGAACTGTACAAATATCCTAGACAGACTGGATCATTTAGATAACATTTAATGGTACAGACTTGAAAAGATAAACCTTCGAAGAAATTATAGTAGTATGAAGTATTTTTTGGACGACCTCCATCAAATAACAGCTCCCTTTGATAACGCTTCTGTTTTAGAGCTTTTGTAAATCCGGTCTGGGAAAAAATAACGATCATCATGCTATAATTGAGAAATTCCATTGTGTACCTCACCATAGTTATATCTTCGAAAACGGCCACAAAATGTGAAACGTTATACTCAGTCAGTTCTTTTAGTACCTTATATCAAAGACAATAACACTAAGGAGCATTTATTATTTATGAATCCCGAATAGATGGACTTAAGAGATGATGTCTAGGTTGCTTGAATTAATGCTTACTATTATGATATGAATTTCTGTTAGATGCTACAATATTTCTAAGTTTAAAACTTCCTAGTTAATGTCTTTAGATAATTGATTCAGTTCAATTACATTACCTCATGCGTTATTGATATAAGGCATCATTGATAAAAATCATAGATGTATATTGATGTTCTCCTATTGACTTTGATGTTGATGAATTCAAACTTTCCCATTTGCTACAGCCGATATCACAAACTCATACATTTTGAAAGGGATTTGATATTTAGGTGTACGGAAAGGTTTTCTATCGCGGAAGCGAGTTGCACTAATTTCTCATTAAAGATTTGCAATATTAACATCACCTAGACGCAAGATAAAATTGAATTAGAATTCTTCCAAAATAATGAAAAGACATCGAACAGTGATCAATCTCATAATTGCTATATAAAAAACAAATCAGAGTGATAGGCAAATATGGACCTCTGGATATACCAAAGATGGTATCAGGCGCCTAATAGTAGTAAGTACCCCCTCAAAAGTTAGTACTTTCCTAAAATCTAAGAGTATTTGTTTTGACAGCTGCTTCTTTAGATTAAAATGGACCTCGTATCTTGTGATCAGTCATCTAAAAATCACTTTGTTAAACACCTGTCTATGAAAACCTGAGTAAGGTTCATACATAACAAATGACGTTTGGGATTATGTTTGACGTTTGGGATTATGTTTGACGTTTGGGATTATGGGATTATGTTTGACGTTTGGGATTATGTTTGACGTAAACTTCTAAGCTTGGTATCGCCGATTTACCATGTTTATGTTGGTCACTAAGTACCGGTTTTTTTTCCCTTCACAAATAGCCAACAGGGTCATAGCATCAGGGCAAGAACAGTCTAAGAGGAGGGAATGAAAAAAGACGGGTGCAATCTCTGCAACTATAGTTTTGATATAACAGTCATCTGCGGGATTCTTCAATGCATGCTTTCGGGGGAAATATCGTGTAAATTTCAGCAAAGTGCGAGACTTTGTAACGTTAAAGTTTTAACAGATTCAATGTTTTCTGTGTTGAAACTTAATTTAAATCCAATGAAATAGTCGACATTATAAAAATAAAATCAAAATATTAAACTGGTGTTTTTATTGTAATCAAAACAAGTGCCACATGTGATGTACAAAGATGCGATTTATCTATCCTCTCGTTAATTATCACCGGAAGAAATGAGACCTTTCAGTTAAAACTGAGGTACCATTCAGTGACCATTCAGTCAGTATGATGTGCGGGAACATCAAAGGCTTTGCTTGGGCGCCTTTCTTAAAACAAACTCAAAGGGTCATTTGTCGCGAGAAGACCGAAGGACTATGTCGCATAAGTACTATTTATTGCTATACAAAAGAATTCCACACCCTATAGAAGTTTTGATATCAAAATTAAAGAGGTGTTTATAAAATTATATATTTATTCCAAGTATAAAAGTGGTGTTTGTTAATGTTGTTATTTGGGTTTTTTTTTATTTATTTGTTTTTTTTTTTGTTTTGTTTTGTTTTTTTATTTTTTTTATTTTTTTTGTTTTGTTTTTTTTTACAAAAATAGCAACAATTTCAGCCGGTTTTTGCTTATGTTTGAGTAGTTGTTCATAAAGTGGCGAAAAAAATTAAAATCTAGCAAAAATTATATTTTAATTGCCATCTATCGAACCTTTTCTACAATATATTGATTTGTTTATTCAGTCAGACTCAGTTTCCTTTTCATTTATTCCATCAGGCTTTGTTTTTCCTTTGATGTTGACGGGGACAGACTTTGTTTATTAAGTCAGCAATTGCGACCGGACATCACACATCGGTCGTTCGCTATTGATTTTCTCGAACAAGCAGAAACAAAAACAAAACAAAACACATTACTATACGAGAGAGATTATAGTTCTAACCATTAGTTGGATTTCAGTCTATTTTCACCCATTCCGATACAGATGGAAATTGGGAGGCGGTCTAAACATGTCGCAAATATTTGGCTATTACACTACAAGTTTTGAAGTACAGATTGTAAATGGAGGCTATATAAATAATGCGTGCATGTGTGTGTGTGTGGGGGGGGGGGGGGGGGGGGTCGATTAAAAATACCATGTTTTAGGCCTTTGATATTCAATGTCATCAAATAAATGTATCAGGCCAATAACAGTTTTTAAATTTTTCATGCATTATTGCTTTGAAGAATCGTTTTACCATGTAATCACATTTAATCACCCAATTATTACCATTGATGGAAAAATTAGATTTACAAGTAAGATTACCTAGTAACTTTCATGTTGATGAATTCAAACCTTCTCACTTGCTACAGTCGATGTCACATATACTTTGAAAGATGTTGGATATTTAGGAGTACGGAATGCTTATTTCTTCCTTTTGTTAAACACCATTCTAATTCTATGAACAAGTCCTCTGACCTCGCAAGTACGTAAGGTCAATCTCATAAAAATGTTGGTGATAAATCACTTATCTCTCGTTTTTTGGCCACTATCTGTAATAACTGGCCCGATGATCTCTAACAAAGTTATTTCCCCTATAACAAATAAGATTTATTATTACGTATACACTCCAGAAGTCATTGGAACATGTTAAATGAATGATAGATAAATATACACAGAGCATATGCAGATTAGGATTTTTTGGTGAAATTATCATTTAGACTAACCAAATTAAATCGAACGGCATTGTAGAACAAAACGGTTTTATAGAAATTTTAAACCATAATGTCAATGTGGGAGATTTTCATCAAAGGAAAATTCCAAAACGACATACAATATATCATTTTTTGACTTTACTTTTTATGTCGATTTAGTTGAAAATGTAGTCATGCAATCACTTACTTCAAGAGGTCCTATATTCGAAGAACCCCAGTCTTTCAACTGGCGACAGATTTTCGTCTCTGTTATGAATTCTATCGACGATTATGCCAGATAATGGTCTTAATTTAAAAAGAAAAACTTGACACCTTGTTAATATTGATAAAAAGTATTAGGGGAATACCAACAACACGTATTAGACACATCAAAACAAAAGTGTGTACCATCTATCTTTCTATGTTCACTACATCAGAAGCAGTAAAAGAATATATAGGTAACGTGAGGAGTATGTTTTGGTTCCAGCTGACAAGATTGTCAAAATATTGTCCTTTTTGTAAGGCTTATTATTGCAACTGTATTTCAAACTAACTTGGTATTAATTCTATATTTGGTAATACTCCTTATACTCCAGTTTCCCTTTTAAGAGATGAAATTCTTCAAAATCATGCTTTAGTTTCAAACACATTTAATACCCCCAATCAATGCGACGAACAGATATGAGTTACAGTATATGTACTGAATTCCTAAACTTCACAAAATCTCTAACAAGGATACATTGCTGGGTCCAGTCAATGTTCTACAAAAATTGTCTCCTCACAAAAATACTAACAGCTGTGAGGGATAAATTTCAAACAGATTGTGCCACAACATATGCCAGGAATGGTGTAAATCAAATGTGGATTCTACAATATCCTAAAGATATTTAGTAAATTTAAAATCACAAAACATTTCTCAAATCAATAACATAAAAAGTATGATTTTTCTTCACTTCACACGACCAATCCTCATGATCAATTAAAAACTAGACTTTTAGACATCACATACAGTACCTTCTTCCAATAAAATAAAATGGAATAGGAGACCTAGTGATCAGTTATTTAAACAGTTACTTGGTTAAAATCCACCCCGAGTCTCCGCAGAAGAACTCTGAAGATGATATTATAAAGATGCTGGAGTTCCTCATAACAATATCTTCGTTGTCGTTGGTGAACAGGTCTTCAAAAAGTCTGTTGGAATTCCAAGGAACACGCATTGTGCTCTTTTGTTAGCTGAACTGTTTCTACATTCTTACGAAGCAAAATTTATTCAACAGCTTCTGTACGAGAAGAAAAATATATTACTGTGGCCTTCAACTTTGATTTACATTATAATGATATGATAATATATAGATATATCGACGATGTTTTATGTATTAACAGTAATCATTTTCAATCATATGTCGATTCGATATATCCTAATGAACTCTTTATAAATGATATTACAGTCTCCTATACCTGCTTCATAGTTAGATATTTTATTGAAAATAGATGTTAACGGCAAATTACCAACTCAATTTGTGACAATAGAGGCGAGCTTCTCCTTTGTTATCTTCCAATATTTATGTAGCTATATTCCATTATTGCTTACATATGATGTTTATATCTCAATTGATTCGATACACAACAACTTGTTCTGCACATGGTCAGTTTTTAAATCGATTGATTGATTGATTATATGATGCTTAACGTCCTGCTCGGGAATTTTTCACTTATATGGAGACGTCACCATTGCCGGTGAAGGGCTGTAAAATTTAGGCCTATGCTCGGCACTTATGGCCTTTGAGCAGGGAGGGATCTTTACCGTGCCACACCTGCTGTGACACGGGGCCTCGGTTTTTTTGTAGTCTCATCCGAAGGACCGCTCCATTTCGCCGCCTCTTACGACAAGTAAGGGGTACTGAGGATCTATTCTAACAACCCGGTTACCCATGGGGATCAGTAGTTTACGGTCGTTATGACAATCTATCTTCCAATACAGCCTATCATTTGGGTCACTGTCTGTTTGACGTATTTCATACCAATTGCTAGGTCTTTCATTACTCACTGATTTTGACTACGCATGAAGTTTTGACTACTAATTACTTCATTTATCTTATCAATATAAAGGGATAATGACAGGTGTCACTAGTCAATATGGAATGCTTATTCCTCTCTTTTAAAAGAAGCTAATCCCATCTCTGTTGTGTCCGGAGGTCCGTTCCCCTACTCTTCATTTGTATTGTTTATAGGGCTTGTGAGATTAAAATCTGGAAAAAAAGTATGAATGCTAATCAGGTATGCTCCATTACACTAAGAAAGTGCCAAGATGCAAAGCGAATAATCTTGTCATTTGTTTCAACTCATGTGTGAAAAAGCAGCTTTTTGTTTTTTGCTGTCTCTTGTTGGAAAAAAATTAATAACTTACACTGAGTCAAAAAAGAAACTTCACATTCTCTTGTCAAGGCACTTAAAACGAACAAGAGATAATAGGATGGTACCAGTGATTTTATTTCATTGCTGAGATGTGTGTGATGTAATCAATACACTGACAGTGCCACAGATCTGTTCAGTTAGGCTACACGCCGTTCCAAAACATTTGTACACAGAATGTCAAGTCACAAGAATGAAACGTCGAAATGTCTCAGTTCAATATTGAGTATGGCCGCCTCGCGCATTCACCACAGCCATGCACCGTCTCCTCATCGACTGCCTGATGTTTGTGAACACATGGTTGGGGATTCGGCGCCATTGATCTTGCAAGGCAGCGCCAAGTCCCTGCAAATTCTGCGGTTGGTTCCTAAGTTCACGAAGCCCTCTCCCTAGTGCATCCCAAACGTGCTCGATGGGATTAAGGTCAGGGGACCTCGATGGCCAGTCCATGACGTTGATGCCAGCATTTTGAAAGAAATTTCGTGTCAACAACGCGGTGTGCGGCCGTGCATTATCATGCTGGAACTGTAGACCTGGACCATGAGCCGCCATGAAGGGAATGAGTTCAGGGGTGAGTACCTGATCGCGATAAGCAGCAGCTGTGAGGTTTCCATGGATGACCAGAAGTCTGGAACGGTTGTTCCCACAGAAAGCACCCCATGCCATGGAACTTCCGCCCCCGAATCTGTCCACTTCCTGCACACAACACTGGGTATACCGTTCATTAGGTCGTCTCCAGACTCTTAGCCTGCCGTCCGCAAATCTGAGGGTAAAGCGCGATTCATCACTAAAGACGACTCGATTCCAGTCTCTCTGGGTCCATCGGAGGTGACGTTGGGCCCACAGCAGACGCTGACGTCGATGAAATGGCGTCAAAATTGGCCCATGAGACGGACGTCGAGCATGGAGATTGGCAGACCGCAACCGATTTCGGATGGTCTGTGCGGACAGCCGACCTTGAAACATCTCAGCTCTGGTTCGTGCAGCCGGCAGAAATCAGTTACGAAGGTGACGTAGGACGATGTTCCGGTCTTCAACTCGTGACGTTACACGTGGACGACCCGACCTTGGGCGATCAGCAGTGGTGCCAGTTTGTTGTAGACATGTCGCAAGTCACACACAGTACGACGGTTGCATCCCATTGCTGTTGCGATGTCAATAACTGATCGCCCCGCTTGCAACATGCCAACGGCACGTTCACGTTGCACATTTGACAATCGCGGCATTTCAAGTACTGTTACAAATGTGGCTTAAAAGTGTTTTTTTAATGTTTGAGGCCATGGCAAACAGGTGCAAATGAATCCAACTTCGATGTGGATTTCACAACATTGAATGCACGTGCAAAACCTGATTTGGCACGAAAGGCATTTACACAAGAAATGGATGGCTATGAGTGGGTTTGGCTAACGGTTTTCCAGAGTCGACAGATAGGGATCCCATGTTGGCTACACAGGTGTATCATCAGGGGGAAAGTATTCAATATTTTACAAAATTAATTTTGTGAGGTTTTTTTTTGGACTCAGTGTATTTTTAGGTTTTTAGCAACTACAAAAGCCATTTTGTTGAGATGTTTCACGTCGCCTTTCTATCCCATACCAGGACGTCACCAGCTGTAGATGAAGTACCACAAATTTAGACCTAGACATCGCGCTCGGGGCCTCGACTCGGTTTGTTTGTTTGTTTATAGCCGCCTGAGCAATTTTTCAGCTATCCGGCGGCTGTCACCATTACCGGTGACAGGGCTGCAAATTTAGGCCTATGCTCGGCACTCAGGGCCTTTGAGCAGGGAGGGATCTTTATCGTGCCACACCTACTGCGACACGGGACCTCGGTTTATACGGTCTCATTCGAAAGACCGGCACCCACGTCCCACAGTGGGATTCGAACCCCCGACTCAAGGATCATCAGATCTTTGAGCCCGACGCTCTAACCACTGCGCCACGCGGGCGGCTGCCTCGACTCGGTAGTTAGGTTACATGTTACACTTGATGCAACACAGGAACTACGTTTTTAAGCAAAGGTTAAAAGTCCTCAAACTGTCCATTCTGTGAGAGAAAGAACTGTTGAAGGGCCGATAAGAGTTTTTCTCTCACAGAATGGACAGTTTGAGGACTTCATCCATCTTAAGATATTTTTCCTATTGCACAAGTTTTATGTGACGTTAGTTCGAACCCTGGTAAAAAGGAACCTCGGCATACGTCATTGTTGTAGCCGACTTAGCTATCCTAAGCACAAGTAATGCCCGTGCTAATATGAACCGAGTTTTCAAATAAAATCCCCTCCAACTTTTTATTGAATTTTCTTGAATTTCAACCCCAAGGCAAGCGTGTCCCTACAAAAAATACCGTTGTGAATTGTTCTTGAAGGGAGTCGATCACGATTTTCCCCCTTATTTTGTTTTTCACGTTTAATGATCAAATCTACTTAATGTGTTAGAAAAGTTTTACAAAGAAAGTCATACATTATGACAGAATCTCATTATAGAGTTTTGTAACAAAGATTGAGGTATACTGTTGTTTAAGAAGTTTTCAAAATAAATGGATATCGATCTAAGTTTATTATATATATATATATATCATATTTCAAGTACTCTTCAGGTAAAATGTGTCATTTAAAATTCAAATTTGTGACTGTGCAAAGATGCTTTAAATTACAAAATTAACATTTCATTCGTTAATGTTTGTTGAAATAAAGACCCAAGTCTTTGCTTACATAACATAGAGTAAGGGCTAAAATATTGCTTCTATACTTGCAATCAAAAAGTCCCAAATTTGGTTGTCAATATTAAATGAATTATATTTTTGATGTTACACATGTAGCAATAATAATGAAAAAAAGGGGGGGGTGTCGAAAAACGTGAACCAGTCCCTTTAAGGGGGAATGCTACAACAGCGAAATTTGATGTGGATAAGAAATGGACAACAATATTTTGAAAATTTACTTTACCGAGTTAAAAAATGAAGTTTTGTAGAAGCTAATCTGAAGAAAAAAAATTAAATAAAATAAAACCCCTGCTGGACTTGAACCTGCAAACTAAAGTTCAGTATTCAACGTGCTAACCTACTGAGCTACTCTGTTAGGCATTGAACTTTCAAATGAACAGACAAATATTGATGATATTATATTTTCATTCATTGTTTTAAAGGAATTCAGTCATTATGACGATGCAGAGTACGTCACCAAAATATCAAAACAATCATTCTGGGTGTATTGCAGGCAACCAACGTCCCCTATCGGTAGGATAATTCAGTCAAAAGTAGGACACGTGGAACAAAACTCAGAATTTGATCTAAAACTATCCAAGGCAAAGGTAGCCACATATCAAATTCCAAATGAGTATATTCACAATAGGTCCTCAAAGCCAGAATCCATGTTAAAATCGATGCTTCTGTGGGGCAAATGCTGTTTGGGCCAATTTTGAAGAACAATTTCAACACTGTAGATGAATTACATTTACGTCCACACACACACAATCAATCAATCAATCAATCTATCTATCTATCTATCTATATATATACGACTATTCCCGGAAAATTCGTTTTGGTGCTTGAATTGATCCTTTCCCTTCAGCTGAACACACAACACAAAATTGTATGAAAAATTTAGCACAAATCATTTTGATATATTCCAAGTCGTTTTCTATAATTATCATAATCTCACAATATAGTTAAGTATCAATAGTCAGTCAATTTACATGCTTGTTTTGAGCTCTCAAGATGCGAGAAAAAGCCCAATCCCAATGAAATTTTCAGAAAATCTCATTGAATACCCGTTTGAAAGGAGCAGTAAAATTTAAAAGCTGGATAAAACCCCCGAGTACATATAAAAGTTCCAAATGTCGGCAAGTTACCGTAGTAATAACTAACCAAGAAATTAAGTTTGTTCTTTCAATATCACAATTCAGTGTAGCGTGGTCCCAACCTACCCCTGGAGGCCATGATTTTAAAAACTTTAATCTTCACTACGTCAGAAAGCTGTCATGCAAATTTCAACTTTTCTGGCTTAGTGGTTCTTGATGGGACGATTTTTCAAGATTCTTTCCTTTATTTCCGCCTAAAAAACTTTGAATCCCTATTGTGGCCCCACCCTATCCCCGGCGACCATGGTTTTAAAAAAAAAACTTGAATCTACAATATATCAGGAAGCTTCATTGTTAACTGGAACTTTTCTGGCTCACTGGTTCTTGAGAACAAGATTTTTAAATGACCCCATCCTATTTTTGTGATTATCTCCCCTCTGAAAAAGGCATGACCCTTCATTTTAACAAACTTGAATCCCCTTCACCCAAGAATGGTATGTACCAAGTATGACTGAAATTGAAATTGGCCCTGTGGTTCTGGAGAAGATTTTTGAAAACTTTTTCCCTATATTTTTACATATAAAACTCTGACCCCTCATTGTGGCACCACCCTACTTCTGGGGACCATAATTTTAACAAATCTGAATCTGCACTATGCAAGAAAATTTCCATTTAAATTTGAACTTAACTGACTCAGTGGTTGAGAATATTTTTAAATTATCCCACTCTATTTTTGCATTTTTTTTGGTGACTATGTCCCCTTTAAAGAGGGCATGAACCTTCTCCTGAACAATCTTGAATCCCCTTCACCCAAGGACGATTTGTACAAGTATGATTGAAATTGGCCCCTTGGTTCTGGAGAAGATGCCCCCCCCCCCCCCCTATACTTTTACATATAAATTTTGATCCCCTATTGTGATCCTATCCTAGCCTCGGGATACCATGATTTTATCAACTTGAACCTGCACTATGCAAGAAAACTTCCATGTAAATTTGAACATTACTGACTCAGTAGTTCTGAGAGATTTTTAAATAACACCACCCTATTTTTGGGACTATATCCCCTTTGAAGGGACCATGGCCCTTTATTTGAACAAATATGAATCCCCTTAATCCAAGGATGATTTGTTCCAAGTTTGACTGACATTTCCCTGCTGGTTCTGGAGAAGATTTTCAAAATGTGTGTGTGTGTTTTTAAATACTATTTTGCTATTATCTCCCCTTGAACATGGGTGTTGCCCTTCATTTGAACAAACTTGAATCCCTCTCACCCATGGATGCTTATTGCCAAGTCAGACTGGAATTGGCTTAATGGTTCTGGAGAAGATCATAATGTGATAAATTTATTATTGACAATGTACAACAGAAAGTTTTGATTAGGAAAGCTCACTTAAGCCTTACGCTCAGGTGAGCTAAAATAGAAAGAAACGAAAACAGCTCAACAATCAGCATTTAAGTTGCAGATGACAATAAAAAGCACTGATGTGTTGGTTAGACCTGAACTTTACTGACCAGAAACACTCCAAGTTTAAACATAAACTTTATTGGACTCCTTATGTATTGTTAGTTGATACATGTATTAGAGTAAAACATTGACTACATAATGTAAGAAATAGGAGAAAAACTTGTATCACATTTCTGACTGAAGCAAAACATTCAGAAGTCTCAACATTAGAGTCAATGCATAAATATCAAATACAGGAAAAGTTCCAATGTAAACAGATTTCTTGATAAAATGCATGTTTACATTAAGTTGTTAATTTTATTGTAGATATTCTATAAATTTACATGAATTGCAACAACATTTAGAAATAAGAGAATAACATTCACTCCGAAATAATCAATATTGGTTGAGTTCACTCAGAGACCCACAGTATGCTGGGATATAGAGAGCTGATAAACAGTTCCTCTTTGTTAAAATCGACATATTGTCTTTGCATTCAAAAAGTAGCCCTATCCCTGGCGAAATGACCATGCGCTGACAATGTATTCAAATTGATCTTATTTATGAAATACTGATATTCAAAATCTATGGAATTCATTTCAAGATAGAAAGCTGCCTAATCTGACACCTGCATAATCCATTTCACTAAGCATTCCTATCCTTATTTTCATTCTTAATTTCAAGTGTTTTTACACTCTTTATTCTAATACACTGTCTTTTCTTAAAAAAAAAAAAAAAAAAAGCAGAAAAACAACATGTTTTTCAGTGCATGTCAGATTAAACAGGTTTCACTGTATTTTAAATTTTTATTTAAAATTACAAAGTATTCACATGATTTTAACAAGGCAAAGGAACATACATATTCTTAATTTAGGCTATTTTCAGTTCATGTCATAAAAAAAGGTGTATTTAATCATTAAAGTATTCCTGAGGTTTTATGTAAATTCAATGACAAATGTGTACAAATACATTTATAAATTACAAGGGCAAACTGACAGTAACATGTAGTGACCTGTATAAGTTTAATAATTATTTATTCCCAACTTTCAAAGTATGTATCGAGTCTGATTACAAGCATATTTAATACAAAACAACAGACCTTGACACTGTGTATTTCACTATTAACTCTTGTTTTCATCTACAATAAACACAGGACTAAATCCGTAATACAACCACAAAATATTAAGCACTAGAAGATGCTGGAATTAACGAAACATGTCCAATTTCTAGCAAAATACCTTAACGATGTTTCAAGACATTTTACCAGAACATTTTTAAATTAAAAAAAAATATCAACTTACATATTGAAAGAAATTTCTTTACTAATATTTCACTCATGTTTTCATGCATTAAGTGAGATGAGAACAATGTTTCAGTGCAGTATCTCTTCATGTAAGTTTTGAAAGGGTGTTTCCCCCCCCCCCCCCCCCCCCCCAAGTAATTTTTATCTCCTTTTGTCAAAAATTGTCATTCAATATTAAAAGATATATCTTAAAGTACACTTTCAAAGTGTATAACAAAAGTTTATGTTCATAACAATGTGTGTATGATCAATATTAAAACTCTGTAATGTTTCTAAATACATGTACAGGTAAAAATACAATACACATTAACATAGCTCTCTTTGGATACAGAAATAATAAAACATGGATTTCATTCATGAAAATTAGCTCAAATACAGCTACTATCAAAAGATGTACAGTCATGATAGAGGAACTTTTGAGCAACAGAAAATGAGAAAGCATTTGTCTGTCTAGTCCACCTTAATATACAAATGTACGCAAAAATTCCACCTAAAAAGTTTGATCAGCTACATTAAATGCTGACATTTTTCTCTTGAGACGTTTCTTTACTTCATTCTGTACCTCCTCCTGCATCGGTATATGTATGTATTATACGAAATATACTACATACTTTTTAACTAATGCTTTGACTTCACTGCCTATCACAATCACCTATCAATGATAATACCCAAATTACATTATGTTTATAAATGCAGTTATATATATAAAGGCTGATATTTACTTGCAGCTAGGTATAAATGGAGTTACACACATAGAATTGCTTTGAAAAAAAATCAAGAAAGGCACACAATTTGTAGAAAAATGTAAATATGAGTAATGTCTGCTTGGTCATCTTTCTATGCTACAAAGTAAAAAATACGAATATAATCGTACATGAGCCAACATACCTATAAAATTTATGTACACGTCTTTTATTTCATTCACTGGCAAGATGATTCTTGCAGTGTTACACCATTAGTAGTCAATACTGGTCTTCATTAACAGGAAAGAAATTAAAATATTTACACCTCAAAGAAAGCTAAAAAAAATAAAATTGCCCATCCTTCATCATGAGATGGTCCTTCTATATAGGCCCACATTTTTTCAAACACTGACATGATCCCTTGCAAAAACCAGCACAACAGCACACACCCCATGCAACTCCATACTGTACAGAAGAGACGTTGATATAATACAAATCACAGATCTTGTCCTTGATGTCCGGGATTTCTGATGATGCATCGCCAGACATTTCACATTCATCTCATAGAGTCCCACACCCTTAATGATCTGCCTCTGTACTTGTAAAAGAAAACCCATTGAAGACTTTTTGATTCATTGTCTTCAGGAGTTCTTTGTCTGGTGGGGTGAGCTGCACTTTCTCCATAGTGAAGTCTTTGTCAAAATTTGATATGTCATGATCAGATTTCTGTAAAGCATAAAGCACTTTCATGTCAAAGGCAGGCGATAAATTTCAGTAATACTAATTCTTACTAATAAAAATTTCAAAAGTGCACTTCATTTTCATTACAATATAAACTTTACAGGATCACAGACTTTGCTGTCTGTGTACTTTGATTTCCTTAAAAACAAATTTGATAAATAGCAGCTTATAAACATTTATGATGCAACATAAATGCCTACATGTATATATGTATTTTCTTTCCTTTTAAAAAGTTAAACATATGGTTTTTCAGATCGTTTTTTTTTTTCAAAACTAGATTTTGTTTTTAAGTTTGAGGCTGAAAAAAAGCATAATAAGAATATCTCATACTTCTGTAAGATTGATGCTTAAATAAACTTCAGATGATAAAAATATTACTATTTTGAATAAAATCTGCATTCCAGTCATTAGTAGAACTATTTCCTGAAGTATAAATTAGATTTCTAGCCCCTTCAAAGGAGTTACCCCTAATTGCAAATATTATAGCATTAAAATGTAATTTATTGCCATTTGATTTGTTAATTTGATTCTCTGATGAGATTCGAAATATGTTGAATGCACTAAAATAATTGATTCCTCTGGAACTCATACACACTATGAAAGGATATTAAGTTATTTTTGGAAGTATAATAAAACACTTGTCCATTGGCTGTGTGGAAGATAACTCTTTCACCAAACTCTCAGAGAGAAATTATTCCCCTCGGTAAAACCCTTAGCAAATAGTTCTTGCCCCTAGTTTGATGAAAGTATTATCTCCCACAGTCCATGGATAATATACAGTATTGAAAAGGTATTATATGGAATCTTATCTGAATATGCTATATTGAAAAATATATAGTATTCTTAAATTCCAATGAATTTACAGGAAAAAAAATATTAAAATTGTATCCATATAGTTTGATACCCCCCCCCCCCCCAACTTCCAAAAAATCCTTAAATCCTTATACATTTTTAGAAACAAACAAAAGTTGCAGTAAAAATGACTGTGCAGGATCTTCATAATAAGTCTTTTGAAGCCTGACATAAATGTACAGTAAACTTTACAAACATTAACTTACGATTTTGGGTTTGAAAGGTGGGTCAATCTGTTTCATTTCCATTCGATCCCAATCTATATTTTTGTAGAATGCCTGGGATCTGATTGGACCAGCAGCACATTCAGGCATACCAAGCCTCTCTCTGGGATTACGAATGAACAACTGGGAAAAGAAAGCACTTGCACATGAATATAAATTGATTCTGTAATAACAAATAAAGTATTTCTTAAAGTATATTTGATGTAATATAGAGGTTTGGCAAATCAGCATGTAATTACATATATGTACTGAGTACATTGAAATACATGGATGATGTCATCAAGTTTTTCCATCTGTAATTTCATAAAATAGACTGTACTTCGAACTACACAGAGAGTGTTTTCCATACAAGGATTATGTAAATATAGCTATATACTACTGACCCCAAGTCAGTTTGTTTGCGTAATATTCTGCATGAATAATCTTACTTAAACAGTCTATGAACAAAACAAAACAAAAAAATAGTATTAATTTTAAAAATCTCAGAAAACAGTATTTTTTAAATTATCTGCCAATGATGGTATCTGTATTGATGCATTAAACAATACTGCATTCCTATCCTCACCCTTACACTCTTTTACTGTGTTAGAAACTACCTCACATCCAGTATTTTGAACTATGATGCACACAAAGATCAATATTTTAATTCCATTTCCTGCTTTAAACACTCACAATTTTATTCTACCACCTTCCTGTTATGTGTGTGAATAAAAAGTCAAAAAAATTGTAACCAGATAGTTATAGATGAGTGGGCAGATATTATTATTTAATACAAGGTAATATTATAATTTCACTCTTTTAAATAGATGCACCAGACCTAACAAACTAAATTACAGAATGATATGCCCTAGTTTCCAATTTTTGTTTCAATAATTCAACTTTGATGACAGTGAAACCTATTGTGTATTTACTCATTTGAAAACCAAGTATCAAGTTACACATTCCTAAGTTTTAAGCATTGCAGAGAAAAGTGAAGGAAACTATACATTTGGCACAAAGTCCCATAAATTTCACAAAAACTAGTTCACTGTGATGACACTTAGTCTTGACCTGTAAAACTAATATTAATAAGTCACACATTAAATTTCAATTTCTTAAATCAGAGCATGTCCAGAAAACTAAGTCTGAGAGACAGATGGATGGAGTGCAAATTAGGAGTCCCCTCTTCTTCTCCATTGAAGGGGACTATACAACCCGATATGTGGTTTAGTACAATGTCATTAATCTTTTTTTTTTTTTTTTTTTTGAATTATTCATTTGGTATCAAAACATTATAATGCTCTTGTCATAAGCATGAGAGTAAATTATACTTTAAGTATACTTCACTCTAAACAAAATCTACCAATCTACGTGTAGCATCTAAAAGTTGTGTCATTACCAAACTAAGCATCGATGCTGCCTCCTTGGAAAGCCATCTTGGGTAGTGAGGGGTGTCATTCATAATAGAATGGAACAAATCATCTTCATCGTCTCCATGGAACGGAGACTGACCGATCATCATCTCGTACAACAGCACGCCATAGGACCACCAATCTACCGACTGATTGTACTTCCAGCCTTTCAGGATCTAAAATGCACATCATTAAATTTTTCGAATTCCGTAAATGACATCTGTAGTTCACAAATCATTTTTCCTTGATGGATTTTAAACCAACACGATATAATTTTGGCAAATGTTAAAAGCTTCATTGCAGCATAAATACAAAACAAAAATTTCTTATGAATTTACAGATTCTGAAATATAATTTTCTAAAAAAAAAAAAACAAACAAAAAAAAATATAAAAAAAACCCAAACAAACCAAAATATTATTATTAAAAAAAAAAAAAAAGATTAACAGTATTCAAGTATCACAAATGATGAAGCTCTAAAATATGTGTTGTGTAAATTGCACAATATTCACTAAATCTACCTCTGGAGCTATGTAATCAGGGGTCCCACAGAAGGTAGTTGCTTTCCTTTCATCAAACACATTCAATTTGCACATTCCAAAATCGGCAATCTTTATATGTCCCTCCCGATCCAATAATACATTATCTAATTTTAGATCTCTGCAAGACAAAATGGATTGTTCTATACACTGTAGATTACCAATTCCGTGCTCTTATTTTTGAAATTGCATGCCAATGTTCCTATTCATAAAACAATTGACAACTTTACCTATACACAATTCCTCTTGTGTGTAAAAACTGCAATCCTAACAAGATTTCTGCACCATAGAATCTAAAAATAAATAATTACATTATATCTCCATAGCCCTGTAATGTTGTAGATCAACAATGTTTTTTTCTAGGTCTTTATGTCCCTTTGTTATGAATTTATATCCAAATACATTCCAGAAATGTATTTTTTCCCCATGTCATAGTCTTAATCCTAACACACACACTTACTGAGCTCTAGACATGTCAAACTTTCCAGAAAGTTGTATATGAAACATTAAATCTCCGCCATTCAGATACTCCATGACAAAGAAAAGGTGGCTCTGCAAAGTAAAAACATTTTATATCAATCATAATAGACAAATTAATTTAATGTTTCTTCATTAAGTATAAATTTTCAAAATACAAGGTGAGAGGTCATGTTTCATATGCCAACATTTTTTTTTTAAATAGAAGAAATGTACAGATATAAAAAGGCTGGATGCATTCACTGCAAAACAAAAAAAAACAAAAAAAACAAAAAAACAAAAACAAAATAAAAAAAAAAACAAAAACAAAAAGAAAAAAAAAACTACATCATTAACAGAAACTTAAGTGTCCATTGTTCACAGGTTAGCATTTTAACCAATAACCATTACAGTTCCTGCCCTGTACTACTTGGTGACCCACAATAAACTACAGTGCTTAACTTGACTTTCATTATTAAAAGGTACATGTATTAACGAGGCAGGGACACGATTATTGGTCGATTGAAATTGACAGTATTTTTGTTATAGAAATATAAAGATCTTTAATTAATAAGTGGATTAAATATATTTTTACAGGATATACATCATATTCACATAAAATCCAGCTCCCAAAATCAGGTCTGTCAACACACTTGTTATATGTGTGCAGAACTACATGTGGAAGTGAGAACACCAAGGTTTTTAAAAATTATGCCAAAAACATTCAACATTTTGAAATACATATATGTTAATGATAAATCAGTTTCAGGAACTAGCACAAAGAACAAAAAAATTTTGTTGTAAAAGTTTTAATCGCTGCATCAACTCTGGAGTTTTGTTGATTGTTGAGTCATCTGACATGTAAACATAACTAGGTTTGTGCCTTGTTTTGAAAATGACGAATTTAAAATGGGGTAAAATTGACAGCAAGTGTAGAAGTGGAAAAAAAAAGTTTAGATGTCTTAAATACATCTCTGCATCATTTTTTGAAATTTGGGGTTGTTGTTATGTTTTATGTAAATCAAACACTTGTACCATCATATTAATAATTAAAAATCTAAATAATTCTTGGTACAAAAGTCGTGTCCCTGCCACTTTAAAATACAAGTTTTGGTAATTGATTTTGATTCATTCAGAATATTCACCAGTGATAAATAAGAGTCACGATCAACCAGAAATCAAGGGCCACCATCCTTAACTCCTTTCTCTCAATTTTCAACAACATCAGACTCTTCATCTAAAAACATCATCAGGTACAAATTGGTCATCTTGGAATGAAGGTCTCCTAATTTATCATTCATAAAACAATTTTCTAATGATGATGGGAGTCATTTCTATGCATTCATTTTCAATTTTAAGCTTTAACCTGGTCTACTATGAGTAAAGGCTTTGTATTTTCAGATACCAAATACAATTTTTTTTTTTACTGGCACAATGGACATACTATTCTTTGAATTCATTGATTCTCAGATCATTTGTCGGTCTTGGGCCCAAAGACAGCACCCTGAAGACTTACTTTATTGAAATCAGTCTATATATGTGTGATATCATTGCACATCCCATATATCTAATCTGAATTACTTTGCAGAGTTCAGTTAACACACTAACATCTCAAGGTGAACATTTTTCTATCACTGCACACCATATGATTTTCAGAATTCAAAAGTATACATTGTCAACACTTACTGGCGTAGTGAAGGTGCTGTGTAGGTGAGTGAGATATGCATGCTGACAGCCCAATGCCAACACTTGTTTTTCTATCATAGTGCACTCTACATCATCATCTTCCAGAACCACGTCCTTCTTCAGAACCTTAACAGCATAATACTTTCCACGACCTTTCAGCTCTGCTAACATAACCTTTAACCAAAAATTTCATCAGAATCATGAAATTTTATATACAGCTAATTAATTATAATTCATATGCACTGTATGAAAATACATGACACCTTTTTGACATTGAAGCGAGATCACAAAAACTTTTACAGTCTGTAAAACAAGAAGGTCCAAACTTTAAAGATATTAATATAATTAATTCATTATGATTATTATACAAATATAGCATTTATAACGATAGATGTATTAAAAAGTTCAAATATTACACACACACACACACTAAACTTTGATACAGAAATAGGAATAAATGTGTACTTGTTTTTGAGAGCATCATTTAAAACTAAGCACAATTAGGACTGATGCACTACAGTATACAGGGAAGTATTCCTCCCCATTTTATTTACATCTCTTCCACCCTCATTGTCTTTTAACACAACTGGGCCTGGGCCAATTCAAAATGGGGTAAAACTGTCTGCAAGTGTAGAAGTGAAAACAAAACCCTGTATACAATATATACACAATAAAAAATCAAACTTCCTGCTGTTTTCGGAAATGAATACAGAAATTTGTATTTTGGCTCAAATACAGTCCCTGGCATTTATTGATATATTTTGTTTCATTTTCCTGAAACTGGAATCATTATTTGACAAAAGAATGACTGAAATTACTTATTTATTTATTTTGCAACACTTCTACACAACTCTTGGGTGATTAATTGTCCTAGGGTTCAAATGAAACACTTGATTTAATTCACAATGAGGCATGGATTCAGTTATTTAATAATGAATACTCATACTTCCATTCATAATTTATACATAATGTTATAGAATACTTCAACAATTAATTTCAAAGTAACAAGGAAAATATTTTTCAGTATTAGGGGTTAGATTAGGGTAACCATAAAAATAAAAGTATTGAGAGGGGGTGGGGGTGTGTTATCTTCTTTAAAAAATCTATTAAAAAAATTGACATGATTTATTATGCTGTCCCAAGATGATACAATATGGTATTACATTGTAAATATTGTAAAGAACATAAACCCCATATATTCAATGTTGATTAAGATAATGACCCTATCATCAGCAGATGACATCTGGACAGCCCCAGGCTGTCAGTGTGTAAATTTCCTGATCTGTTAGGGGATTAGTGATGCTTGACTGATCACCCTTAGATAGATCTAACAGGGTCAAAACAGGAATCCCACCTATCTATGCCCTTTATAAGCAATTAAATAGTGTTAATTAAAAGACTGTACTTGATTAATCTCTAGTACAGGAGTTTTACTTCAATAGACAGCTTGGGAATCAAACATTATTTTAATTACATTGATACATTAGTAAAATTAAATCTTCTGTGACACCAGAGACCAATATTGATGATGGTGTATTAAACATTTTAATTCTAAAAATAAATCTTCTGTGACACCAGAGATGAATACCGATAATTGTGTATTGAACATTATAATTCTAAAAATAAAACTAGTAACTAAACAAAGAACTGTAAATAAAAATGATGATTATATTAGGAAGTGAAGTTGCAGAAATGACATGGTGGAGACAGACACAGGAATGACAAGGTTTAGAAAAATGCAGAAATGACATGGTGGAGACAGATACAGAAATGACAATGGTGGAGACAGATGCAGAAATGACATGGTGGAGAAAGATGCAGAAATGACATGGTGGAGAAAGATACAGAAATGACATGGTGGAGAAAGATGCAGAAATGACAATGAAGGAGACAGATGCAGAAATGACATGGTGGAGACAGATGCAGAAATGACAATGGTGGAGACAGATACATAAAAACGAAGTTTATTCAAAAACATGCATCCAGCACTAGAAATAAAGAAAAGAGAGAAAGAGGACATTAATGGACATTTAAAAATCGGTTGTAAATAAATTCAAATGTCAAAGTCTTGAAAACAAGGAAACAGAATAAAGAAAAAAAACACACCACATTAACACCTTAATTCTTATCTTACTATAGAGAATGTACGATATCTAAATGATTTTCTTTAATTAGAATTCTCTGGCAATTTTGATTACATTGACCCCAGTATTACAAGTGTGCAAAATTAACAGTAGTCCAATAGACAAAAATCTATAGAAAATTTCTTTCATCTTTAGTTAGATAAATATTCTTTCAAGTGAATTTATGCGATCTTCTGACAGTTACACATTTTTTGACATTGTGTAATTCAATTACTGTTTGCCTCCACTACTTTTATGACTTAGGCTTTAGAAAATATCAGCAAAGTATAAACAGTGTTGTAATCTATGCATATTCAATATTAATTAGTTTTTGCAACTAATCGATAAATGTAATAACAGGACTTCACTGTTGAAGTATTTTACCCTTTGAAAGCCATATAATAAAAAGGATGTGTTTGTGAAACACTGATGACCCCCCCCCCCCCTTCCCCCACCATCACAACAAAGTGGAACTGTAAGACTTGTAAAAGTTACCAGGTCAAAGATTTTGGTGTCAATGGAAAGGTCTTGCCACAAGCAATACATCTACCAAATATGAAAGGTCTACCTCTTGTGATATGGTATGAACAATGTTTAAATTTTTTGCCATGGACAGGCCAAAAGCTAGATGCTTAGAGAGCATTACAAAAAACTCTGTCCTAATTTTGAACACCTGCCATGTAAATGTCTTTCTATATGTGCTTTCTGAGCAGATTGCAAATTTTTAATTTTACCTTTCCAAAGCTTCCTTTGCCAAGAACCTTGAGAAAAACAAAATCGGTGGGCGAAAACTTTCTCCTTGGAGCTGCTGGTGGTTTACTGCCAGGTGGTTCGAGGGGAGGACCATTCTTGTCCCAGATTTGTTCATATCCCTGAGCCTCATCATCAGAGCTAGTGTCATCTTGATTGTTCTAAACAAATCATACAAAAATCTATGATTCAATATACTTCACTTTCTCCATAATACACACCCCACTTCTGTATAACATATAATGCAAGTACCACCAAATTTTAATGACAAATCATTTATGCAATACTATACATTTACTGATAATTAAGAGATAACATTTTAAGTTTACTCTGCACCATTTGAAATTCTGGAAATGTTGCGTTTGGAGGGTAAATAAATCAAAACACTTCAGTATTGACTTCATAAATACCAGTAACTAATTTAGATTTTAATACATTTTATTGTCCGAAAGATTGGGCACAAATACTTAGAATGCCCTCTCCTTATCTCTTTTATTTTACGACCAACAGAAATCGTTGACATTCAGCCAGTTTGAAATCTCAGTTTATGTCTGTTCTAATTCCCAACCCCAAAAATGGTAACACTCAATAACTTGATTCTGCCATTGTTTTTAAGTCCCATATATCTATACACTTTAGTCTATAAAGCCCCTTGAAATCAGCTTCTTTACTTTCTTTATCATTCTGATTTGATCTGAAACAAGTAACTCTTTACACTGTCATTGGTTTCACCCTTACCGAAGTTGTGCCTTGCTTTCGTTGACTAACAGAGGGAGCTTTCCTGACTTGTGACAAAACTTCTGCTAACATCTTTTGATTAACGCCACATAAATTGGGCATGAATTTTTCACATTTCCTGTGACAATTTGATCCACAAACTGAAATAGAAAGGGGAACCAAATGTTTAAACATTAATGTTACGCAAGGACTAAATTTTTCTGGAAAATTTGACATCAATCAATCAATTTCATTTTGACGTGCTTAATCAAACACCATTAATCTGTGATGAGAATAATGACTTTTGAAATCGAAATCTGTATATGTCAAATTTGTATAAGTTTTGTCTGCCCCTAAAATATATGTACGCTGATTTCATTGCCATGTACAGAATTGTTTCATACCTTCACATTTGAGTCCCTGTCTGAACAGCCCATACAGCAGGGTACCGCAATGATCACAGAAGGTGGGCGACATATAATTGTTAACCTTAAATCTGTGGGGGACATTGATGTTGAATCTTTCAGACATCAACTGAAAACATAAACATACATCTCTTGACAAGAAATACGATCACGATCTATCACAATTTCACACCAGTTTATAATTACACCAATCATAATATTAACTCTCATCAAACATGTTCAGTAGTACTTTTGTTATTGTCTTCAACTAATTCCGATAACCATTAGGCATTCACGGAATAGTTGTACACAAGTATCCAAAGTCTCAAAGGTGCAAGTGCATCAACTCTTTGTCCATTTCACGTTTTTCTAGACTACCATAAATAAACTTTTGTTTGTCTATGGTTTTGCTGTTGTCATTCCTCGCCCTTGAAAATTAAGAGACTTTCTAAAACTTTTAAGTAATCCACATTATCATGGGTTTAAGTTGATAACCGAACATCAAGGTAGCATTATTTCTTCATTTCTCTACTGAGAATGAAAGTACAATGTACAAAATATGTAGGGTTTGCAGACTTTCTTTTATACAAAAATTTATTTGTTGTGCCCACAACACGAACACCACTTCTTGCAAATGTTTGTTGCGCTTACCATTCACTTTATAATGTATGAGGCATACATGTACTCTAACTTGCAAATATTATGACCTGACAAAAACTGTAACCACTGATGATTTGACTCCTGAATAGTAGGAAGCATCTTGGGGCCCCTCAAATTTTAGAATACGAATACAAGTAATGTAAAAGTAATACAACATAGTAAATTCCCAACTCTCTCTTTCAATCTCCTATAGGAAGGAGTCCTACTCTATCTTTCAATCTCCTATAGGATGGAGTCCTACTTTCTCTTTCAATCTCCTATAGGATGGAGTCCTACTCTATTATAATCTCCTATAGGACGGAGTCCTACTCTCTCTTTCAATCTCCTATAGGATGGAATCCTACTACTTTCTCTTTCAATCTCCTATAGGATGGAGTCCTACTCTCTCTTTCAATCTCCTATAGGATGGGTGTTCTGACCTTGGTCTCTCTGCTGTCCTTGGCACTGCCTGGGCACTGTCCAAGAATCTTCTCATGACATTTCTTATGGACTGCACAATTGCAGACTGAAATATCATAGCAAAAGCTGACATCAAGCCTATCATTATCGTCTTTTTCGTTTACTACAGGTCAGGCCACATCAATCTCCTATTCACAAGGCAGAGCATGTACAGACCCTAAAGCATGCTAATACACCTTCAAAGCGTTTCCTTTCATTCCATGCAAATCGTTCAGCATTCCATGCAAGAATTGTTTTGTTTTGTGCAAGTGGTGTAGTAGTATGCTTCAGGGTCTGAAGGTATGCTTACTACTGTAATGCAGTATTGGTAGAAATGTCAAAATGTGACTTTTGAAAGAGAAGCACACAAGAAGTTGAAATCAAAATGGGTGAAATCTGGCTGAATTAAAATATGATATACACAAATTGCATGCATTAAAGTGGGATATTTTAAAATGCTCTCTTTCACAATAGAGGAAAACTAATTCCAATTAGCATAATAATCTAAGGTCATTTCTTTTAAAGCCAAATATGTGTACAATCATAACTTATTCTTTAATAAGCACTTAAAAAATTGTATATAACTATCAATTTAATCTCCTTACATATCTTTACAATATTACATGTTTCAACAAGTTATTGTTCATTCATATTGAGATTAATTTGCTTGTATTTACTTACTTTTACATTGGTAGCCTTGTTTGTTGAGTCCCCTGCAAAGCATTTAAAACATTTTATATTTTCGACACATATGGTCTCTTTTATGTGGCAATACTAAAAAGGATCAACTTTAAACTTAGAATGCCAATAATGATATTGAATAATTGGGGATAACAGGGTACAACATTCCCATCTTTCAAGCACATCGTTCCCAAGGTATTTCTTTCATACCTGAAGGTGTTTGACCCATGACTTTTTGGCCTCAAAATCACTAGTAGCCATACCGCCTTAGAGGGTACCAGTATACCATGTCTGAAGTCTATCCAGCATTGAACAGGCTACATTTTATTGTGTTTAGCACAGCTTGACCTTGACATCTCAGAAACAATAGGGGTCATCTATTCTTTACGGGTACCACAGTATCAAGTTTGATGTCAATCAAGCAAAGGTTTCTTAAGATATTGAGTGGACAATACTTCCTTCTGTTCAGAGCAGTTTGATCCCTGACTATCAACCTTCTGATCTCAAAATTAGCAAAGAGTCATCTACGTTTTAGTGGCTAAATTGTATACTAAGTTTGATGTTTGTCAAACAAAGGCTTCTCAAGACATGAAGTGGACAACACATGGTCTACTTACTGACCAACAGATTGACAGGTGCATCCAATATGCACCCCTCCCCCCTTTTTTTTTAAAGGCGATCATGAAAATCACTACTTCAGGAAAATACTTCATATAAAGTCATGTGCTACAAATTATTTCAATCCTGCATAAGTATATACTCACCATAAAAATTCATTACAAAATGAACAATAAGTTGGCTGTCGAAAAAATTTGGCAATGAACTGGTGACCTTTGACCTCATGAACTTTCTGCTGTTTAATGGCTCCCCTTCTCCTTGTGATCCCTCCTCCTTTTTCAGAATCTGTCTGTGGAATTTGTTCTGAAAAGAAATCAACAAAAATGATAAACCATACAGAGAGCTTGCAGTCATATAATTTGGTCACCAGAGAGGACAGAAAAAGCCATATTTTTTTCTTGTTTTGTGGGAATTTTACAAAAAATCTCTCCATATCATTCACAACTTCTGTGATTTTAAATGATAAAACAGCCAAATCTTTTTAATGTGCACCTGCTGTGTTTACCCAACACCACACAGTATAGTATAACCATGGGGCATGGAAATTTAGTTACCATATTCATTGAGTTTTAATTTCCTATCAAAACTTTACAGTACAGCCATGAGACATAAAAATTGATACATCAATTCATGATTTGTACATAAACTTATCAAAATGTACAGTATAGTTATATGAGACATGAAAAAATCTCATATTTTGTACAGCATAGCCAGGATACATGAAAATCTATCAATCACTTGCAAATGTACATTAACTATATCGAACTGTACGATTGCTGTCAGAAAACATAAAACTTTATGTCAACCATTATCATAATGCAATGTATATACCTCTATTAAGGGGAAAGGGAAGGAATAGCTTGTATATGAAATACAGAAACGGGAATTGGAGAATAAATCCATCACTTCAGAAAACAGTGTCTACTTAATAAAATTTCACCAAAAAGCCTAGGAGAGTTTTGCAAGCATAAAAACTAGCTCTCTACTCTAATAACAATTATACTTACATGTTCACCTTTCCATATTTTAGATATTATATGTGCACCAAACACCTAGAGCCCTCACCTTTCCAAATTACTATTAGTATGCAAATGTTATGAATTATTTCAGACGGTACCCCACAAAGCTATGGAAAACAAATTGTTAAAACTTGAAATTCAATTCATAAATATTAGCTGTCAACAAGTTCAAATTGATAAAAAGACTCATATATGACACAGAGTATCATATATGATTAGAATAGGTGAAGTGAAGCAATGGCTAGCAGACAACGTAATGATGAATGTGCTACTCTAAAGCTAGGAACAAATACACAGCTATTCTCACTTAGGGTAAGTGATCATTGAAGCACTAAAATGCAGTTTTACCTTTGGACTTGACTGAGGGTCCAGGAGCTACCTCTACAAACAACACAACAGTCACAACAATTACTCTCAGTTCATGCACATTCTGTTATGGCAATCAATCTGTACCTTACTGTAGATAAATATATGTATTTAAAAAACTCCCATTTCAGAATGCAATAGGAGGATACTGTAATTCGACAGAACCTGTTTCCTATTCCCATTGCAACATTTACAATACATATGTTTAAATCAAATGAATTCATACAGTAAGTTTTCATCTGCAAAAATGTTTCCTGGTAATTACATGTCATATTTTAAAAAAAGGTCAAAGCATTATTTCTCAGTGTACTTCCCACAAATTGTATGTACATGTACTCCAATTTTAAAAAGTCAATATACCTATCAATTATACAGATAATATTTCCTATCACCAATGTTTTGTCTGCAGTAAATTTTTTCATTTTTCAATTTGACATAAAACCCTATCTTATGTATAGTATTGTAAGTATTAAAGTTGTATCACAAAACCCAATTATAGTTTATAGTTTATGTATAATATGGGGGGGGGGGGGGGGGATAAAAACAATGTATGCATTGCCAGTTATGCACACATCATTTCCTCCCCATTGATATCCAATGTACAATAATAACAGAAAGGCATTCCTTACCGGACTGGTATTAGTTTCATATTGTCTAAGATTATTTTTTGAAACAGAAGTTTTTTTTTGTTTTTTTTCTTAAATCTGATAACAAAAGAATTTGCTTTGAATACACTCTAATTCTGGTATTTTTATGTAATTTACAAGTAGCCTTATCTATATGCATGTTCAGTGAGGATATAAAGTGATGAGTTGGTTTACAATATGTCTAACATGTAATCCTTTTCACAACATATCCCCCGTTTCACAGCAATTTACACAAATGTAAAATGGATCTCTGTTTATCATGCTTAAATGACCAGTAACTAAAAAGATCAACAGATTTGGCGGGTTACTGCTCAATCATCATGCTAATAGTGACAAAGTGGCAACTGCAAACGATTGCAAAATCATCGTTGTTATTATTGATCTTTCTTAAAACTATTTTAGTAAAGTGGCAACATCTGAGTGTAATTTTTAACAGTCATTCATTTTCATCTTTAAAGAACTGATTCATGATTTCCTCTAAAATTTTGTTTTTCACTCTTAACGATCAAATTTTTCTGTCTGATGTGTTCGATAAGTTTCACAAAATTATGACAGAAGCTCATTGTAGAGAATTTATTATTTGTGGTGTAAACAAAGATCAAGGTATGTTTTGTCTACAAAGTTTTCAAAATGTATAGTTTAGTGAGCTAAATTTATCATATGTATCACATTTCAAGCATTCTTTACGCAAAATGTATCTTTTAAAATTTAAATTTGTGACACACAAAATTAAGATGCTTTAAATCACATTAACATTTCAATGATTTGTTTGCAAACAAAAACCTTGAGTCTTGTTTACATAACACACAATTATGGCTATAATAACTGCTATTATCCTTGCATTAAGAAGGTACAGATTTCAACTCTTAACAAGTTATATTTTTTACTGCTTAACATCAAAAATGAAAAATATTATTTTTTCAAAAAAATATAAACCACTGTCTTTAAAAACAAGCCTTTTGATTTACTTTTGCAAATGCTACTCAATTACAGACAAACTGCTAATGAGTCATTTCTACATTTATTTTGTTGTTTGCACCCCCCCCCCCCCAAACAACAAGGGTCAATAAAAAGACAAAGTAGCAGGGTGTAATATATGGCTGTCATTATGTTTATGATGTAATGTGATGTTACATTCTACCCAATGCCCTTAATTTGATAAAATCCTCTTTCTGAACACCAAAATACAATAGGCTCTGTCCAGGTAACACACTTGCTTCTCACCTCTGCAACCCTTATAAGCAGTGCTGGTTGTATGTAAGAGGTTACAACATCAAACGTTAAAGAAAACTAGGTATATTTCTTTCTAAAATATTCAAGTTAGTCTGCTGCATCCCCTAAGATGTTTATATATTAAATTCTTAAACATTCCTTTGTATGCATTATGTCCTCCACCTTTCTTTTGCGTTAATATATATTCAGTTTCTTATTTACTTATTGTACATACATGTGCATGTATTAGTTATATACTTGTACTCTTGACAATCTTTTAAATGCTAACTCATATAGTTATGAACCTCATATACCATTGTACTAAAGGTTTGAGTGAATAAATGAATTGGTATGGTGGTCACCCACTAAGACATGCTGATTCCACCCATAATGCAAACATCTTCAACAAAATCAAAATTGGCCCCACAAGGGTTATCCTGGCATCTACATCTAAGCTAAATAAAGATTTATCTTTTTCTTTGATTCAAACATTGTTGCTATTATTGATGTACAGTGTGTGGGGTAGTACACAATGTTAAAACAAACACATACTCATTTCCAACATAGCACATGTGATTATACTGTGTAAATTCTAACATAGTCACTTCTATCTAGAAATATTAACACAGGGTCTGCCAGTTCTCCATGAAAATGCAACAATTAGAACAAAACCTGCCCCTTTCATTTCACTGATATAACTCACTTTTATTTAAAACAACTTTGAAATGCAATTCAATCAAATTTTTCATCTAAAATGCAAATGCTCATGAAAATTCTGTGACTATTAACCAATCTGCTTGAAAGGACCCAATATCTACCTGGTTTCCCAAAGTTTGTTTTCTGATTTGTAAAAGTTGATATATTTATGAATAATCAATGTTATTCAGCTTGTGTTTAATCTATCAAGCTTCAATAATTTATTGTATTTAAAACTTAAAATCAATAATTCTATCCTAAAGTACAGGTATATTGATTCTTTTAATTTACATTTAAAAAAACAAAACTTTGAAATTGTAGAGAATCAGTGCAATATTAACTTGTTTTCATGATACATAGGCAGTATTTCAATCTATCAGAAAACTTTCAAGTAACTACATTATATGTCCATTACACGCATGTAATCAGCAAACAGGAAGTAGACCATGAGCTGAAAATGTGTGTATCAAGTATGTTAAGGAGGAATAACATATCATCATAATGGCTGACTTCCCTTTTAAACATGAATGGAAATATGAATATCAGATATACCTGTACATTTATATTCCTTTCACATTCAACTCTTTGCCTGGTTAGCTCTCACTAACTCAGTAAAGTTAACGTTTTACTGCTGATTGGCAGTTGGAGTCTAGCAAAAGTTGTTTTTTTTTTTTCCAGACTACTTTCTACTAAAACTGCATTTTTAACTACATGAGGTAAATTTGAAAGTTTTCAATTTCAAAATAATATTGTACATATCCTCCACTTTCCATTCATATCTCTTGTGTGTTATTCCTCCTTAATTATCAAGAAGCTTAGTATTTATACATGCTGAAGAAAATGTGACAAATTTTATTTTTTGTCTCTGGAGTTTTAAAGGGGCATGGACACAACTTGTAGCTTTTGTGAAAATATTGTTAGATTGCATGATGGGCTGATTGACGAACATGCAAACACATTAACTGAATGGTAGTAAACCAGTAACATCCCCCCCCCCCTCCCCCGACCGATTCAGAGAAGGAGAATATATGTTAAACAAATTTCTTTTCATGAATGAATTCTACATCAATTTAAAAAATAGTTCCAAATGCATTACTGCCTGATATGATCTGTCTTAAATAAACTAACTTGCAGAAATAATCATTCTACCACTAGACCATACACAGCAGAAATGTTGAATCCTAAATTATATTTATAAAAACTGTCTTAGGCTTTACATATTGGTAAAAAAAGACGAAAATATAAGATTCCCCAATTAATAAATTGATGCAATTCTTCTGCTTGCTTTGACACATTTAAAATTTCTGCATGATTTGCAATAAAGAGATCATAGCATTACCTTCATTTTCTGAGAAAAAGCGTATCTGTATCTGTAGTCTGCCAGATGGCTTCAACTCCAGCTTCAAAAACAAAAATATCAGGGCTTTAAAATCAACCAATTCTAATGTTTTGCTAATTAAATCACTTTGAATCGAGAATAAAATTATCTTGATATACTACTAAGTATTTAGTGATTTAAAAACTTATACAAGCAATAATAAATGTATGACAAACCTAAACTATAAAAGTTATTTACAAGTTCATTCTTTTCACCTTCAACACACCAAATACATATTTAATATTACAAACAAAAAAAAACCAAAAAAAATTAATTACAAGAGGCCCATGAGCCACATTGCTCACCTGAGTCACCATGGCCACTGTTTAAAGATATTTCCTATACATAGACATGTAAAACTTTGATCCCCTATTGTGGCCCCACCCTACACCTGGGCCGTAATTTTCAAAAACTAGAATCTGCATTATGTGAGGAAGCTGCCATGTAAATTTGAACTTTTCTGGCCCAGTGATTATTGAGAAGATACCGGATAGAGGTTTTTTTTTTCTTTGACAGGGTGTTAAACTTGGCATATTTTAGCAGTTTGACTGTAGTCCACTAAAATATTAATCACTAAATTTGTACCCTTAAGTATAGTGCTGAATGCAAGAAAGATAACTTTCATCATTCGCCGTGGCTTTACAAACGTACTGAAAACTCATCTTGAAGATGAACTTCCCCTGTCTACACTTACTAAAAATTGATGCCACATTAAAACACTATTGATATTAGTGTTACTCAAGAACTGAAATTTTTTTATATTAAAAAATTATCATTTCTTGTATTATGTTTCTTTACATATCTAAGGTACATAGAACACTCTCCTATTAAGGAGGTAAAAATCAGGTACTTTATGAAATGTTTTGAAAACCTTTGTCTGCCAAAAAGAATTCCACCAAATTATTGGCATACCAGTGACCAGGCAAAATGCCAGATTTTACACCCACTAAAAAACCCGCTAAACAGTATTTAAATATTTCCCCATTATATTCGCATGTAAAACTTTGATCCCCTATTGTGGCCCCACCCTACCCCCAGGGCCATGATTTTAACAAACTTTAATCTGCACTAACTCAGGAAGCTGCCACATAAATTTAAACTTTTCTGGCCAAGTGGTTCTTGAGAAGAAGATTTTTAAAGATTTTTTCCTATATATTCGCAGGTGAAACTTTTGATTCCCTATTGTGGCACCACCCTATCCAGGGGGCTATGATTTTAATGAATCTGCACTATGTCTGGAAGCTGTCATGTAAATTAGAACTTTTTTGGCCTAGTGGTTCTTAAGAAGATTTTTAAATGGCCCCACCCTATTAATTTTTGCTTTTTTGTGATTATCCCCCCTTTCATTGGGACATGGCCTTTTATTTGAACAAACTTGAATCTCCTTTATCCACGGATGATTTGTACCAAGTTTGATTGACATTGGTCCACTGGTTCTGGAGAAGATTTTCAAAAATTTGTCAGTGAATTTTTCCTATTTTTGCTATTATCTCCCCTTGGACAAGGTATTGTTCTCCATTTGAACAAACTGGAATCCCCTTCATCCAAGGATGTTTTTTCCCAAGTTAGATTTGTGGTAATACTGCCCTTGTATGCAATATTTAACACAGTCCTAGATTGAATATTTAAATATTAACACAAACGTCATCTACTGAATTTTTCATCATTTCCTTTCTGCTTTTAATTCTTATACTTTCATAGGTAAGATTTCACCAGTATTCAAGGGGAGAGGGTAAGAAGGTGGTTGAGTGAGGTTACATTCTGCAACATTTGTTGTTGTTAGTTCAGGTGCTTTCTTTCCTTGAAATGAAATGATGTATATTGCTATTGTGTGTATTAGAGTCAGGTCTCATCCTTAAGTTGTTTTCCTATTTTTTATATTAACATTGTAAGCATCATTTAACTCCAGTTAATCTGTAATTTGATTGAGCATTTAGATCAAACAACTACTAAGCTGTTCGTCAATTCAACCTATTGATCTTATTCTGTTCGTTAGACTTCCATGCATAAGGTCCTTATCAAAGATTCTTCCACTTAATTGCCACTTTAAGAGGCACCCATAAACCTCTTCATCCTAACAGTATAACTTGATTTTATCCTTCATCATGTTCATAAGAGAGACATGTACTGCAGGTCCTTGCTCCAACACATTCTGATTTTTCATGGCTGCTCTTTTTTTTTTTTTTTTATTTTCTTTGGAGGATGGAGACAACAGAAAATGTCATCTATTTGATGTAATGGCTGCAATATGATTACTTGGAGGGGAGCATAGACAAGATATATGGGATTGATTTTCCATATGTCAAACACCCTGTTCAACCTTTCTTCATTGTCATGGACTGATATGAAGTGCTTCCCTAGAGAGCTGGCATTTTGCACACAATTGATGTATCTTGGTTGAGCCTGAGATTATCATTTTGTGTTCTCTGTCTCAATCTCATTACTATTTTCTATACCAGTGAAGAAAGGTATATAATACCATTCCGATCCTAAATTTCATGAGTGGCGTTGAAGACTTGTGGAGTTATTTAATTTTTTGGCATTGTTAAGAGAAATGATCAATAGCACTGAAATAGATATTGTATTGATTACATTCATGAAGTAAATCTCCCTTCCTACATCATTTTGATAAATGTGGATTTTTTTTTTTTGATTTTTTTTTTGATGAGCATAATTACTTCTAGCTCACTAAAAAAATATTTTCCTTAAAGATGCTAGATAATTTTGTGATTTTTTTTTTTTATCTAATTGACATATTTATTACCTCACCTAAGCTGAAAGCTTAAGTGAGCTTTCCTGACCACCCATCGTCTGTCTGTCTGTCTATCTGTAAACTTTGCACATTTTGGACTTTTTCTCCAGAACCAATGGGCCACCTTCAATCCATTTGTTGTTAAACAAATGTCATCCATAAATTATTCAATCTATCCTACCAAAAAAGGATAATCTCCCTCACTGTTTCAGGATTTAAATCACTAATTACATGTATAATCATATCCTTCCTTGACAGAATAGAAAACAAAAAAATATCAATTCACATCTTCATCATCTGAAAGCCAGAAATTAACTTTTTCAGGCCTAATATGTTCTGTCATGTTGGGAACTATGTTCTCTGTTTTAGATAACCACTGGCAATAGGGAATATTTATTTCTGCAGGGGTCCACAACTGTGAATGCATTGTGACATCACAATACTTAAATAACATCTAGTTATCTAACAGTTATTTAGCTCAGATTGAAAGTTCTTGAAATTTTCAATGGCAAATGCAAGCAGAACATTAAGGAAATCAGCACTCAATCCTTATGAATAATAATTAAAAAAAAAAAAAAATTCACATGGGAGATACCATTCATAAACATGTTTGTTCACTACCCACCACATCAATAAAAAAACAAAAAAAGCAAAAAAAATGCAATATATATATGATGTGAATTGATTTTTTTCTTCTTTAGTTAATGTTTAATTATTGATTAGCTAATATATTAGGTCTATGTTGCATTCAGTATTCCAGTGACCGCTATGACTGAGTAAAATACTGAATTTGACAGCTGACAAAATATGTCACAATAGCCCATACTGTCATTACAACTGCTGTAGGCAGATTGAGGAAAATGTACCAGTCTCTCCACATGCTCTTAAGTAAACATTAAACATGCTAGGGAAGAATGCTAGTGGGAAACTAAATACATAAACTGAGGAAGATAGTTTTCAAGCTTTTGGGGGAGACTGCCTGTTGGAGTTTTAAATAATGTCCACTTTACGTTCTTTATATCAGAATTACCACAACAGCTGCAATTGTTACCACAATGTAAGAACTTAATCCCTGTTAGCATTCCCGGTACTTATCTTGTATTGCTTCAGGAGTAATGCAGTTTGAGGCTGCATCCGAGGAAACCATTACTGTTGGTTCATAGAAATGCACAAACATTTAGGGCTAATGAAGGAACAGTTTCTGGAAGGTCACATGTGATAGATGAAACATCTTGGAAGAAAATTCAATCTTTGATAAACAAGTCCAAAAACTTATATGAGTTTCCTTTACATACATTTTTTTAATAAAAAAAGAATGGATTTTTTACCAACAAATTTTGCGATTGATATAAACCCAGTTTGTTTTGCACTTGAAAGCAGCTTTCTGTCCAAATTAATTATTCATAACACAGGCTGCAAATGTAACAAAAGTATGCTTTCTGACATTCACTGTCTCTGTGTGAGCTCTAGTGCATTACAACCAATTCACTCAATTCCCCGAGGCTTCTTCATAAACTTTCTTCTCTATCTGAAGTTTATCTACTTATGTTTTGTTTTTTTTGCTTGGAATGGGTGAAGAAGATCTGATTCAATTTTATCAATCTAATCAAATTCAATAGATACAAATGTCTATAGTAAAAATACAGTGTGGTCAAGAAAAATCATAACCAGGAGATGTAACAATGAACATTAAATGAGAAAGAACTTCCCAACAAAACTTCACTTTTTTAAACAAAATATTTCTGTAGGTACAAGTAGGCCATCGAGCAATTAGTTAAGTTTAAATACTGAAGACAAAGGAGAAGAAAATCAATGTAATTATTGGAAAGAGTCTCACACACCATTCAAGAAATGAAATTTAATGAAATCTAAAGGTCATTAAGAAAAAGATCTGAAAATTCCTCGCGTTGGCAACACATTCTCAAAACCACATGAGAAAACATTGTTGACAATGTTTCTGACAGGGAATGAAATCATTCACGAGAAGTCCACTGTGTCTCAGAAAGTCGAAACCTCTAATGGCCTTCCTGGAATTCTCATTACTCAAAAACTGACAGAGATACATTTGTGCCAAGTTTGGTCATTTACAAATGTTTTGGAGAGGAATTCAAACAGATCAATTGATTGTTTATATATTGTTTAACGTCCCACTTGAGAATCTTTCTTTCATATGGAGACGTCACCATTGCCGGTGAAGGGCTGCAGAATTTAAACCTATGCTCGGCACTCAGGGCCTTTGAGCAGGGAGGATCTTTATCATGCCCCACCTGCTGTGACACGAGACCTGAGTTTTTTGGGGTCTCATCCGAAGGACCACCCCATTTAGTTGCCTCTTACGACAAGCAAGGGGTACTGAGGATCCCCACGGGGCAAATTCAAAAAGATAAAAACAGATTTATAACAAATTGTGATATCAAACCCTACTTGATTCCATTGCTCAAAGCAGCTAAATGAGAAGAACGCTTTATACCTTGAGACACTATGATGTAAAAACTGATTTTTCAAACTTGCTTTGATTATACAAATGCATAACAGCATATGCTATTGCAAACACAAATGTCAACCCAATACTAAACATCTTTGCTTAAAGTTAAAAAATCAGAGCTCAGTAGCCTATCTGGTAATGATAAGCCACCTACTAAAAGTTCCAAGCCAAATAAACAAGCATTTGTTAAATCACAATATTACATACATCATCAAGAGACAACTTGTTATCACAAGTAATATAAGTCATCCTTTTCTGATAGAGACCTGGATCTAGTGAAAATAGAGTCCTCATATGATTTATTACCATAAGAACACTCGACCTAAAATCCAAGACTTTCCATGTTAGTTTCATTGCTAAAGCTGAAATAGTATCTGAACTAACACCAAGACACTACTTTTCACCATTTGTAGCTTGTACACTATAAGGGTCATAGGAACTCTTTATGTGAAGCTTCATTGCTATGGCTGAAATAGTATTTGAGACATAACCCTGAAACTGTTCATGACCATATGTAACCCAAGGACCTAAAACAAGAGGTCAAATACACTTTTAGACCTAGCACTGCAATTTCATGTGAAAAGTTTCCATAGATTTTTTATGGGTTCTTTCAATGTTAAGTCAAAAACAGTATTTGCAATATCATTCAGAAACCTTTTCCATTACATCACCCTTGAGGAACTCGTAGTCGAACTACAATTAAACAATTGTAGAAACTCTTGAAAATCTGGGGTCAGAAATGGCTCACAGAAGGACTCCTTCCTTTTCGAATATCCACTCAATGATTTTTGTGATTGATAAACATACACACAAGAACATATTCCCTCAATAACATGATGTCATCCCCCCCCCCCCACCTTCAACAAACCTTGCCTATTACCCATCTTTCCTCAGTTTTCTTACCCATGTTGTAGATATACTGCCATCCTTGCATTTGTCCGCAAGGGCCCTGGCACTGATGGTCACGTCTGCCAGCATGTTATTGGGCTTTTCATTGATGATCATGTTGATAACTCGGCCATCATAAATATGGGCATCAAAACAAGTATTCCATTCGGGGTATATAGTTCTCTTCTTTTGTACATATTGAGGCTTCTGACCTGAAATATTCACAGTCATTCAGAATTGTTATCCACATATGCACTCTGATTGGAATTCAGAGGATCAAGATTTTCAAATTGCTTCATATATTCAACCCATACATAGAATGAATCTGTTGACTTAAAGTTCAAAAATGACTTAACCTAGATTGAAGCCTATATTTTAAGCATAACTTCACACTCTACCAGTCACAAGTAAGTCTTCAAAAGTTAAAAAAGGGAAGAATGGGACATGCAAAATAAAAAACAAACTTTAAATGTGAAAATTCCTTATCCTGACATACCTGTAGACTGCATTACAAAGAATTGAATATGAGAAAAACCCTAATTTATCCCATGATGAGTATGAAATCACCAGAACACACACGCAAAAATCAGAGTGCAGATTGTAGCGAGTAGATCTACCCAAAAATGCTGAAAAAAATATCTTAGATTTTTGGCTTACTTCAAATGAAAATATAACAAACTAGCTATCATTACACCCTTTGTGATATTACAGGAGAAATCACATTGTACAAACTCCTGAGAGCATTTCATATACTATACTGTTATCTAAAAACATGCCTATCATATAAATACAGAATCATGTGTTTTTGATGGTCCTGTTTAGATTAGTGGTCTTTCCACCTGGTCTACATGAATTGCATGCAGGCAGCTACAATATGTGATTACCAATTGAAATTTACGGGGTCCTTTCAGACTTTTCTGAGTCTATAGTTACAAATCTACATTGATATGGGGTCCAAATTACATTACCTAAATATTGAGAAAATGTGAAATTATGATTGGCTATTTTTTTATCCTGTACTCTCCGAACATCCAAGTTTCTAACATAGTTTCCTTGCTTTCACTTTCATTCTCAATCTGTTATAACTGAATACCTCTAGCATCTATTTTTCTGAAGCTTTGAGACTGTTTTGGCAAACCACCTCTAGTTTGAACTTTGCAAGTAAACGGTTTATGAAAAGCAAAATTCTAAAATACGAACAAAAACATGATCCCAAATGTTCATGGAAAACTTCATACACTATGTGACTGACCCGATTTTCTGTATTTGATTGACCACATGACACTTTACTCGCACTTGTGAGTGGACAAGTGCGATTAACTTTCTCTGCAATGGACCACAAAGACTAAAACTTTTTTTTTATTTTATTCTAAATGCACACATACACATCAATCTTCATTTATGCATATTAATTTCCATGAGCATTTAAAAATAAAATCATATAATTCAATATGGAATTGATGTTACATAACTTATTTCATTACCAATTCCCCACTCTGATATTCAAATACTTACACAGAGTTCCACATATACAACTGTATAACACTACACTCTACATCTTGCATACAAATGTGCACCCACTGCATTTCTCGGTAAGTGCATACAATGGAAATATGTACCCATTTCATTTCTTAATAAGTTCATATAATGATTGGTCACTGTGTAATCCTTACAATATAGCACTACTGAAATATACGCATGCATTTTATTTTCAAAACCATTAAAACTTTGTCCATAAAATTAAGACAGTTAAAATCCTAAAAAGAACACTATTCAAATATTTGCAATAAAATGAAAACAGTTCAAATTTTATTTATAAAACAAGAAGTGTTTGATAAACACAAATGCCTCCAAACGTGGCCATTCATAATAATAAACAGTTGATAAGACATTAAATTGAAGCAGTTTTCATAAATAAATCATTTCATTTTATAGATACCAATGCAATGTTAATCATGAACCTGATTCATTCTAAATTCTAAAACAAAATAATTGAGAATAAAGAGTTTCATGAAAGAAAATATTCTCGCTCTCCTATATTTCTTTCTTTTCTAGCGGCATACTGTAAACCATCTTTATTCATGAGGAATAAATTTTTAACCTCATCATCATTCACAAACCAGTCCTTTAATGTCTCTTGTATTTGTATAAGTTAATCTTGGTTATGAAAATTACCAGTTCATCAGTCAGCTAAATGACAAAATAATTCATCACAAACGAAAGTTTGTTTACAGTATTCATTCTCTTACTTCCTTAGTTCAAAAATAATTAGGAAGGTTAACATTTCAGACAGAAAGACAGACAGGACGAAAAATAATATGCTCCCAGATTTTCAAGGCATAATAATGACAATTAAATCAAATCTCATCCATAACATGAAAACAGTTCAATGACAAGGTTGAATAAGAGCCCTATAAGGTCCCCATTTTTCACTTAACATTAAAACTGGTAAAAACTTGTTTCAAAAATGAAAATGATATGCCTTAGAACAAGAAGTAGAAATATATAGTCATGATCAAAATGTCACTAAAATCACAGGATTGTCAAAAATTTGAACAGATAATGGATTTCATAATAAAATTGAATTTTTTTTTTCTTCTTCTTTAAAATTTACATATTTTGCTTTGAAAAACTTTGTGCACATGTTTGCTATATACAAAACCTGCAGTTGATGCTGATGTACAACCTATGAAGATTGATAGGTAAGGAAGTGTGTGTTGTCTATTTTCTAAAATAACAAATGCTTCAAATTTTATAATTCTGGCCAAAAATTACAAAATTCTGAATTTTTCATTAACTTTGTGACTTAGCTTCTTGTGAACTTAGAATATTACAACTGATACTTATTTTGAGATAGACCCAATCTTAGTTTACTTATTAATGATCTACAGATTTATGTATGCTGGTTTTTCAAACTGGTGGTCATATACGCTAGACCCTTATCATTCCTTTTCCATTTGGTCATACAAATTTAATTGATCAATTTCACTTTAACTTATCATTACAATATCACCTGAGAAAGATTTTTGTCTCTGAAAAATGTTTTCAATTTATGGATTGCTGAACGAGTGGTAATGAAATGATGGTAATTAAATATTTTTGGTAAAACTTTGCACTATTTGAGTAATTTCTATTGGTCCCCTTTCTTGTCCTTAGAGGTTCAACCCTGATCACAAAGATGAGAATGACAGCAGCTTCGCATAAACCCGATTCTCTTGAACACAGAGGTGAACAGACTTCAATGGAAGGTTTTCCTGTGACACAGACAACTGTTTGATGATGAATAATTACAGATCACACATAGCAGACCTGAACACAGGGAATATTCACTAAGCTGTTATTTTTAACACCACGAAAGGCCATATTGCATTGTGTGTCAACTCATATTGATATCTTTACTGTGTGGAGCTTTACGTATAGATTTAAGTAGATTTTGACTTTAATTAAAGCGACTCCTCTTATTGTCCAAGTTCTTAACATTCTTTGGAGAGATACATTGTATATGATCTTTGGGGGTAAACACCCTACAACACAGATCTTCTTTTTCTGGATTTTTTGTGGATTTGCTGACCTTACATGTTATCGCAATGACATCAAGCAATGTCTTGGAATCTGCATATAACTTGGATGTCACATATCTACAAACTTTCTACAAAATGGGTAAAACTTTGTAGGAGGTATTTTTGGTCGCACTTAAATTTACACACTTGACTTCGACTGATTGAATTTTTAAAGTTTTGTTATCATTACATAAATCATTGTTAAGTAATCAAACGAACTTGAATATTTTGGTGGCTGGTATCTGACCATATGCCAACTTCATTATTATAAAATTATCAATTCTATAATAGTGGACAAATACGGAGAACAGTGTTTTACATTATGAAGCAATACGATGTAAAAACATGCTTTTCTGTTTTACAATTACCAATCCACACACTGAAAAGAGCATCCCTATAAACACACTACAATTCAGGATGTTAAAATGGTATCACAGTTCCATTCAGTAGGTTTGGATTTTTTTACTAGTGTTGTTAGTATGTTTACAAAACGACAAGCAGCAAAACACATGTAGAACCACTACCAGCAAATCAAGGAAAAATTATTGATGATACGAATAGTAACCTAAAGAGGACAAGACTGCTAAGGTTTAAACTGTTTACATAACCTATATGGTGCCTCCGTGGCCGAGTGTTTAGAGCATCGCGCTCAAAATCACAAGGTCTCTCACCTCTAGTCGGTGCGGGGGTCGATTCTCGTTCGCGCTGATGTATATGAGAAAGTTTGCTAGTTTACTTTTGGAAGGTCGGTGGTCTCTTCCCGGGTACATTGCATCCGCGTTCTCTCCTCAACCTACAAAAACTGGACACCACTAGACAACTGAAAAATTGTTGTGTGGTGAAAAAACAACAAACAAACAAACAAAACATAACATACACAGATTTAAACTGTTTAGATAACCTACACAGATTTAGACTGTTTAGATAACCTTGATTGATTATATATTGTTTAATGTCCCGCTGGAGAATTTTTCACTCATATGGAGACGTCACCATTGCGGGTGAAGGGCTGCAAAGTTTAGGCCTATGCTCGGCGCTCATGGCCTTTGAGCAGGGAGGGATCTTCAGTGTGCCACACCTGCTGTGACACTGAGCCTCGGTTTTTGAGGTCTCATCTGAAGGACCAACCCATTTAGTTGCCTCTTACAACAAGCAAAGTGTACTGAGAATCTATTCTGACCCGGATCCTCATGGGGTATACAGTCTTTGATTGTTTAGATAACCTACACTTAGACTACTCATATAACCTATAGTGGCTTAGACTGTTCAGTTAAGCTATGGCGGCTTCAACTGTTCAATACCTATAGAAGCTTAGACTGTTCAGGTGAGCTACAGAGGCTTACACTGTTCAATAACCTATAGAAGCTTCGACTGTTCAGGTAAGCTATGAAGGTTTAAAAGACTTCAGGTAACCTATAGGCTTAGACTGTTCAGGTAAGCTATGGCAGCTGTTTAGGTAAGCAACAGAGGATTACATCATTCAAGTAACTGGTTATCTATGTTTAGATTGTTCAGGAGAGCATACTAGTAAGTACTCGTGACTTGGTCAGAATAAGTACTTTGGAAATAAATACAATAAAAGCTATTCTATTGGACCTCAATATATGCAATGTACCTAAAAAAAGAAAAATAGCCAGAAGATTATCATTCTCTGCAAATCAATGGCTCGGGTTTTATGGTTTCCATAAAATAGTTCCCAAAGGGCAGAATTCCATTAAATAACAATTAAACAAACACAGTATATTAACTGACTGCATGTATGTTACAGCACCAGCAAATATTTAGAGAGCTTTTCCTCATAGTGACATTTCCATCTGGATAATCATAATTCCTTTCAAGGAAGTGGATGGAACATAACCATTTATTGGGATTTTGTAAAATTCCAACTCATTTACATAGTACATAATATCTCGATTCTACTTTATATGAAAATATCATTCACATTTGTTTTTAATCAAGTAAGGTAACTATTTCTCTATCAGCATCAATCTATTTGATATGAAATATTCTAATTGATTAAATTTCAGTTCAATAGAACCATCCTTCAAAGGACTTATTGTATCTATGATATTTTTCAGTATTTTTTTTTTCAGGATTAGAAACTTATGCATGGGAAACATGAGAAGAAATGTCCCCTCACATTGTACATAAACTTGATACTTTACTCCTCTTCTCATCTTTATAGAAATTCAAGTCGGAAATCTAAAAACATTCTCAGCATCTGATGTCCACTGCATTGTTAGAGATCCATATTTCCTCACACATACCTGGAGAGTTGACGGTTTCCTTGACATTGACAGCAACAAAGGGGTCAAATGGCTCTGATGTGGTGACATTCTGGCCTTTATCCACCTGCAGTAACTTGACCCGGATAAACCCAACCCCCGGCATGGTGCTCTTGGAATACTCTCAGTACTGTGATTTACTTTCCACCTACAAAACAAAAAATAAACACATACAATGACAGATGAGGAACTAGACACAACAAATGGTATTATGCAATTTCAATTGGCCATATTCTCATATTACACAGGGGAAAAAATGCTACTCATGAAAATTTGTCTCCATACCCATTTTGGTCTCTAACATGAATTTTGGTACCAAACTAAGAGTGTTCAAAGAACAAATAAGTAACCCACAAATTAAGGTACAAGTCAAACACTTCTCACTATTTTTAGAAGGAGTGATTCAGTGTTATGTGTTCCCCTGGCTCCCTGCGAGATTTCTCTACTCTTTTTTCAATTGCCACTAGGTGGTGTGTAAAATATACAAATGACCTTCATGTCCACAGAAATAGACAGAAGGTCTGAAAGCCTTCATCTAAAAATTGTGCATCAAATGACCTTTACACAAGGAACAATCATATCATTTAAAAATCAAAGTCTTATTTCTTACAGTTTCAAAGTTTAACTGTTGAAGGTCATACAGACAGCTAGAAAACAAAATAAATTGGGGTTTGTAGGTGACACAAAAAATAATCAAGATCAAGCATGCATGTCAATCAACGTTGTTTAACAATTTGAAAGTTAAATAGGTATCCTGCATTGTCATAATAGTTGACTTCCTTAAGACATGAATGAAAATATAAATATCAGCAATATTTGTCCATTCCTTTTAGATTTAACTGCCTAGCTGAGTAGTGCAGTCAGTTAATATGGCAACTACTGATCTGTATATCCCAGGTTCAAGTCCAGCAGGTGTTTTAAATCTTTTTTCAGATTATTTTCTACTAAAACTGCATTTTTTTTTCTATTAAATAAAGTAAATTTCACAGTTTTCAATTTCAAAATATTGTTGTATATATCCTCCCCTTTTCACCCATATAAATTTCTCTGCTGTAGTATTCTGCCTTAAATGGAAAACTTTGAATCTCTGACTTTAATACCAGCAAAAACCAAAACTGCAACACAGAACTACTTGCTAAAAGTATACGCTAGTGAATTCAGAAAAAATATAACAGCATTATACTACACAAGCTGGCCAAGTTTCTTTTAAATTGGCCATTAAACAAAGAAGATAATGCTATCTATAAAAAGCCAAAAGGGAATTCTGAGAACTTCCCTTATTACCCTCTCCCCACCATGAGTATACCTCCAAAGGACACCTTTCTCTACCATCCTTATGAGTTTGTCTTCCTCTTCGCTTAAAATTTAAGCTTCATCACAATTTTTTAACCTTTAAAGATTGAGTGAAGTAAAAAAAATTCAAGGCCAAAGCTATGATATTCTTTAAGTTCAGTGTCATTCATTGAGAAAGTCAAATTTGTTATAGTTCTTCAGGGCAAATTATTTCACAAAAACACCTTGAACATTATCATATCGTTTTATCTTTTAAAAAAAAATTGTTCGACAATTCAGTGACTGAATTTTATCTGATTACATACTTTTAAATTCATTAAAATGTACCATAAAAATATATCTTCTGGAACACTTTTATAAACTAGCAAAGCTCTGTTTGCCACATGCATGCACACATGTAAACTTTAAATAACATTCATTAAAACTTCTCCTACATTCATAGTCCAACAAAACGAAAGTGACTTGCAAATGCACCACTTCCAATGACAGGATTACCTGGTGCTAAAAATGAGAGTGCACTTCACAGACAGCTACCACTGACAATAGCAAATCCAAGCATCATAGACGGCTAAATCTGGCCATCAGACATGCAGCAACATGACCAGTATAATAAGTATAAATCAAGTCAAGTACATTTATATATCCACATGTAAATTTCTATTCAGGTAAGCAATAATCTCTAACCAGGAAGTAAATAGAACAAAAAACATGGAAGATATGTCACCATTCTACACGAAATAATAGTGTGGGCATAACTACAGATCTTATCACTAAAAATTTAAAACAGTCCTCAGGAAAAGTCTCCTGATGTAATACTTAACTAATAACTAGCATATAGTTATAATCCACAACAGGAAAAGGACACAGAGTACACTATATATCTGTGTGTGTTGTACAATGTGGTGTATTACACCTATGAATAAAACAGAAATGTGCATGTGTTGATGAATGGTTTAGATACCATCAGTATAATCACAAAATAAAATTGTAAAATTTGAAGTAAATTGTATAGAATGAAAACATATATTTAATCGGAGAATTGTAAATACAATGTATAAGAAATCTAATTATGACACTAACAAATATGAAAATTGAATATGAATAAAATTATTTTTTTTATCAATACAGTAAAGTGATTAAAACTGACTTCTAGAATACAATTAGATCATTTTACATGTAACATGTTTACAGAAATCATTGCACAGTCTGTAAGATAATCACCTTCAGTACATCAATGCACTCACTCGTCTGATAGTCTTGTTTGATTACTGGACAATCCAGGTCAAATTCCAATGAAAACTATTCTTTTCTCTGTCTGAAAAGGGGCCTCTATGGCCGAGTGGTTAGAGCATCGTGCTCAAAATCACAAGGTCTCTCACATCTAGTCGGCACGGGTTCGATTCTCACTCGTGCCAATATATGCGAGAAAGTTTGCCAGTTTACTATCGGAAGGTCGGTGGTCTCTTCCCGAGTACTTTGTATCTGGGTTCTCTCCTTCACCTACAAAAACTGGATGCTTCAGATAACTGAAAAATTGTTGAGTGTGGTGAAAAATAACAATCAATCAACAATCTCTGTCTGAAGTCCATGATTATATATTATTGTTTACAAAAAACTAATAAGTAAACAACTGTGATTCCATCATCTCTAAGCTCCTATATCCAGACAAATTTTGGAAAGATTTTTAAAAAGAAAAAAAAAATGCTATTGGCTTTTTTCTCAGTAATGAACAACTTTTGATTTATAGTCTGCAGTATTGAACTATGCCCTTCCAATAATGATATCGGGAATTAATCATACGGCAAAAATATGTCAACAAGTCAACAATTGCTCTGTTAGGATATGAATTTCCTCATGGCATTAATATTTCAAAGTAACGTCTATGTAGGCATTAGAAGACATGAAGAATATTGCATCTCTGAAATGAATATTGCATCTCTCACATATGATGTTACTATGACAACAGAGAAAGAGAAGAATGTCTAATCAAAAAGAGAGTTGGGTTACTGCATTTCAATTAAAATTCACAAATGGCATCAAAACAGATAACTGTGAATATAACAGATTTCTCCATTAAAAATAAATTGGTGTTTTGTTTTTTATTTTTTTTTTTTTATTTAAAACAGACAAAATATACATCTCCCAGCTCTTCATCTGCTTGCTAAAAATATTCTATCACTGGGAGTGTAGAAGGTGCTAATTACCTGATTATAGTCCATGTAGTTATAATCTCATTTAATGTGTTACAAAATAGTTGCATGTTTTACAGCTCAAATGTGTACATTTTCCTCTGCTTTCTGTGTTATGTGTTTTGCACTTTAGTATGCTATCAAGTTTACTATTCCTTACAAAATCTAATATCAAATATGTTAAATCAGTTTGAAATTTTTTGTTCAAAACCTCTGCCCCACTGTAATGATCCCCCACCCCAGACCCAATTACTTATTCCTCTTGGATCCACCATATAAACATATCAGAAAGAACTTATACTGCAGATAACATTCCATGCAGATCTCTAGACACTGCATAATGCCCCTTGCAACAATTTTTGTGTCCTATGCTAAATACCCTTACCTTGTAAACCTAATTGTTTGTGTTATATTACATTCTCCCCTGACTAATCTGTGAGAAGACACATGAAGTGGATGTATGATATATAACACACAGTTTATCATAACATGTGTACACTGCCCTGTACAATCTGAGGATGTACCCTGACTTCCTGGAAAAAGGTCTACTGTTTGCTTGAAAACACGGTATACATATTCAATCATACTAGATATAAAGTGAAACACTTGATGCCTTCTGAAATTACTTACTTAAGTTTAACAAAAAGCGGAAGTAAATAACTGATGTAAATCTAGTATACTGTAACTGAAAGAATCTCATATAAAAAAGGTGGCTCTGTATATCACAAAATTTCCACATCATGAGTGCTGCTACAATTGTCCTTTAAAGATTTAGCATGGACCATCTCAAGCACTCTATGATCCTCCAGTGTATGGAAAGGAGATCTGGATGAAATTTTTTTTTTCTTCTGTAATAACATTGCTACCTTAAGAAATGGTTTACTATACACTATTTTGAAAAACTATTCATAGCAATATATTAATATCTCTGTTATGATTAGTACATATGACAGTAAGATCTATTGATTGAGCATCATATCTTTAACTTTCTTAGTACTAGTGGATCGTGATAAATGATGTTAATGACCCGGATTACATGTGTGTGTGTGTGAGTGTGTGTCTGTATATATATATATATATATATATATATCTGTGTGTGTGTGTGTATATGTGTGTAGCCATGCATGTGTGTGTGTGTGTGTGTGTGTGTGTGTGAAGTGAAAGATATAAAAACTTGCATCAAAGAAAACAAAATGGACAAAACAGAGGTATAATATACACACACAAATGGCCTGCATTAACTGCATATCTTTCTGCAATCCCACTTAAAAGTCTCTAGTGCACAATTTGTTGATACAGTGCAATTTTCCTATTCTTAACACAGAACAGTATGTCTGTGCATATTGTACCTATATCAGTCAACATGATACACTGATTCTGGCTGGGTCTTAGACAATAATAAATAAATGCTGATGAAACCTTGCGGTAAGAAAATTTTTATCAAAACCTGTGTGTATAGATCTGCTGTATACATATATTTATACATTCCAGTATGTTGCAAGTCACACTCACAAAAACAAAAATTGTAGGTAGCCTTATATATTGATAAAACTTTCTGCAGTAAAATACTACAATTTGCAACAGTATACACGTAATTCATTCACTACTGTATATATAACAAATTGCACAGGACTTAAATCACGTCTGTCACACTGGTGTTCTGTCTCTATCAGCAAGTCAGCTATATATATATATACTCCTGAATACATGTAAATTTAAATGCAGTATGTAGGTCACAACTACACTTCCTATCAGACATGTATATAAATCAAATCAAGATTAACACCTCTCCATGGCTATAAACTTCATGCATATGAGAATACTGTATATTATACACTCTGTACTCATAGTTCCATGTACAATATAAAAAATTAATATCATCGAATATTACTGTTACATACCTTTAAAGTGCAAGATAAAATTTTAACAAATAAATATCATTTCCTTAAAAGTGAGACATAAAATTGAACATCTGTTTATTATTGTAACATCTGATTCTGACATCTAAGAATTTGGAAATATATCAATACATAGTTGATATTTTGGTGATATTGCAATACACACCATTCAGTATGTTCAAGTATATAGAAGAATTCCAATTCATTTATAAGTATGTCATATTTCAAATATTTCAAGCATAAATTGCAATTCTTGATTAATTTTACACCCACTGACATAAAATTTTATCAACATGAAATAGTGAAATATATTTTACATGGTTTAAAAATATATTCAATATTTCATTTACTCCTAGGCAGTACAGAAAATTGAACTCGATACATTAAGAAAAATTAACCTTCTTCATCATTTGGAGATTTACACCCATACATGTACTAATTTGCATGTAATGCAACACACACACACATACACACACATCAAGACTCACAGTTTAACCATAATGAACATTTTTCACTGATTTACATAGCACACCATATAGTCATATCGTTTTCATGAAATCAATAGTGGTATTATATAAATCACAATAAAATACATATTACCTTCTTCCTGTGTTTGAATGTATCATATATCCCCAATATAATGCATGGTAATCTGGGAGAGTCCACTGACCGCAGATCTATCAAGACTATACCCCGACAGTTCTCTAAACCTTTCTCCTCCGTAGCTCAGTCAGTATATATTGGCTCTCTGTGCCCTCTACTAGTTCACAGTAGGTATATAGCTTACTGTGTGTTACAACAAGTGCACTAACACAATGGTATATCTGTGTATTAAAGGTTTCAACAGATCAATAAACAGTCACCAACAAATGGCTACCAGTCATATTGTTTCTGTTTTTGTGTGTATCAGATAAATGTGGAAGATACTCACTTCCATAAACCATAATACTGGTCAATTAACTTTCTATATTATCCTAACTGCAAATTGAGTCTAATGATATAACACCTGTTCTTCTCCTGATACATGGAAGAATTAAAGTAGGACATAACTGGAGACACCTTAACTACATTCAATCAAATCCATGATAGGCTCACTTATAACACAGAGATGACTAAATAATTGTTCAATGGCAATTCGCTAATATCAAGTCATTACCTAAGATGAAACCAGAAAGATTAACAATGCAGACAAAAACACTGGAAATGTGTACATAAATATATATATTTATACACCAATATAAACACATAATTATAATATATATATATATTTATACACCAATATAAACACATAATTATATATCTGTAGAATTTTGTACTACACATACTTTCATGTGTATGAACCCAAGTGCTTGATACATGTGAACACATATAGACATGTACAGAGTAGGTATTATCAACAGTATATCATTTACATGTCTATGTTTTGTCAGTACATTTAAATTCCCCAATCTTTACACATTTAAACTTTATCATAAGAGGAAACAAGCTGAATTTCAAAAAATAATTTCTAAGCCATGCATGTCTAGCTTGTTTGAGTTGTGGGAGTACAAAAACTAAAATTGTCAAAGGGAAGCATGGGACAATTTCTGCAGGATCGACTTCCCTACATTTATATACATACTACCATATTCTATTATATGCAGCATATCAGATAATGATATCTGTAAAGAATTGTGAAATTGTAATTAGGAAAGTTCCAATTTTTGAATGTGATGCAAGTTGAAAACTGCAACACCAATCAACCACAACAGTTTTGATTTTTATGACCACATCAGAACTTTCTACATTATACTGTCTCAGAACTTCTTCATCCCCTCTTGTTCATGCCTATTATTCTGTGGTAGGACTGATAGGTCTACATAAAAAACTTACATGTATACTTTCATAGGAATGTACTCATTCATCTTTTACCATCTTTTAGATAGATAAGCATTTCTCAATCCTTTTCTTTAGACATGACCTACAATCTTATATGTCGGCTCACCTGCGATATATTTATTTATATCCTAAGAATACTCTGCTAATTCATACTCCGACAAATCCACAGGAAATCCGAATACCAGCTAAAACACTGATCACTTTCCAATGTCAAAGCCTTCCTATGGGACACCCAAGTACTGCAGCAAATGAGTTCACTCTCTTCCCTGTAGCATCAAATACTTTGCTTTTTCACTGTCGATCAGAATTATTTTTACAGTAGCAAATCACATGATCTGAAAAAAAAAGACAACAAACACTGACATCAATATCTAAAATATCCTATACACATGAATGCAATACTTAAATACTTAGACTCAGGTCATCTGGCTAAGTGCACAATACTAATCATTCAACCACGACAAAGTCTACATTTAAATGGGATAGTGCGAGTCTGGATACCTAATTAAATGTACACCCGAGAGGGATCGTGTAGTCATTTAATGTGAACCCTTTAATAGTAAAATCAAAATAAATTTCATGAATAACACCATCTTGAAGCATGTCTAAAGTAGAATGTAGCAATCTAAATTTAAATATCACCTGACATTTGTTCATGACGTTCACCGCCTTAAATTACAAAAATCTGAATCACCTTTCAAACACACACACACAGTCTTGGTACAGGTAGACGGAGTGTGTGTCATATATATATATATGAATACTACAAAGACTTTTTTGTTGGAGCAAAATTTAACAACAAACACTCTCAACACTTTTCCGAAATTCTGAAATATTTCGACCTAAGCAGAAATATTTCAGAAAAGTATATAGAGTAAACATTTGTTATATATATATATATATATATATATATATATATATATATATATATATATATATATTTAAAAAATATAAATAAGTATTTAATATGAACAGCAAATATATGCCACAATGAAAAATTTGAAAACCATTTCACTGCTGCAGTGAAATGTTATCCGAGTTTTGTGTTTCTTGACTTTTCCACTATTACACAAATATTCTAAGCAAAAAAATGTAATAAGTAAAATGGAACATGATTCAATGCCAGTTAGGATCACAAACATTCTGCAAATCAGACATACAACTAAGACGAGGATCTAATGGTCAGCTATAACTGTACCCAATAATTGATCAATTTTGAGATTGAAATAGTATTGTGCATAAAAATATATTATACAATATTAGATAGGGAAGATGGGTTTGACCTAGCACAGACACACAGGAAATGCAGCTACATTGCAGAGGTGATTGGAATAGTTTTGAAGGGCATGCACATGTTATTTAATCTCACCTATTGTAAGCTCATAAATGTTTAAATCACAGTTTCTTGATAACATGCTCATCTTCCTTGGAAATCGCAATATCTTATCAAATTTTTTGTTCACTAAACCCCTCAATACTTGCTCATACAATTCAGTTGTATTAATGGAGCCTTCAGTAGACACAATTGTTTCTCAAGGAAAATCCATGAATATTTCATGCTTGTCAGCAGTAGGAACATAACAGATAATTTTCTACATTATGCATCAGCAACATCATTCAGACAGTTTTACATGCTGTGTTCACTCTCATATATAATGTAAACATGCTGGACAAGTACAAATTCCACAGAATCACACTGACCTGTCAACACAGACATAACATTCATGATTTGTGCTTTATAAATCTATAAACATGAAATTTACACATCACATTTGTACACATATGTAAACATAAAAATTGTACATTTATTACAAGTTACACCTGAAATAAAAATACACATTCAGGCCAGCAAACACACACATACATTAGCCATCCTAATATCATAGGTTTTTCCATGTATCGAAGCCAATAGTAAACAAGGCTGCAACCTCTGAGATTAATCAGAAACAGAACCCAAGATCTTAACACAAAATACAAACCCTATGTTTAACAGTTAACCCCAAGCAGTAACCAGGTGTGTTTCATTTATACCTGCATCATACAATACATATACACTTTCAAACCTGTAAATTAATTCATCTTACTTTCAAACCTGTAAATTAATTTACCTAACAAATTACACGTTAATGACTCTAAACATCTTACTCCAAATCAAGTATTTATCTTGCTTATCTAATAAATGTAATGGCATATATATTTGTGTTGAGCAAAAAAAAAAAAACAAAAAAAACAAACAAAAAATGTACCACTCCCACCACCAACATCAACCCCCCCCCCCCCCCCCCCCAACCACACATGTACTGAGAAAATATTTCAAATCAGGATCATTATTCATGTCTACATGCTACAGTTCAAAATTTAAATTTTTCAAAAACTGAAAAGTAATTGAATTCAATAAAAGATCCCCACAATCACAGATGCCTGACTTTAAATACACTGCATTACATCGATGCAATACCTCCAATCTATAAAATTTTACGTGAGCAAGGCTATTGGAATGAGGAAGACATCAGTGTTGTATCTGAAGTCCATCCACTCCCACTACTTAAAAAAAGAAAAAACATGACATACAGAGTCCATGAAAAGATCAAATAAACATCATGTCCACTTGTTTCTAATGCAAATTAAATCATCTACATATGGTAAGATCACATTCAGGTTAACTACATACTAAGAAATGGTAGCAAACCTTATGTGGCCCCCATCTTGAGACATCAGCTTGCACAAAACTGTGCATCACTTTTTAGAAAACAATGAAGATCACGCAATGTCTATCTCAAAAATGCATATCAGTTTCATCATATTCCATTAATTAGCATATAGGAAGGTCGTTAAGTTCAGAAATTTTTCTAATTTCCTCATTTTGGATAAAACAATTGACAAAATATAAATCACATACTTGCCTACCTCTCAAACTTTTGTAAACCATATGCAATCTCTGCTGCAACTTTAGTGTAAAAATTGGTGCATACGCAAAAGATCTAATGTTTTCCAAAACATTTAATCTATTCTACAGTAGCTATGCTTTATTTTCTAGGGACAAGATAAGAAAATTTTACTCAAAAAATAAATTTGATGATATGAAAAATAACCACTTCGCTGAATTATGACAAGTTTTACTTGCACAAGTAGAATCTTCATTACGGAATAAAAGTCTAAAGATAATATCTATATGTTACATGTTCACTGAATTTGAAGTTCTTGAAAGTATCAAGAGCTGCAGGATGCAAATGTTGAAATGCTGCAGGAGATTGCATTTTTGCATTCATGCAGACTCTGTACATGATATTTGTTAATTTTTAAAAAGAGTCTTAGAATCTTCCAATTTTATAGGGGCCTCCGTGGCTGAGTGGTTAGAGCATCGCACTCAAAACCACAAGGCCTCTCACCTCTAGTCAGCACGGGTTTGAATCTCGCTCGCGCCGATATATATGAGAAAGTTTGCCAGTTTACTTTCAGAAGGTCGGTGGTCTTTTCCCAGGTACATTGTATCTAGGTTCTCTCCTCCACCAATAAAAACTGGATGCCACCAGATAACTGAAAAATTTTTGAGTGTGGCATAAAACAATCAATCAATCAAATTTTATATATTGGCATAGATACAAGAGGGAAATACTTTATTGTAAATATGTTGAATGAAGTTTATAATGATACAGAAAACAATATTGTTCTCTCACAGACCCTAAAATCATTTTTAAACTAGATGCTTAAAGCAATATAAGCTGCCAAAATTGAAATTTTTTATAGTGGCATTAAAAGAGGTTAAATGAACGTCGATATGATTGAAAAAAAGAACTGCATCGAATTTCCTCTCTTATGCATCGTTTACACACCTTTACGTGATGAAAAATATATTCCTCGACATTCCGTTTGACCCTAACAATGGCAGCTGATTAATCGTCGGCGACAATCCCGAAGATAACCGATGTTGACACGAAGGATTCTGATGCTGATCGGGGTGGATCGGGTTGTATCCGGGTCATTAAAATATGGACGGCGAGGTGAGATAAATTCTAGTTACCATCATTATTTTGGCACTGTTAACGATGTTATATGTTTTTAAGTTATGATAGTATGTTTTTTAGTTATGATAGTTTTAAGGGATCGCTCGAAACATTACGCAAAATTCCAAAGTCGGCTTTCTCCCTCGCTTCGAACCTTTCGTGTCAGACATCTTTCGTGCTTACCGGAAATATTGCGCTTGCGCATTTGACTTTGTCGAATGAGTTCAACTTTAGGTCATTGCATACGGAAATAATGTCGGGAAAATTAAGGTACGGGAAGACTTAATTTCAACTGTCGAACATTTTTGCATTTAATGCAAAAAATACAACATATCAAAAGTTTAATCGATAAAATCAGGTATTAGAAGGTAGATGTTTACAAAATTTTCGATTAAATTTTAGGACCCCAAAATAACAATTTTGACAGCTTATATTGCTTTAAGTTCCAAAGTGATTTCATAAAAGTTAAGTGAATTATATGTATCAATGATATTTCAATATTACTTATGGAAAAATCAATATCTTTCACTGCACAAAGCAATAAATCTTAATTAATGAGAACAGGTGTTGGCACAATAAAGAGCCCTTACTGATTTGGTCTTGAGCCCCAAGTATACATGGTCTAAATTTGTGATATGCAATCCACTACAGCTGGTGACCTTCAATTTAATTTGTAACTCAAGTCTTGGGACATCACAGAAAAACAAATTACATAAAGAACATCCCGGATAAACCTGATTGTTTACAGCATAGTGGTACATGTATCAGGGAGAGTTAAATGCCTGGATTATTCCTCATTATTATTATAAAGCATACACATGTATCAAAACTACAATTTATATGAACTATCACAGCTGTTTAGGCCTGTAAGCATGACTAAGTTTCCTTTATACTCTTATTACAACAGAACTTTCCTGATAATTAACATGATTAAACCTCAAGGAAGTTTGATCATGTTATTTTAAATGGGTGTGACTAACAGACTGCTACACACAATAAAACAACAAAGAAATAACTTTCTAGAAATCACCAAAGTATAAGCATTTGATATGATCATTATTTTATTGTAGATTCAAATATATGACAGAAAAGAATAAAGTATATTTAGTTCAAGTAGAGGAAGTGTAATATTGTGTAGAGATCAGATGGGTCAATCACCAGTGGCCAGTAAGTTCAGTTGGTGGAGCACCTGACTACTGATTCCGAGGGCCTGGGTTTGAATCCTGGTCTAGTCTGTTTCTCTCTCCCTTTCTGTTACAACTGTTTGTGATTTGAGTACTCCATTTACTGACATACAAGTGATGTCCATATCATATGGAAAACTCATGAAAAACACTACCTACGATATGGATTCTATCTGCCCATTAAAACTTTCATTTCAAAATCCTCAAAATTTTGTGCAGGAATACTTAGGCTTTCCTGCAATTTTCTATACATCTGACATTAAATTATCAATTTTGAGGAACCTCATGGGGATCCAGGTTGTTAGAATGGATCCTCAGTGCCCCTTGCTTGTCGTAAGAAGCGACTAAATGGGGCAGCCCTTCGGATGAGACCGCAAAAACCGAGGTCCCGTGTCACAGCAGGTGTGGCACATGAAAGACCCCTCCCTGCTCAAAGGCCATAAGTGCTGGGCATAGACCTAACTTTGATGCCCTTCACCGACAATGGTGACATCTCCATATGTGTGAGAGATTCTCGAGAGGGACGTTAAACAATCTTTAATCAATCAATCAATTTTGAGGAAGGTTTTCTACTACAAAAATGTGATCTTGTGTGTAGGCTATTCTATGTAATAGATTTTTACATTTCCAGTGCAAATTAACATCTTATAGTAAAATTATGTTTGTCCAAAGCTGTACATTGTTTCATGCAAGAAAAATATTCTCAAAAAATTTTTTTTTAATACAATTTCAGTGAAATTGAGTCTAATATGGACATATATTGCACATATACTGAACATGGCATGCTATAAGTATCTGAGACAAACCTTGTGAAATTATATTGGACATGATCTGTTTCATAAAATAAATGAAGACTTTGTCTTTCTTTACAATTAAGAGTTTTGATGGCGGGACTTGGAAAGGTTGTAATCTGCATATAGAGTCCTTGATTTCTTTCTTTAGATATGGAGGAATGTACCTTAATTATACAGCTCCAATACCTGTTCCGTACATCAGAGGAAGATCATATCTTTTCGATTTGTATTATTATTCCAGACTTCTAACAATGACTTCAGCAGGTTTCAAGACTAAACATTGTCCACGACTGCAGTCTTGTTGTTTATATAAACAAAAGAGTTATTAATCATGCTTCACCGGTGTTCATTTATTTTAAATAGGGATAATATGTTGCATACCCCATCAGCTGGAAGTTCAGTAACACTTTTATTCTAGGTTATCTTATTTTTTTTGCTTTCATTTTTATTTTATTTCATTTTTTTTTCTTTCTTCAAGCTATAGTATGTAAGGAGAATATAGGGAAATTAACCATAGCTCTTGTAGGAATAAGACAAGATCCTGCTATTAAGACTTAAAAATAGTGAAGAGATTTTAAGTTCATCTGACAGTCAGCAAATCTGCTAATTTAGACACAACTTTATAGGTGTCTTTTTTTCATCATCTACATAATCACATACCATAGTTCAACTGCAGTGTCCTAAATATCCTTCAACCCTGTTACTGCCTAAATTCACAATGACAATTATGTTACAGCACCTTATCTTTACATTCACTTTCTTCTGCTGCACAAGAAAAAAAAAAATTTCATGATGATGACAACTTTTACAATTTATATGTTTAGATTGCCATGCTTAACAAGCTAATTAGCAATCCGGAGCAATTATATAATATTCATGACTGTCCATAAATTTCTTTTTCAGTAAAAATAATGCAGTTGGACATGAAATTTCAAGCAAAAAAAAAATTTAAAATGTGTACAGAAAATTGTTGCAGCCATTTTATTTTTGCCTATAGTGCCCTTTATATATAAGAACAAATTCAAAACTCCTTAAATATACAAAATCAAATTTTATTGAAAAAGTATCATAATTTTTTTTGAGCTGTCAGCAATTTATGACTTGGATTATGGTTGTAAATACTAACATATTTTCCTGTCAGCGTTTCTTCCCAGAATCCTCTTTGAGACACACATCAACAATAAACAAATACATGTGTCGCTGCTAGTTATCAGATGAATACCTTCATTGCGCATATAGTGTAATTGATTTTCATTTTTGTATAGAATAAGTAATTACACAATGCTGATAAATTAAGAGGTTTCTCTTAGTTCGAAAACACCTGTTTTTGGAAGAAATTTACTAGTTTAATATTACATTTTCCCCATGACCTTTATTTTTAGAGATTATGGATAAAAGTAAACAAATCAGAAATCAGTAATTTTCCACCTCATTTCGAAAATTAACAGGAGCAAATCCTATATCAGATCTCAGTGTAATGAAGTTTCCTTATTTGGTGGAGATGTGTTGTGAGAGTTGTAGTATTCAAGAAAATTAGCAAAATGAAAATTGTAGTAAATCGACGGTGCTTTCCAAAACTGGTTGCTGACTATACAAGGTGGACTATGTCACTTCATTAAAGCCTAAATTTAGTTTTCATAGTCACCATTTTGAAAAAAACAACAACAAAAAACAGTTTGTTTGTAACAAGTGTCTTTAAGCTGCAGTTCTAAAAAAGACCTAGCTAAACAAATCATGTGTTTTGGTCATAAAAACCAATTAAAGGATCTGAGACAGCACATCTCTACCATAGGACTTCAACAATACCACTCCATCAACACTCCTTTCACATAGACACTAATTTGTGGCCCTATTTCACTCAGCATCCATACCTCATCCTGTCACAAAGCGAGAAAAACTAAATTATTGATCAAGGGACAATGGGAAATTGAAGGCAATGCATAAATGCTTATATAAATCCTGGCAAACATCAATAGGGTCAGATACCATTAATTACGAGTCTTCAGTCACCATCAGGATGTCGTATCTATACAATGAGAGAAAAACAGACTTCTCATATTGTTCATTAATTGCTTACTTGTCTCAAATTGCTGCTTACAACATCATCAAAGTCATAATTGAAAATTCTTCCTCTGTATACCTGATTCTATCTAATTCTCTGTATCACAAGATACATACATACAGTGTGTAGAAACAGGCATGAATTGTAAGTACATGCTCTCTGAAATGATTGAACTCATGGATCAGAGTAAATTTCAAAAACCATATAAAAAATAACTCTAGCCATACTTACGAATTACTTAAAAATCCCAGAAGAATCTCCAGGGCATTCAGACAGACTCATCTTTATACAATCCTGACAAGAGTATCAGAGAGACAGAGAGAGAGACAGAGAAAAACAGAGCAGTTCCTAATCAGCTGATGCCTACAATATGTCTCAGTCACTGTGCTGTCCATTCATTAGACCTACATGTAAGGCATGAATCAAACTCTCCACAGACACACTTTGGTCAGTCTGGACAATGTACAAAGATACCCACCTCTCTCAAAATGCCTTTGAATGTCCATATCATCTGTGTATGGATGTGTCACTGAGACTGAGTTTTAAATACACCCAAATACTGTTTAACTTTACCTTTCAATAGGGTAGGAACAGCTTATGAAATTGAGAAGAAAACAAAAAACAAAAAAAAACTGGGAATGATATCAGTATATAAAATTTGTGGATTCATTCATGTATATGATAAGAACCCTCTAGTGTTTAACTGTGTAAAACCCACATGGCTTCCATATAAATTTTTGACAAAGATGTAACCCAGTAATATCAAACAAGAGCAAAGAAAATTTAAACAATTCATTTACATCATATTAAAGTTATTGTACCATCACGAACATATTTGATTAGAGGACCTGATATGTGTGAATATGCAAGTATTGGACATTTCAAACTACCTTCTCAATGTACTCATTCTGTGGCCCAATTTCCATGCATTTTTTTTTTTTACACAGTACCCCAAACATACTGTATTGCTATATTTTTATTATTTAATAAAATTATCTTGTACAATAAACCATCTTTCAATTAAATATTTCCAAAACTAATGATCCCCCGAGTCAGAGGAATCTTTATTTGTCTACATGCAATGATCAACAGTCTGATGAAGGTAAGTATGGACTCTCTCTAGCTTAATTTGTCTATTTAAAATGTCACAAAAATTCAATATGGCAATACTAGAAGCTGTACTCATTCGAAACAAAACAGATACAAGTAGTATAGTATTTAATATCATGTTTTAACATTTTCAATACATATCATATCTCCCAGAATAAAGTAATAAAATGTCTATTGTCATGAATTAATAATAAAAAAAAAATCTATCCAGATCCCATCACCTTAAAAGACCAAAATTTAAACTGATCATTTTTCACTTTGAGGAAGAAAAAAAAAAACAAAAAAAAACCCCTGCTTATCTCAAATATTGATCATCAAAGCTGATCAGTGGCCTGTACTTGAACAGTGCATGTTGAATAGAAGGGGGTTCTTGTGACCTCTTTCTCTCTCACACACATACTAAGGTTATGGTAACACATCCAACATATTAATATTAACTGGTTTGCAAATTAGTTCCTCTAAGCTCTGAGCACTAGGATTAATGAGTTTATTTCTGTATATTTCCCAGTGTCCATGTTCTCTGTACATGATACAGTGTGTGCATTGGCAGTCTGATGATGATAACAGTTGCGATAACCAGGTACTGTGGAATCCAATGTTTCACCATTGGTAATTTTGTGGTCTACTAATCTTGTATGTGGACCACAGACACACTGGTAGAATTAATATTTTTAGCATTTAATGATCTCTTTCAAAAGGTGATGAGGTACATCAATATATTGCACTGATACTCTGGCTCAAAGTATCATGCTATATGTATAAAATTTACACATTTATAAAAAAAAAAAAAACACAAAGAAAGAAAACAAGATCAATACCAACTTAGAGGATACAAGTGCCCATAGGATGAGATGTTAAACACTTGAAAGAAGACTGACTTATTGTTTGCATTGTCTTAATAATTAAATCATTGATATATATATATATATATATATATCTTCTTTAGAAGAGACAAAATTTAAAAGACATTCTAGTACATAAGAAAGACAATAATTTACTTTCCAAATAGGAAAATTTGTGTGAACCATGTGGTGCTAAAAAGTGTATTTTATGTCAATATGTCATTACAACAAATCAATTTGAGGACTGTAACGGTAACAAATATCATATCAAAAATTATATCAATTGTAAATCCAGCAATGTAGTTTATGGAGTGTTTTGCAAAAAATGCAACAAAATTGTATATGTGGGAGAAACTGGAGCAACTTTATATCAAAGGCATGTTTTGAATTTGTCATTTATTAGACAAGAAACTGATGACCCTGTAGCTATTCATTTCTACACGGATTCCCACAGTGTAAACGATTATTCCATCATAGGTATTGAAAATCTTTAAAAAGATGATATTTACCGCCGCTTTAGAGAAAATTTATGGAAGAAAAAATTGTGCCACTCGGAATAAACAAAAGGGAACATTTTTGTCTTTAAGAATCATGCCTATTATGCAAAGAATTTTTTTAATAATATATGCATGTACAAAAATAAAATATATATATATATATATATATATATATAGAAGATGATCTACAAAAATGTATATGAATCAGTAAATAAATCTTTCAACAGTAAAGGGGGCCTCCGTGGCCGAGTGGTAAGAGCATCGGGCTCAAAATCACAAAGCCTCTCACCTCTGTCGGTGCGTGTTCGAATCTCGGCCGCAGCGTTATGTGAGCAAGTTTGCCAGTTTACTTGCGGAAGGTCGGTGGTCTCTTCCCAGGTACATTGTATCTGGGTTCTCTCCTCCACCAACAAAATCTGGACGCCACCAGATAACTGAAAAATTGTTGAGCGTGGCGGAAAGCAATAAATAATAATAATAATAATCAAATCAAAAGTAAAAGATTTCCTTCTTTTCAGTTTGAATTTTTAAAGTAACAAATGGGTAGCGATTGAAAATGACCAATTTTCATTTCTTCACATGCAGAAAGAATGCAATTAAACCTGAAACATTAATAAATTTGTAGGAAATAGGAGTTGGACAATCACTATCGATTGAAACTGATTACTGTAATCGCTCAATGCAATTAACAACTTTACACCAAATCTACACCAAAAGCAATTAAACCCTCAAAAATGACCTTTCTAATGCATAGAATCTCACTGTCCCCTCTCCAATATACTACGTAACCCATGGATTTATAATTCAGCAAGGCAAAGTAGGATCTGCTGAAGTACATGGTCTTGATTATAAAATTATCAAAAATACACAAATAAAGATCACAAACTCACAATAATCAAACAACATCTTAGAATGCATCCTATGGATCCCCAACAGTATATAAATCCACACATATCGTAAAGCAAAAATGAACATTTGTAAATTAACAGTCTCTTCAATTCTAATCATTCTGCCATTTTCAATATTTCATTTGAAACTCATGACATTTATTGTCATGATGGCAGTTATAAATTTATTTGTTTGTCTTGCAGAAGGAACAATTCTTTTCAAAAATTAGACAATCTAATTGTTCATGTCATGGGTTATTACAACACACAGATATATATATATATATATATATATATTTATACACACACACATACATCAACTCACTGTCTATATACTTTTCTCATCCAACCTTCGGAGGCTTTTGAAGATTGGTAGTGAGAGCAATGAAGCTGTATCAAACTGTACAAATATCTTCTTATTTCATTGTTACTTTTTATTTTTTACCATAATATATATATATATATGTGTGTGTGTGTATGTATGTTTGTGTGTCAGTAGTAAACCTTTGCCTCTCAGTAAACACATTGATAATTCAACATAAAAATTGTACATCATATTGAAAGTTTAATATATCATTAAATATCAATATACGTGTATATATACATGTATAGGATTACATGTATAGATACTTGTATCAGATTTAAAAATAATGGAAACATGGGTAATTCAGCATGATAGGGTATAAGAAAATTACCCCATACTTCCATTCTGTTATACCCCCCCCCTCAATAATACAAACATTACACGCAATGTATTCTTAAAATCAATGTTCAGTTTATCAATTTAAAGTAACACTTAAAATTTTATTTTGTGCCAACACTGAAAAGGATTTGATAGAAAAAAAATTGTTTGGCATTGCAAAACTACTCTGACGATCTTCTGGGTTTCATGAAAAATAAACTGTTATATGCCAACATGAATTGTATCTCAAAGTTGTGTCACAACTTTTAAAGTGTCAAGTCCCAAGTCTCTGAACCTTCCTTATTTCAGATTAAAATATACTTTAAATAGTTATAGCATTTCGAAGTTCATACTACAAATACAAAATTACTACCAATATAACTAAATTACCTGGTGTTGAAAAGCTGTATACAAAAAAATTACACTCTACCGGAGATGAACCATGAAAGCGGAAAACCACTCCCTGACGTCACAAATTATATAAAGCGGAATGAAATCCGTCACTGACGAAAGTTCCGGATTGGGCGTGGCCGAAAGGTTATTATACTATATATAATACATATGTAATATTATATTATAATGCTATATATTTAGACATATTGAAACAATGTGATTGCATAATCTTAGACTCAATTTCACAAACAGGGGAAGAAGCAAACTGTACGCACATGCGTGCTTCTACATCATTTTAAAAAAGAGTTAAAATGAAAGAGAAGAAATACCAATGAAAGCACGGCTGAAATGAGTGTACATAATAAAATTCAACAAATAAACCTAAATATGTGATTTGTATGTGCCCCTATCGATTGGCTCTAAATATTCGATTCATGAAAAATGTATTGAAAAGAAATAGGTTTCAATCAAAAACTGGAGAAAAACGCCGATTTTATGGTAGTAAACCATCAACAGAACAATGAAGAAAAAAATACGTTCACATAAATTTCCCCTATCTACGCCCTTGACATAGACAGGGAGGGATCTTTAATGTGCCACATCTGCTGTGACACGGGGCCTCGGTTTTTGCGATCTCATCTGAAGGACCGCCCCATTTAGTCGCCTCTTACGACAAGCTAGGGGTGCTAAGGATCTATTCTAACAACCCGGATCCCCACGGGGTACCAGAGGGAGAGAATACAACGGACCAGACCGGGATTCGAACTTGAGCCCTGTAAATCATACCTCTAGTCAGGTGCTCTACTAAATGAGTTATTTGGTCACCAGTCATTGATCCCGTTAGACCACCCCATTACCCTCCCCCACCCCTCCGGAGCCAGTAATATGAAAAGTCACATTGCTTCCACTAAACCAGGATTTTACTTCTAACCCTAACGGCGGGTATGACCGGTCTATAGGGCATGCTTAATCCTCCTAGGCACTTGATCCCACCTCTGGTATGTCCAGGAGTCCGTGTTTGCCCATCTCTCTGATTTGCATTTTCCACAGGAAAGAATGAATTCTGTTAGCTATCTTAGCTTTTTCTAACCCTATTAAATGCATTGTGAATTGTAATCAGCCAGGTTAGATCGCCGATTGCCAAATGGCTCAGCGATAGAGGTTTTTCTTTTTTTGGGGGGGTGGGGGGGTGGGGGGTTGCGGTCTGAACCACTATCTTCCCCTTAGAGTACACACTTCTCTGTTGTTTTCATTATAACTATTCCGGTAATCTTCTACACAGATTATGTCTCAAGTGAACAGTTTACTCATATCAAAAAATGTATGTGAATATATATAAATATATTATACAACATTTAGAAACAACAAAATATTCAAATACTACATTATTGGTTAACACTGTGTGTGTGTGTGTGTGTGTGTGTGTGTGTGTGTGTGTGTGTGTGTGTGTCCACTATGTCCATTTCAGCTTCAGAAGCTCTAAACGAAACTTGCTACAAACAAACTTTCTAAAAAAAATAACGAAAATAAAATCTAAATTTATGTTTTTATCAGTAAAATCAATACAATTAACTGTATGATTTCTCGGTTAAGACTAAAAACAGTAGAGCTAGAGAATTTGTATAAAGTTATATAGGAAGGAGCAGTATGTTTCTCATTTTAAAATCATACAAAATTTACAAATCTTTTTGTTTTACATTCAGGAAATTTCTAATTAGATTTGTACTTATTACAACTAAACTAATCAAGGATAGATAGATAGATAGATTGATCGATAGATAGACCCAATGATAAAAGTCAAGAAACACAAAACTCGAATTACTTATCACGAAAACAGTGAAATGTAAATCGAATTTTGTGTTTCTTGACTTTTATTATTGGATATATGGATATATTTGCTATACTAGATACTGATTTTTTTTTTACAAATGATACACACACACACACACACACACACACACACACACACACACACACACACACACATATATATATATATATATATATATATATATATATATATATCAACCCATGCATCCATATTTCCATATTTTGTAAGTAGGTGTTCGTAAGATTTCGCCTTTTTATGGAAATAATTCAAATTGAATTGAATTCGTCTATCCTTTGATACATTGAATTGAATTCGTCTATCCTTTGATACATGCCTATATGCCAATGTAATTTATCATGCATAAAAGCTTGTTTAAATATCGATACAATAGTCAACCCTCTGGACGCCAGTGTTGTTACGAAGTCCCGAATTTCCAAGATATAGAATGATTTTTGGATATGTTGTGTTAAACTTTAATAATGATAAAAATATTTTATTTAAACGCTAACTGAGCAAATGACAAACTTCTTAAATAAGATTGGGGGGGGGGGGGGGGGGGGGGGGGGGGGGGGGTCATAAGAATAAACCAATAATATTAAAATAAAAGATTCCGTGTATCATTTGTATACAGTAAAATACGGTTAAAGCGAATCTCCAAAGCCGGTTACAATCAGTTTTTTTTGTTTGTTTGTTTGTTTATAGCCGCCCGAGCAATGTTTCAGCTATCCGGCGGCTGGTTACAATCAGTTCGTTACAATCAACATTTGTTATATCTAATAAAATGTTCTCTCATAGAGGAACAAGTTGCTGGCCTTTAAAAAAGGATTGCAATGCGCGGGTCATAGGCATGTGTTTCTGACAGAAACTTAATTTCTAGACTGAAATCAAAAATGTGTTTTAAAACTTCTTTTTTTTAAATTTTTTTTTTTTTAGTCTAATTAATAAGATAAGTTTTGGTTTTATAAATCAACAACAAAATACCTTAATTTAATGACAATGGCAAATCCTGGAAAGGGGGGTGGGGTAGTTACTGGGGGTGCGTCCCTCTCCCCCCTCCCCCCTTTTCCTTTGATTGAAGCTTTAACTTAATGTGTTTTTAATGTGCATTTTGCGGTCTTCAACACACTCACACACACCTTTCTTGGGTGGGTAATTTCTGTGTGTATCCATTTCAAGCGTTTATAAGGAACATCTATTGTGTTTCATAAGGAGAATGCGGCACGAGTTGGCGTACTGAATAACACAATAAACGGTAAAGTTTTTGTCACGTGTTTTACTTCCTTTAGGAGAATCTTTCACGTCTAACAGAACATGCTTATTGTCTTCTAGTGTCTGAATGGTCAGATTCAAACTGAGGAATGCAAGTTATTTTTGTAGAACCTGGTTTGGCATGGGTCCCCACCCCCTTAACAACCAGCCACAGGAACTACCCCCCCCCCCCCCCCCCCCCCTTAATTTACACCGTAGCACTGTTGTGGGCCTTCTACGGAATATAAAGGCAGGTGTGTAATAAGATACTTTGGCATTATTTTCTCGTTTCGCGGTAGCTCAGTGGTTAGAGCGTTCGCTTCGTAACCGGGAGGTCGTGAGTTCGAGCCCCGCTCGTGCCATGCCCGCGTCAAACCTAAGACGAAAAATGGGTAGTGATTGCTCCTTCGCCAAACGCTCGGCATTTAGAAGTGAGAATCACGGGTCTTTCGGATATGACCTTAAAAAAACGGAGGTCCCGTGTCACGGTAGGCGTTGGCACGTTAAAGAACCCTCACTGCTACGGCCCTGAGCGCTAAGCATAGGTCTAAATTTGTGGTAATTCACCTACAGCTGGTGACGTCTCAATATGAGTGAAAAATTCTCGACGGGATGTAAAACAAACAAACAAATCAAACAAGACGTATAAATTATTGTGTTGATTTTGCTACGTTTCTCTTGTTGATAAGTCCCTTTCTTCATTCTACTGTTGATTTTGCCGTATTCGTTTTTCTACCACAGGATTCATTAAGCTGCGTTCCTTTCTTGAAGCTGCGTCCTTGTTCAGTTAAACTGATTGATTGATTGTTTGTTTGCTAAGATGCTAAGATGGCTGTCTTGAACACAGCTAGACGCTAGATCTATAACGAGCTTCGACGTGGTTGCTAAGTGAACCATTGCGTGGCTCAAATGATTTGTACTTTTCAGTGTTTATTTTTTTTCCAAAAAAAAATATTAGTACTCTTTTTTTTGTTTTTTTGTATTAAATTATAAGGAATTACTTCGCGGATTATACAACAGCGTAAACTGACCCAACCCAGGTTATACTCGTATAATTTGCCCCCAAATTAAAGTCGTTCCTTAAATAATTCATCGTCATAATGCCTGATTTCCTTTTCAAACTTGAATGGAAATATAAAAATCAGCAATACACGGTTATTCATTGTAAATAGCTGGGTAGCTCAGTAGGTTAACGTGTTGAATGCCGATCTGTAGATGGTGCGTTCAAAATTTTTTTCAGATAACTTTCTGCTAAAACTGCATTTTTAAATAAACTAAATAAGGTAAGTTTAAAACATTTTCAATTTCAAAATATTATTCTACACATCCGCCACTTTCCATCCATATCAGATTTCTCTGGCGTGACCCCGTGGGGATCCGGGTTAGAATAGATCTTCAGTACGCCTTGCTTGTCGTAAGAGGCGATTAAATGGGGCGATCCTTCGGATGAGACCACAAAAACAGAGGTCCCGTGTCATAGCAGGTGTGGCACGATAAAGATTCCTCCATGCTCAAAGGCCTTGAGCATAGGCCTATATTTTGCAGTCCTTCACCGGCAATGGTGTCGTCTCAATATGAGTGAAAAATTCTCGAGCGTGACATTAAACAGTATATAATCAATCAATCTCTGGTGTGTTATTTCTCTTGAAATCTCCAGTGGATTTGAATCGTAGATGTACTAAGCTGTAGAATATTGTCAGTGCTATAAACACACACACACACAGAGAGAGAGAGAGAGAGAGAGAGAGAGAGAGAGAGAGAGAGAGAGAGAGAGAGAATCAATGAAGTGTTCGACTGCAAATTTGATATGGAGACCACAAACATAACATCGTGTTGAATGTGACGTCTAAAATCTCTTCATATTTCCCCAGGTAACACAACAGGTATGCGCCGCCGCATTGTATTCACGTTTCATTGTTTTTGAAATTTTTACCATCACAATCCACGAGAACGTAGTAGTCTGGTCCGATTTCAGCTAAAAAGAACTTCTAACGGCAAATTATTATTATTTGGTTCAACATAACTTTTTAACCTAATTTGAGTATGCTGAATCTGAAAAAATATGTTGAACTTCATGAAAATGGCGTTAAATAGGTCAAAATGGCGATTCAAAATGGCGGACAGTAATTTTTTTCAAATCGTTTTGAAACGCGCATGTAGAAAAAAAAATGTAAAAACTATGATTACAAAATACAATAGCATCGAGAAAAAGATAGAAATAAGCATGCGACCCTAAAAAAGCCATTGCACGAAAGAAAACCCGAATTTTCTCTGTTTTTCCTCAAAATTCAACGTATACTGTTCCTACATTGTTCTTTGCTTGTGACTTTGCACTTACAAAGGTCCATGCACAGCAAATTGTTACGCTTGCACCCACACCTCAATGTTTTACAACCTGTTGTGCAACTACATGCAATCAAGTCTAAACAAGATTCTGGAATTGGGTCTAAAGTCATCAGAATAGGCACTAGAATACCTTCATTCAACTTCCATCCCATCTCAGTTGGAGATGGTAATGTGGGGTTACTTATATTTGCTTGTCTCCATACCAGCGCTTGATAATGTGCACGTTTAATGTGCAGATGCAAGGCATCGCTAGTGGGGGGGCATGTTTTCGGGGCTCTTGGATTTTCCGAATAAAATGTTCCTAACCGAGTCAGTTGACGACACTGTGCCCTGGTTATACAGCTTGCATACGAACTTTTCACAGTCGACTATTTTCTGTTCAGTTAAATTGCCCTCTGCAAAACCCCCAAGAAGCCCAACATTGTCTTTGTAAACCTTAAATCCAGTTTTTTTGGATATCCCAAAGAAAAAAGAAGTTGTGTCACATCCAGTCAGAGCATGGAATGCTAACAGATTCGTGCACATTTCTGGAGAGGTAAAGGTTTTCTCTACAACAGCATGAATAGGAATGTTCTTGGGCTTTGCAGATGTTCCAGCAACCATCCACAACTGTATATTTATTTCTGAAAAGAAAGATACAAGTAGCAGTAAAACATCAGTATCAGATGCTAGTACAACAACTGAACTGCAAGTGGATTCTTTCGCACAATGCATGGCATGAAGAACTATTCTAGTATCTGCCTCTTCATGTGACGCATGTAGGGCAGATATATCGAGGAATTCGTCATTGCATTTAACGCTATTCTCATCGAGAAACCCACCAGCAGTAACAACAGTTTTCTCTGTGGGTGCATGAAGAATTATCTGCTCAGATAAAAAGGCAGCTAGGTCTTTCTTGTTGTCATTCAAAGACAAAAAAGCTGAAAAGTTATTCGGGAGTGGCACATCCTTATTTTCAATAACCCTTCTAACTGGCTGCTGCCCTTTTGCCCTTTTGCCCTACGAGAACGAGTGCCCGATTTTATAGATTGTTCCCTGTAACGGTCGAACAGAACATCAACTCTTGAATACATGGCCCCTTTTCTCACCACAGTGGAAACAAACTCATCTGCAAAGTCTCCAAATGTTTTCATGCCATGTGTTTTCATGCTCTGAACTAAAGCCTGGCCAGCTGGTGATTCGCCTACATTTTCGACTCGCGCCCTTACATCAACATCTTGAAGTATGTCTTCTAAAACAACAGATTTGTTTCCAGACTTTAGTGCACCGCTGGTATCCGCTATAGATATCGGCACAGGAAGGAGCTCGTGTTTCAAAATCTGCTCTAAATCAACCTCTCGTCCGGCCTTATATGCAATGACAAGTCTCTGCAGTATGTTCCGATCTGCCTTTAGAATTTTTTTCTTTTCCACAGCTTTTGGTACAACTTGTACCTTGTATAAGGAGTCAAATGTTAATGAGCAGCTTTTTTTCAGAACACTTCTCAAAGGAACTTGTGAACTACTTGTTTCTATGTTTGGTATCAGACGATCTTTTACAATCAAAGACCTCTTGTCCGCCATAAAGAAGATTCAGAAACATGAGGATACTATCTGGGACACAACTTACGGCATCAGCCTCACAAACATTCAAACCCATGTGACCAGGTCTATCTTGCAGGTCTGATCTTAATCTTAGTGCAACATGTACCAGTTCATGAAATGAGTTGTGTGGAGGTTTATAACATGGCATAGTGAGTAATTCGTCATCCATGGTATCTTGGTCATCATGAAACATATCTCCAAAATGAGATTTAGAAAGAATATGGGGCACTAAAAGAGTTTCGCGTTCAGATACTGCTCTATCGAGGGGACGAAGAAACTGGAAGATATTCTGCACCTTGGCTTGCAGATTTTCTTTAAACGTTGATCTACGAGTGATAAAAGACTGTGGCATTTCAGATCCTACCTCTTCTACCAACTTGGAGTACCTGTTCCATGTATCAGAGAGCTGTAAGATTTGGCACTTGCTGGCTGCGTACTCCAGTTCTCGAACAAGAAATATCATGGCCAGATCTTCACATTTTGACTCCTTTTCTGTTTTTTGTGTATCATACTTAAAAGCATTCATGCATTTTAGATGGTACTTACCCTCTGCAGCTATCAAATCGCTAACGTTTCCTAACTTAACACGAAGTATGTTGTCATACTTTGCATTTTTAAGAACCATGTCGCTAACAGAAAATGTTGTAATGTTGAATAGCTTCTGTTTAATTTGTTGTTGACAAAATATGCATAACTCCCAATCTATTGGTGTAGATGCATTTCGCAAAGTTCGGGATGCTGCTGCAGAAGGGTGTGAGCAAGATGACGTAGACGGTACATCATCCTCTGTATCGACGTTGATTGTATCAGATGTGTTTGTAAGCAAACATGCTTTTCTTTCCATTAACTGAATTGGTCTGGGGTGAGTAAATGCACTATAGCATTTCCTATGACATAGAACTCTATCATTCGGACTTAATTTTTCTATTCTGTCAATGGCATCATAGTTCCTGGCATCTTTAACTTTCTTACGACGAGATGCCCTCTCGGTCAACGTTTCGATAGACTTTTTGCTTTTTAATTCTAACGTGTCTGTCTTTTTTTCCTGACATATAACACACAAATCTGTATCTATTTGATAACTTCGCTTAAGTGATCGTTCAGTCATGATTTCTAATCAATGAGTGGTGAGATATGACAAGCCTATAACCTCGGCCATCAGTTTTATACCTTATGTCAGAATCATTTGTTAATTCGATCCTCGATTGTGTCGGTCGCGCTATTGTGAAAACCATTGAACACTGTGTTGAATTTCAAGTGCATTTATATCATAAAGTATGCAATACGTTAACTGAATAATTTGCACAATTAGAAGGAAATAAGCATTAAATATCATATCAAAATGCATATATATACTGTGCGTCAATATGCGGTTGCGAAAAAATGAGTTAATTGGGATCTAATCGTTTTTTTCACAATTTTAATTGTTTAACGAACATTGAACAATTTATTCTATTTTTCAGACACATATAAGTTTAGTACAAGCCTTTAAATTGCTTTAATTTGCAATAAACTTTTTTAAAATAAAGCCATATAGATAATTTTGCAAATTTCAACACCGCCATTTTGAATCGCCATTTTGACCTATTTAACGCCATTTTCATGAAGTTCAACATATTTTTTCGGATTCAGCATACGCAAATTAGGTTAAAAAGTTATGTTGGACCAAATAATAATAATTTGCCGTTAGAACCCATTTCTAGCCTCTTTTTTCAAAATCTGGACCAGACTATAGTGAGGATCATCTTTCAGTTCTTTTGATGCTAAAGGAAGGGCGATTAGTATTAAGTCCTGATTACGCCTTCAAATGCGCTGAATCTTTGCGCGTTAAACAAGTACATTGTATGTATATAGTATGCTTTAGAAACGGCCATAAGAGTATAATTATCGATTGTGCTTTTAATGTTTTTGGAGTATTAAATGTCTTGTGGACGAGGTCGATCTTGCTTTACAGAACTATCATAAATAATTAACGTCTTTGTAAGCGAAACGAATCAGAATAGCATATACAATGTAGATACAAAATTGATAAAAAGAGGATAAAAATCAAGATAATTTGGTGTTTGAGTTTTGATGTTTCACGTATGGATCGACAATATTCCGATTTGTTAAAACTTTAGTCAGAGACGAACAGGTTGGGAAAACATCATTATCACTCTCAAGAACCCGTCAGTATAGACTACAGTAATTCATAGCTCGATTTTAATTTGCTTCCGTCGAGGGCTGATACAAATATTCTGTGCTAAACTTTTCTACCTAGCCAATACATAGTATTTCTTTACGACCAAACAAAAATCGGGATTTTTTTTGTACAAATCTTGATGTATATAGAAGCAGGCAATGAACGCTTCTATTGTTAGCTGTCAGAGAGGTCGACGTGTATTTCTTTGTCCAAGTCTTCGCTGACGACATGATATATCGTGTATTCGATGATATCTCATGTGCACGACAACTTCTCATGCACAAGACATGGTTACTCCGAGCCTGCATGCTGTTCGTCGACGCCAGATCATAAAAACAGGAGTAAAAATCACACAAATTCCTGATTATTAGCACAACACATTCACATAAAACTCAGGTGACCAAGCATTTCTAATAACCAAAGATAGTGCGCACGAGATGATAATTCGTGTGTATGAGACATGTCGAACGCACAAGATAATAAGTCGTGCGCACGAGATAAATGTATTCGGTCGTGCGCACGAGATAAATGTATTCGATCGTGAGCACGAGGTATATGTGCACAAGATATCATATCGTTCCCACGACATAGTCTTTTCAAAAAAGAAAAAAAAAAATGCCCGTCCTAAATATTCCACGGCAGATATAGAAAAACTATATTATTATTATTATTATAAATAATCAATTACCTTTAACTCCTATACTTATATGCTATTATTCTTTCTATTGCATGCTTGTATGTATGTTTATCACACCTGTGTCTGTAAAGTAAGGTTTTTTGGAAACTGTTGAAAATTTATAATTTCGACGAGCTTTTGGGGTATTTATATCATGCTGTTTAATGAAAATGTTCAATTGATTAAATCAAATTATATTAGGCGGAAATTAATATAACTTTCTACTTCCAACCAACAATATTGAGAAATAACGAGTGTTTAGCTAATTTAAGCATTTTAAATTAAATCACACACACACACACACACACACACACACACACACACACACACATATATATATATATAAATTTATATATATATATATATATATATATATATATATATATATATATATATATATCTGTGTGTGTGTGTGTGTGTGTGTGTGTGTTTGTGAAAGAGACTAAGATTACTTTTTAAGTCGATATAGTTTAACATGCAACGTGGACAACAGAACACAACACGCTATATAACCAGCAAGGGACACAACTCCCAAGAATTATATAAATAACAGCCATACTGAAAGAATGAATGCATACTTTTAGAAAATCAGAAAGTTATTGTACATTCATTGAGATTTCCAGTTCAGCTCTACCCGCTGAACTACTTTTCTGTCCGAGTCCCAATTTAATAATTACTGATGGTGAAAGTAGTATAGAAATCTGTTTCTAGAACATTAATTTCATTGTTAATTTTAAATCTCATTCCTCTAATCCGCGATTTTGATTTACTACTTCTAACACTAATCTGCTTGTGAGATCACACTTTCTGTTGCTCTCATTATTCAAGACCCTTAAAGCTGACCACAAATTAAAACTTGTTAAAAATGGACGCGTAGTGTTTGATTTTCATAACCATGTCTTGGTGGACGGGAGATATAAGGAATTACTCCAATGAGGAATTCCACGGTTATTTCAGTGATATCCGACTGGTGGCCTTACGTACTTTGCCGAGAAAACCACCAAAGGAGATATTGTCCCTTCTGCAAACGACATCTGTATTTTCCCCTTACGTTCAGGCAGAATCGGCACTCACAACACCGTCTTCCATCCAAAGTACTTGCGAGTTTGACTATCTACCTGAAACTACTGAATTTGCTTATTCACCTAGTCATGACCTCCGGCTTGATCTCGGAACACCAAGCACAACAGAGGAACGGTTTAGCTACTTTCCTGTCTCCGCCAGGAATCGCCTTCACCAATGGCAGCAATTCAACGATAATGAAACCCGTAGATCAAGTGATGGCAGCAAGAAGTGTTCTATGTTTCAGAAATTTGCCTATGGGATGGCAGTATACGTCGCGATTGCTCTGTTAGCTCTTATCATTATTGTTGGGATTTTAGTAACATCTCTCAAAACATTGGACAACAATATCAATGAAATGAAAAAAGTAAGTATATCAACATCTGTTGATTTAATCAATCGTAATGTAATATCATCAAATTTAGAATGGTATGGATTCTAAGATTTAGGGTGATGAAAATTAGTTATTTTCTCAACGTGTTCAGCTTTGAACATCATAAGAAACTCACAGATGATTATAAGTTTTGTACCTTTTTTGAGCTCATGGTTCATTATTGAATGCTTTTACCTCTTTTACTTAATAAATTAAGCATTTCTTTCTTCGCCAAATATTTAATTAAGTTGCATTTTTATTTACATTAAGTTCTGTTCCCCTTTCTCGTACACAGTTGATTAAGCCCTGTTTCTCTCTCCAGCACAGTGTTGATTAAGCTCCGTTCCTTTCTCCAGCACAGTGTTGATTAAGCTCCGTTCCTTTCTGCAGCACAGTGTTGATAAAGCTCCGTTCCTTTCTCCAACACAGTGTTGATTAAGCTCCGTTCCTTTCTGCAGCACAGTGTTAATTAAGCTCCGTTCCTTTCTCCAGCACAGTGTTGAATAAGCTCCGTTCCTTTTTCCAGCACAGTGTTAATTAAGCTCCGTTTTTCTGCAGCACAGTGTTAATTAAGCTTCGTTCCTTTCTCCAGCACAGTGTTGATTAAGCGCCGTTCATTTTTCCAGCACAGTGTTAATTAAGCTCCGTTTTTCTGCAGCACAGTGTTAATTAAGCTTCGTTCCTTTCTCCAGCACAGTGTTGATTAAGCTCCGTTCCTTTTTCCAGCACAGTGTTAATTAAGCTCCGTTCCTTTTTCCAGCACAGTGTTAATTAAGCTCCGTTCCTTTCTGCAGCACAGTGTTAATTAAGCTCCGTTCCTTTCTCCAGCACAGTGTTGATTAAGCTCCGTTGTTTTCTCCAGCACAGTGTTAATTAAGCTCCGTTCCTTTCTCCAGCACAGTGTTGATTAAGCTCCGTTGTTTTCTCCAGCACAGTGTTAATTAAGCTCCGTTCCTTTCTGCAGTACTGTGTTGATTTTGCTACGTTTCTCTCGTTCATAAGTACCTTTCTTCATGCTGCTGTTGATTTTGCCGTATTCGTTTCTCTACCACAGGATTCATTAAGCTGCGTTCCTTTCTTGAAGCTGCGTCACTGTTCAATTAAACTGATTGATTGATTGTTTGTTTGTTTTACGTCCCGTCGAAAAGTTTTCACTCATATTGAGACGTTACCAGCTGTAGGTGAAGTTCTACAAATTTAGACCTATGCTTAGCACTCAGGGCCGTAGCAGTGAGGGTTCTTTAACGTGCCAACGCCTACCGTTACACGGGACCTCCGTTTTTAAGGTCATATCCGAAAGACCCGTGATTCTCACTTCTAAATGCCGAGCGTTTGGCGAAGGAGCAATCACTTCCTATTTTTTGTCTTAGGTTTGACGCGGGCATGGCACGAGCGGGGCTCGAACTCACGACCTCCCGGTTACGAAGCGAACCTTCTAATCACTGAGCTACCGCGATCGATCAATTAAACTGATTGATTGATTATTTATTGCTTTCCACCACACTTAACAATTTTTCAGTTATCTGGTGGCGTCCAGTTTTTGTTGGTGGAGGAGAGAACCCAGATACAATGTACCTGGGAAGAGACCACCAACCTTCCGCAAGTAAACTGGCAAACTTGCTTACATAACGCCGCGGCCGAGATTCGAACACGCGCCGACAGAGGTGAGAGGCTTTGTGATTTTGAGCCCGATGCTCTAACCACTTGGCCATGGAAGCCCCACAATTAAACTGAACTTGCCCCATAATTAAGCTGCATTTCTATCTTCAACTCAAGGTTCATTAAGCTCTGTCTATTTCTCAGCCATGTTTTTGATTAAGCTACAACCATTTATATATGACGTTGTTAAACGTTGTTCATTAAGCTACATGTATTTGTCTATCATGATACTTACTAAGTTGCATTAATTTAGCATGCTGTTCATTGAGCTACATTCATTTTTTTATCACGTTGTTTATGAAGCTGCGTTCTTTTATCAACCACGCAGATGATTAAAATGCATTCCTTTATTCTTCATACGAACCGTTTGCGGTAGTCAGTGGTAGAGTGTTCGATTCGTAACCTGGAAGTTGTAAGTTCAAGTCCCGTTCGTGTCATGGCCGCGTCAAATCTAAGACGCTACCATAGGTAGAGATTTCCCCTTCGCCAAACGCTCGGTATTTTGGAGTGGGAATCACAGGATATGACCTTAAAAACGGAGATCCCGTGTCACGCAGGCGTTGACTACCGCCTTGAACGTAAGCATAGGTCTAAATGTGTGGTATTTCATCTACAAGTAGTGACGACTCAATATGAGTGAAAAATTTTCAACGGGACGTAAAACAAACAATCTTCTTCATACGGATCTGTGTTTATTAACTAGCTTTGTCAACTTCACCATCATAAAAAGGTGAAGATAACGAACTATAATCAATCTTATGACTCCTATAAGGAATATAAGATATAGAGTAGGCAAACACCGATCCCTCGATACATCAGAGGTGGAATCATGTATCCAGGAAGAGTAAGCATCCCCTGTCGATCCCCGTGGGGATTCGGATTGTTAGAATAGATCCTCAGTATTTCTTGCTTGTCGTAAGAGGGGACTAAATGGGCGGTCCTTCGGATGACACCGTAAAAACCGAGGCTTCGTGTCACAGTAGGTGTGGCACATTAGAGATCCCTCCCTGCTCAAGGCCCATAAGCGCCGAACATAGGTCTAAATTTTGCAGCCCTTCACCGGTAATGGTTACGTTTCCATGTGAGTGAAAGATTCTCGAGCAGGACGTTAAACAATATATAATCGATCAATCCCCTGTCGACCGATAACAACCGCGATGAGCTCTATCTTGATCAGGTAGACGGAGTAACCCGAAGTCAAATCAATGTGTAAAGAACGACCTGACTATTGGTATGAAACATGTCAGACAATATTTGACCCATTGAAAGGGTGCATTGGTAGCCTAGCTTGTTATAACGACTCTAGAGCTTCCGAAATGCTGACTTTAAATGAGACCGTTGAAACTTCCATTACACCAACTTATTTGTAAGTAGGTTGCCTCGACTTAAAAATTGGTCATACACTTACGTATCGAATCAGATGAGATTGATTGATTATATATTGTTTAACGTCCCGCTCGAGAATTTTTCACTCACATGGAGACGTCACCATTGCCGGTGAAGGGCTGTAAAATTTAGGTCTGTGCCCGGCGCTTATGGCCTTTGAGCAGGGAGGGGTATCTATCGTGCCACACCTGCTATGACACTGGTCCTCATTTTTGTTTTTTTGCGGTCTCATCCGAAGGACCGCCCCATCTAGTCGCCTCTTACGACAAGCAAGGGGTACTGAGGATCTATTTTAACAACCCTGATCCCAAGGGGCTCGAATCAGTTGAGAAATATAAAGCATAGTTACAATAAACTTTAATTTGACGACAAACGGGATGATTTAAGCTTTTTCATCGTCAGCTTTCCATATTTACATAGCAATATTCCATTATTACTTACTTACATATCATATTTATATCTCTTGAATCAGTTGGGAGATATAAATACGATATGTACGTAATAATGGAACATTGCTATATAAATATGGAAAGTTGACGATGAAGAAGCTTAAAATCATGTCATTTTCTATGTTTAAGGAGGGCATGGCACCGTTAACAGACAATGGTTCACCTGTATACCCAACAACAACAACAAGTAGTGCAATATCAACAGTTTTGCAACAAAAGCCAGATTCTGAAGTAACAAACAAAGCGACCACCACTATATTGAAAACTACAAGTTCAGCACCACAAAGAACTACTCCACAACCGACAGCATCAAAAGGAATAACAACTGAAATAATTACGGAATCACCCACAACAAAAATATTTTCAACAACATCATCCCCAACATCAACAAAAATTACTACTACTGCGAAGAAGACGACGACACCACCAACAACGGTAAAACTGAAAACTACCACCACAAGTACAACAAAGTTGACAACAACAGTAACGACAACAAGAACAACCCAATCGCCAAGCACAACGTCTCCACCTTCGACGGATCCAGTACTCTGTGAAAATTCATTCTGCAGTTCATTAGCGTACGAAATGTTGGGACGAATGAATACATCGGTGGATCCATGTTCCGATTTTTACAGCTACTCTTGTGGATCATGGGTGTCAAGCAGGAAACTCTTGCTCGACATGAATGTCGTTGAAGCCGATAGGAATTCTGTGATGAGTGACGTGAAGTTAAATCTAAAACAAAGATTGAAAGGTATTATATGTGACGACATACAACCTTTCAAGCAATTTTGTTGAATATTTCTTCATTTATTTTTAGGTTCATGATTCAATTTCAAACACTATGCACGTCTTGTTTACCAATGTTTCCTGCGGTACAGAAAGTGAAGTACTTGTACACTTTATTTGTGTAGGAACTATTTCACTGATTCTAGAAGAGGGCAATGCAATATATATCATTTGTCGGTTTTCCACATTAAGGGTAATTACAATGCAATTTATTTCAATTTAGAACCTTTGTGTTTCAGATATGGTAGGAGAAACAGTAATTTCAAGCGATTCTGATTACTTGAAGGCCGCCAAACTTCATTTCCAAAGTTGTCTGGACTCAAATACTAGACCGGACAGTAGTTTAAGTATGTACAACATGACATTGAATTATGTTCTTCTAAGCCTTTTCCTAGGTAATTAAATATACTGAGACACAATGCCTAACTATGCAGCATGTATTATATTGCATGTACTTATTTGTAATATTGAATGGTGAAATTAACAATCGTAATCATAAATCCCAAAGACATATACAAGTTCGAGTGTAGGGCAACACGGATCTCCGACGATGCGAAGGTAGGATCAGGTGCCATGGAGGAGTAAGCATCCTCTGCTGACCGGTCACACCCGCCGTGAGCCTTTAGTCAAAATTAGATAAACGGGATCACCCGTAGTGAAAGTTAGTATGAAAAAACAAAGGGTATGAAACAAATCATTCAACATATGTCCCAGAGACACTTTGTAATTGCAAACAAGGTCATTATAGCGACCGTAAAATTTGCGAAATGATGACTTCAGACGAGATTCGTTATAACTCTGCAACATCAACTATTTGTCAGTAGTTGACCTCTCTTTAAAAAATTATCATACGCATGGCATGCTCTCGCGTATCGAATCAACTGGGAGATATACACACCATAAGCAGGCGAAAGTGGTATATTACTACATAGATATGGAGGGGCCTCCGTGGCCGAGTGGTTAGAGCATTACGCTCAGAATCACCAGGCCTCTCAACTCTAGTCGGCGCGGGTTCGAATCTCGCTCGCGCCGATATATGTGAGAAAGTTTGCCAGTTTACTTTAGGAAGGTCGGTGGTCTCTTCCCGGATGCATTGTATCTGGGTTCTCTCCTCCACCTACAAAAATTGGACGCCACCAGATAACTGAAAACTTGTTGAGTGTGGCGGAAAACAAAACAAAAAACCACATAGGTATGGAAAGTTGATGATTGCAAAGTTGAAGTCATCACGCTTGTCATACAATGTAGTTGTCAATCTGCCATTAGAGTCAATATTAAGTGAAATATCCAAATATGAAGCAGACACGTCAGATTCTGCAGTGTCCTTTATTTCGAGTTCATCGGGATATATCAGATGGACATAATTATGAAAATTATGATTTTCAATTGATAAGACGTCTATATGTATGGTTGAAGGACACGGCAACTTTTTTGTTTTATCCTGTAACAGTTTCTGAACAAATTCCGCTTCATATGAATATAAAAATAAGTCTGCCAATAAGGGAGCCCAATTAGTGCCCATGGGAATGCCAATGGATTGTTGGAAGACTTGGTCTCCAAACACTACTTAAATATTATCTACAAGAAAGCCAAGCATACTCTTAATTGATTTTATCATATCAAATTCGTAAAATCTGCATAAATATATTCCTGAAATTTTAACATTGACGAAAAAGAATACCGAAATCGCGGTTCTCCGTTGATCTATAATAATTTTTACAGTTCCAATAATTCAGATTGATATTTTATATCTGATCAAGATAGAGGGCTCACGGTCAACATGGATGATTACACCTTCTACACACCTGATTCCATCTCTGGTGTCTCTGTGGGGATCCGGGTTGTTAGAATAGATCCTCAGTACCCCTTACTTGTCGTAAGAGGCGACTAAATGGGGCGGTTCTTCGGATGAGACCGCAAAAACCGAGGCCCCGTGTCGTAGCGGGCGTGGCACGATAAAGATCCCTCCCTGATCAAAGACCATAAGTGCCGAGCATAGGCCTAATTTTGCAGCCCTTCACGGCAATGGTGAAGTCTCTATACGACTGAAAAATTCTCGAGCGGGATGTTAAATAATATATTATCAACCAATCAATAAAAACCCATCTCTGGTGTGTCTAGAGTTCGTGTTTGCCTTGCTTTCAATGTTGTATTACTGATGAGATTTATCACACTTATCTTCACTTTTCATGAAGTAACCAAGGATGTGCAGAGTATGCTGGAAAATCTTGGGGTTGATCGCTCAATGACGTCAGTTATGACACCATCTATGATGCAGTATTCCCTTTTCTCGGATTATGGAGCCTTTGGTTTCTTTAAGTATGAAATCACTGGAAAAGTTATCGGAAATACAAAACGGAGCATTCTGCAGGTTTGCACAACCATCTGACACCATATTTTAAATTCATATACTGTTTTAATTAATCCAACAGTAATATAATTAAAACATAACTGAATGTGCTATTGTGATAGTATGCAAATCATTTACTCTAACAGTTCAACATTACAAGTATTGGTAAATGGTGTTTCACTATAAACAAATTTTTCGCATTTTGAGTTTTTTATTCTTCGAATATCTAGATACAAGCTCAGAATGATGCATTCTATAACAAATGATATTTGTCGATGCAAATTTGTGGGATTTCTTATTCATGTACAGTGAAACACTATAACGAACACGCATAAAACGTATTCATGCTTATTGCGAAGTGATATTTCTTTCTGTACGAGAAGTAAATAACGACACTTTTATTGGTTATAACGAAGTTTAGTTATCACGAACTGTTTTTCGCTCGCCCTGGGAGTTGCCTACTACCGTATTTTACTATATATGCAAATAGTTTTCGAAATTGTAAATGTCAAATCTATGTAGTGCTCCTGATTCTGAAAATTGGGTGGCTAATTTTGAAAATCCAACAATGGGGGAACTAGTTAACATTTCTCTTACTGGTTGATAGGAATAAAATACCTTTTATGACAACAACCATTCAAAGAATAATGATTAAATGTCTAATGATTGTATACTTTGATGTACAATTGTGGTAGTATATATGTGACCATCAGTAAATTCTTTCATAATATATTCACGACTTTTCACAGCTTTCTCCACCTGATCTGTATTTGAGACAGAGTGCGTATCTACTACCGTCTGAAGACAACGAGGTATGAATATCCAAATTATTTTGCTCTGAAACTTTTGAATGACAATCCATTTGATTTACATAATGTAAGAAAAGACAAAGCCTAAAAGATAAAGGTGACTCAGACGACTGATCTGTTCCTCCGAAAGTATAGTACAACTGAAACAGTGTTTGTCGTTAAAACACGGATTGCTTCGATCAATTTTGCCACATAATTTCAAGTCCAAAAATCTGCTAGGAAGTCATTTTCAACAGTATTGTAATAACATGTCAATTTAGGCAGGGATCGATGATTTCACAACTTTCCTTGCTGACTTCACCATTATAAACAATATATTCTTCGTATTGTTCTTATGTTGGATGAGGATTTCTGAATCATATTCCTTGTCCCCATTTACCAAAGACCGATTCGTGATGACGACTTTCTATAATCAGCAACATACGTTTTAAATCCCTTAATTACGATTTGCCATATCACCTCAGCTTTCTACTCTCTGTGTTGATGATTTAGATGAATTGTTTCATGATCTGATGATTATTCTACTCCCCGTCTGTTACTGAAGAGCTCTGAGACATGTTAAAAGCCTATATCACTCACGTACATCAACATGCACGTCAACGACAAGCCACAACCATCTGATATAGAGGTCGGAAAGACCACGAGTTTGCAATCATACTTATCTCACCAGTTCAAACGCCTTTGTTTTGCATGGAGAGTCGTGAATGCATCTACTTTCACTCTTTCGTAGGATCACATATTCACACGTGTTACTACTTACTGAAGGTACACTATAGTTGGATTGATTGATTATATATAGTTTAACGTCCCGCTTCAGAATCTTTCACTCATATGGACACGTCACCATTACCGGTGAAGGGCTGCAAAACTTAGGCCTATGCTTGGCGCTTATGGCCTTTGAGAAGGGAGGGATCTTTAACGTGAAACACCTGCTGCGATATTTTTCTCCATATGAGTGAAAAATTCTCGAGCGGGACGTTAAACAATGTACAAGCAATCAATCAATCATTAACAGCGAACTAACTACTCAGCTTAATAACAAATGGGATCACATCAACTTCTCAATGATTAGCTTCCCATATTTACGTAGAAAATATTCTATCATCATTTGTATATAGTGTTTATGTCTAAACACTTATTCGATAGATAGATAAGACCTTGCTCTGTGTATGGTCAGTTTTTAAATCGAGATAAGCTACTGACAAATGCAGGGGTTTCAACAGTCTAGTTTAAAATCAGCATTCCGCAAATTTTATGTTCGTTATAACGACCCAACTTGGCAATACAACCTATCATTGAGTAAAATGGTGTCTGCCGTTTCATACCGATCGAGGCCCTACTGATTTCGACTACGGCTACTCCGTTTACCCAATAGAGATATAGGGGTCATCGCGTGTGTGACCGGTCAACAGGGGATGCTTTCTCTTAGGCAACTGATTACACCTCGGGTATGTCCAAAGGCCCGTTTTTGCCCTACTCTTAATTTTGTATTCTTTACAGGAGTTATGGAATTGCTCATAGTCGTTATCTTCACCTTGTCATTCTTTTCTTGTTTGTTTTACGCCCTTTCGAGACTTTGTCACTTGTATTGAGACCTCAACAGTTGTATTTAAGTACCAAACATATGGCTCAGGGCCGTATCAGTGCATATTGTTTAACGTGTTAACCTCTGCCGTGACACGGGACCTCCGTTTCCAAGGTTTTATAAAATAAACAAAAAACCCAAACAAACAAAAAACATCAAAAAAAAACAAAAACAAAAAACAAACAAACAAACATAAAACAAAAAAACAACACAAGAATTAGGCGGAGGAACGATAACAACCTATGTTTGCGTCTTAAATTTGACGCGGTCATGGCACTTTCGGGACTCGATCTCATGATCTGCCTGGCAGAAAGCGAAATCTCTACAACTGAGCTACCACCACTGGTCGGCTGGGGTGGTCGCGTAGACGTAAATAACTTCGTTTCATGCGGCACCGCTACAGGTCGCCGATAAAAGAAATGGTTGATGATAAAGCAAACGCAAACCATATAAAGGTTTTCAGATCAGGAAATGAAAATTGTGTAAGATAGCACCATTTCCGCTGTCTTCAAAAACACGGCACCACTGTCGTGATGTTCCTTTGCAGCGACCTTGAATATGGTTTGTATTTTCATAATCAAGAGTACTCATAAGTTATTTTATCATATTTACTACTTCAAGCTGCAATGTCTACATAATGTCACAATATATAGAACAGAGAGGAGAGATAAAGAGTCAAAGCCTTAAACACAAATATGGCAAGTGTTGATGGCTCAAGCATACGGTCTTTGTATTTTGAAAATGCTTAGCATTCGTATTCAGTGGAAAGGAAATAACATTCCATAAAATGAAATCAATAATGGATAAACTGTTAGGGTATATACTTAACAAAAAATAACTCTGTTAGACTACTGAAAAATATGCAAAGATGTATTTTAATGTTGTCAAAATTCCTTTTTATTTGTACTTTGGGTATGGAGTTTGGCAGGTAAAATTTGTTTTCATTGGTTGGCATTTTTTTTCTTAAAACAGAACTATATTCAGATTTGTCATCCGAGAATTATATGGAGAAATTTCTAACGAAATCTACTTAAAATCAATAAGTACCATTTACAATGATATAATGGCCATATTACAAGTGTTCATCAACTTTCAGATTGCTAGACGATATTTTGATAGATTAGTTCCGTTGATTCAGCGTTTCAACAGTAATCTTAGACCGAGTTCTAATCTTGGTAAGTAGAAATCATAAATTAATATTTTGTAATACATCGCAGGATAGGAAATCGGATTAAGTTTTCCAGTTTATATAAATTCTCTCATATTTTGTGCAAGATTAGAAATAAGGAATGATGATTGATGTTAGATTAGCATGAATGGGAAACAGAACATGAAAGTATAAAACTGAATTAAATTGGATGAAAACATTATCTCTATGTATACGTTCTGAGCTACCTTTCTCTCTGATTTGTAGTTTTAGACTGAATACAGTTCGTAATCTTAGCCTTTTCAATAAGGCTTTAATTGTGACAACTAATCCAGACATGTAATCATATATATATATATATATATATATATATATATATATTTGTGTGTGTGTGTGTGTGTGTGTGTGTGTGTGTGTGTGTGTGGGTATGTATGTATTATTTATGTATTACATATATATATATATATATATATATATATATATATATATATATATATATATAGCTTTAATAAGATATTAATGGATTTACAACAACTTCTAGATAATATCGACGGAGAATTACGACTCAAAGTTGCAGAAGTCTTTGAATTTGAAAGACAAATATCACAGGTAAGCTACACCTACATTACAGTCATCAGGATATTTTTAGTTTTCTTTTTAATTTGTTAAACTTTTTGTTTTATTAAAGCAACAATGTTGTTTTACAATTGAGGTAACAGTTTAATTTTCATCGAATTAATTGTGCTGCCTTTAATTTATTCATTGTAGGCTATTCGTGTTGCAAAATCTTCTAACGTAGAGAGAGTATTATATTCCGTCAGTGAATTACAACAGAATCTCCCAAACATTGACTGGACTTTAGCTCTACCACAACAACAGTTCTCATACGAAATACCTGTTCAACTCAACCACCCAAGCTATTTTACATCTTTAAATGACATGCTTGACAGGAACCAACAATCTACCCTTGTCATGTATCTTTTCATTCGCGCAATTTTAACGGGAATTCTTCCGTCTGCGCCTAAATCAACTCGCCAATTTATGGATAATATGTACGACACAGAGACAGCACAAGAATACACGCCAACAGAATGCTTGGATAACACTCTGAAACTACTTCCAGAGGAAGTGCTTGTGGAGTATACCAGAAAATATTCCCAAGATATCAAAAATGTACAGGACATTCTTTCCTCTTTATTTAGAAATCTGACGGATGAAAGCATTCAGTCTTTTGCTTCTTACCCTGGTTACAGCGACGAAACAAAGTTTAGAATGTCCGGGATTTTATCATCTCTCCGTCTAATGAGTGCACCGATACCAATTATTCCCTGGACAGTCGTTCTTTCCACAAATAACGATGTGCTCCATTTATTCAGAGCTAATTTTGCCCATCAGGCACATGCTTCTCGATTGTTGAACAGAATAGGAGAAGTATATACTGTTCCCGATATACCATGGTATGATGTAGATATTGTGTATGATAAAGAAATCAACACTCTAGGTAATTTTTTTTTTACTTAATGTACTTGATATAAATAAAGAGTTATAATAGTATTCTGCAAAATATGCCCTACTATGTGTATTAAGGTAATTCTTCAGTCAAATTGCAACATCAAATCATTCAAATGAATAACTTAAAGGTATAACATTAATTTTATATGAAATTATGACAGAAACTGCAAGCTTTTAAGCCATGTTGTTTAGTAGCAATCCATTTAAGACCCATGCATAGGACGGTTTATTATTGAATAGGTTAGTCCGATACTGAAGTCTCGCAAATCAGCTGTGATTTGTTGTTTTGCCCTTTTGCATCTGCGTTCACCCTCTTCACAATTGAACAGTTTTGCTACATAAGGGCATATAACTTTGTATTTTCCATAGAAATTCTTACAGTTTGCATAGAAAGTATGTGTTCTGACAATTATTTTTTATGCGCAAACGGTATAACAAATATAGTTTTGGCGATGTTCATTCATATTATGATAGGATACATGTATTAAAGATAAGTATTTGTATACTCTTTCTGGAAAAATCACACATTTTTAAGGGTACATGATATCTTTTTCTGGACTGCTACTAGTACATTGTATCGTCGGATAGCTGAAAAATTGCTCAGGCGACTATAAATAAAAAAACCCAAACATTGTATCGTCTGCTCTGAATATGATATTGCGATCACTGTCTAAATGTAGCTCATCATCAGAGGAAACATATTCCCACCAGAAACTAATCCCAATTATTTTCTGGGTTATTTATAGGTATGGCGTATGGAATCCTAAGTTGGAAGACAAACCTGAAACCAGAATTTCCTTTCATGTCCACTGTTGGTCTACTTCTATCAGAGAGAGTTACGGATGTAATTTTTGGTATGTTTTCATCCTAAATTTTACATTTTTATTGGGAAGAAAAAAATCTATGACTTCATCTTAAAAATTTTGAAGATTGTGAAATTAACATTTAGCGTTGATAGCTGTTGTCGCAAAACAATATTTGAAAATGCTTGCACATTTTAAATCGATAAATACATTATCAGATAGGGGATAATCATTCTGTTCTGTCATTAGAACTAGCATTAGCATTGCATAGAATTTTATTCACATCTTATAAAAGCAGGTACTTGTTTATTCCTCGTATACTGAAAATTTAAAAGTTTGAAAGGCAAATGAATGTTTTTATTGCGGACAAGAATAAGTAAGACGGCTAAGGGTCTGCTGACTGGTTTTGATAGTGTTGTATCAGATTTCCATGTGAATATCCTTCCATACATGCAAAAGCTAGATTATTGCATTCTTTGGATTACATCTATATGTATGTAAAACTTCTGAACTTCTGACAGAAAATATAATATTGGTCAGTTTTACTTGTCCGATTAGGAATTCCGTTTGAAATGAACAATAAATAAAGGTCCTAACATTCGGTATCCTTCTGACAAGACCTGGTGGAGTTTTTTAATCTTTCGTAGCATTTTGAAATTTCTAATGATATTCACAGGTTTCCAAACAGTTTCCATTTTCTTTGTGTCCTATATATATTGCTTAAATATGCTTTCCCCAATATGTTTAAGAATTGATTTTTGGGGGAAATGGTGTTTCCCGATTTAATGCTTTCTTTATGACATGCTCCATGTTTTAATCCGTTTAAATGACTAGCATCTCACAGCAGCAATAAATTCTCCATTTATTATTAACCGAGGCCTTTTAGTAGATTATGTAACCTTTTACTATTGACTTTCGACCTAAATGGGAATCTTGATGTATGTTTTAATGGATACAGTGCAATTTTCATGCAATAATTCTCAATATTTTATTGAAAATGGTGCTTTGCATTCGACTTGATGTTGAAGATCTTCGCTATTGGTGTCGGCTAATGTTTAGGTGAACTCTGCAATAAATGTATTCACGTACATGTATTCCATATGCATACTGTTGAAGATGCCACGTTATCATCCATAGCGCTTTTGCCTACAATTACAGCATCTGAAATAAAAAGAAACTGAAGATCCTAGAGGCAAATGTACTATGAATTAAAATGTGATATCTTCCAAATAAATGGTAACAACTATATAAATACATAGATGAATCGATCATTCATAATGGAATAAATAATAATAATGATAAATCAACACGGATTTTGTATTCTTTATTGACACTCTGTGCCCATTTATAAAATTCGAACTGCATTCCTTGGGTTAATTGTTCATCAACTTCAATACGAGACCGCATTATGAGGTTCCTCTGAGAATTCACTATTTAGCCAATTGGTCGCGTGCAGAAAATATTCGTAAGTTACATCCAAACTACCAACACATTTAGATATTTAGTTCAATTTTTATTGAGTATGGCAGGGAAAAAAGAGAAGCGGTAATCGATCTTTATTCTAAGAAAATGAGTTCTACATACCAGAAAACTCACAAAGGACCATATTTTTGAAATGTAGAATTAAGTGGACCCTTCTGTTTTATCTTCGATATCAGAGAAACGCTGAATTATACATGACTTGAATGTGTAACTATTCTCATATCGACAGTTTCAGAAGAAAGAATGATATCCCATCTGACCAAAACCACTTAATAGATTTGATTAAATCGTTTACTTCATATGAAATTAATCCACTCAGTTCCTGAAAACATCATGCATGCATAAATAATTCGTGTGGTCTTGTGTATTCAGTCAAGGAAATGAATTGGGGGAATATAATATACACAATTGACCAGCCAGCGATACAGATAGCAATTATCGGATTATTCATTTCATACAGTTGTCTATATATAGGAAGTAAAAGTTGCTCTTATAATATCGACTCTCGAGTCATAATATGTGTGAAATGATTATTTTGTAGGGTCAATAAACATTCAGTCTACAGTCGATGATTATTGGAGTGATGGTTCTTTGAGGCATTTTCAGGATAAACACGACTGTTTTATGAATCAACTGTTTGAGAAGAGAACTGTAAGTTTCAACTGTAAATCTACGAGTATATTTAAGGAATTCCCATACTTTCAATAGCCGGTCGCGGTAGCTCAGTGGTTAGAGCGTTCGCTTCGTAACCGGGAGGTCGTGAGTTCGAGCCCCGCTCGTGCCATGGCCGCGTCAAACTTAAGACGAAAAATAGGTAGTGATTGCTCCTTCACCAAACATTCGGCATTTAGAAGTGAGAATCACGGGTCTTTAGGATATGACCTTAAAAACGGAGGTCCCGTGTCACGGTAGGCGATGGCACGTTAAAGAGCCGTCACTGCTATGGCCCTGAGCGCTAAGCATAGGTCTAAATTTGTGGTACTTCACCTTCAGCTGGTGACGTTTCAATATGAGTGAAAAATTCTCAACGGGACGTAAAACAAAAACATTTTCAATATTAAGGTTCAAATAAGAAAAGCTGTATCAAATCCACGTAAATGATATAATTCAATCGATGATTAAAGAAAATGTCTTAACGATACGCACGTAGATAAACGCAAAAACCTAGGTCGCATGTTACAGCAGGAGTGGCACGTAAAAGATCCTTCCCTGCTCAAAGACCACAAGCGGCGAGCACAGGCCTAGATTTGCAGCCCTTCACTGGCAAAGTTGACGCCTCCATATGAGGGAAAGATTCTCGAGCGGGACGTTAAACAATATTTAATCAATATATATGTATATATATATATATATATATATATATATATATACAAAGTTTTGTGAATCACTGATATTTTCCCAAAAGTTAGTGGTTACACACAGTGACTACAACTTTCACTTTGTGATTATGAGGGCGTGGGTTCAAACACTTTCGCAGATTTGCTGCATCAAACCTAAGATAATTACTACATGCTGTCTTATGACGGTAATACCCACTCGTATGTGTTTGCCTTTAAATGTAAATGTCGAGTGTATGGAACTAGCAAAGAAGCCACAATATTTACTTTATGATTTACTCGAATATACATTGTACATCAAATTTAGCATACAATGCACAGGTGAGAATATTACCTCTGGCCCTCAGGGATAAATACAATACCGCTACAAAAGTATGTACCATATATCCTTCTGTGTTTATTAATCGAAAAGTGATAAAAGAAATAGATAGGTTACATGAGGAATATGGTTTGGTTCCAGCTGACAAAGCTTGTAACAATATTGTCTTTGTTGGTAAGGTCCATTATTACAACGTACTTTAAACGAATTGAGCATCATTTCCACATTTGGCAATCATACCTACACTCCAACTGCCCTTTCAACAATTTAAATCCTTCAATTCATGCTTCGGTGTTAAACATAGTTAATGAGATGGATGAATATGAGTTACCGTACCTATTCTGGACTCCTAGACTATTAATTCTACAAAAAAAAAAGATTCATTGCTGGATCCAGTAAATGTTTTTCGAAGCCCCTATCTTTGCTCCTCACAAATTATTAACAGCTGTAAAAATCTTCAAACGTATTGCCACAACATATGCTAGAAGATGTGCAAATCAAATGTGGATTCAAAAAAGTTCTAAACAACTTTCAGAAAATTTGAAATCGCGAAACTTTTCTCAAATCAAAAACAACATCAAAACGTATGACTTTTCAACCCGTTATACGACCATTCCTCTTGATGAATTAAAGATCAAACTCTTTGACGGCATAGACAGTTGCTTCGTCAACAAGTTTGGCAAAAGCTAGATACTAGTCATCCAAAAACTACTTTGTTAAACACCACTCTGATTCCAAACATAAGTACCCTGATTTTGAAATTAAAATGATGCTGGGTTTCTTCAATGACGATATCTTTGCAATCTAATGTCTTCAAACAGTTTAATGGAATTCCCATGGACAAGAATTGTGCTCCTTTCTTAGTTGGCTTTTTTTATTCTTATGAGAAAGAATTTATTCAAAAGCTTCTATTCGAGAATATTTCTTGTTTTGACCTTCAACTTGACATCTAGATGTATCGACGATATTTTATTTGTTAACAATAATCCTTTTCATTCATGTGTCGATTCTATATATCACAGTGATCTCGCAATAAAGATACCACAGAGTCTTCCACATCTGCTTCGTACTTCCATATTTTATTGAAAATAGGTGCTGGCTGGAAACTAACAACTCAACTTTTGACAAACTGGATTATTTCAATTTCTTCATCGACAACTTCCCATATATATATATGGCAATATTCCATCATCACCTGCATATTGTGTTTTTGTCTCCCAACAGATTCGATATGCAAGAACATGTTCTGCATATCATCAGTTTTTAAATGGAGACAAGCTACTGAAAAAGAAGTTGATGTTGCAGAGGTTTGCACAGTACCTTCTAAAGTCAGCATTTTTCAAATTTTATGGTCCTTATAACGATCTAGTTTGCCAGTACAACTTTCCATTAGGTCAAATGCTGTCTGGCGTGTTTCATACCAATCGTAAGAAGGTTCTTGGCACCCTGCGGATTGCTCCGTTTACCTGATTAAGATGTAAGGCTTACGGCGGGTGTGACTGGTCGACAGGAGATGCTTACTCCTCCTGGACATCTGACCCCACCTCTGGTATGTCCAGGGGTCCGTGTTTGCCCATCTCTCTGATTTGTATTTTCTATAGGAATTACGAGATTGAATACTTTTCGTTATTTTAGCCTTTTCCAAAGATGATTTGACTACTGTGTAAAGTGTAAGAGGAGTTCTTGAAAGTAGCGTTTCATAGAAAAATGTAGTTTTAAACAAGTATTTGACCCCAGGGCAAAAAGGAAAAAATGCAAAACCCTGCTTCACATGTATAGGACGCTATCAATTATCTTTCAAAATATGATTTGGCTACTACGTATAATGTCACAGGAGTTCTGGGAACTAGGGTTGTTTTGCCGAATAAACGTTGTTTGATCCACATTAACCCCTCATGATGAAAATAATAAAAAAAAAATCTTATTGCACATCTATACGACATCATCAATCATTTTCCTTCTCCGTCAACGCACAGCATCTAAAAATGAGAGTCACGGTCGTTGGGATGAGACCTCAAAAACAAAAGTCCTGACAGTCATGACAGGCGTCGATATGATAAAAATTCCCAGTACAACGACCGTGAGTACCAGGCAGTAGTCTATATGTATTTCATATGAGTACTTGTGTATTCATAATATATTGGATAGAGAATTTCACGTTTTCCGAAAATTCATGGTTTTAATTCCACATCTAGCCATCCAACTTATACTCTAAGTTCCCTTTCAACGACAATTTTCAAACTTCTTCATAACCACGTTTCAGTTTAAAACACATTTGATATCCCAGTCAGTGGAAGGAACGAATATGGGTTACCACATCTAAACTGGATTTCAAAACTTTACAGGAATCCTTATAAAAACGATACATTGCAGGATCTAGTAAATATTATACGAAGCCCCTATATTTACTCATCACAAAAATATTAACTGCCGTTAAGGAAAAAATTGAGACGTATTGTGCTACATCATTTGCGAGAAATAGTATAAGCCAAATATGGATTCTCAAAAATTCCAACGAACGTTTATAAATTTGAAATCGCGCAACTTTTCTATAATCAACAACATCAAAACGTACGATTTTCCCACAGCATGAACATTTCTGGCATCATAGAGAGATGTGTAGAACTCCGAAATATCAACTTTGTGACGAGTCATCCAAACATTACTTTGTTTAAACACTCATAGGCAAAAGTACTCTGAACTTTATGTTAAAAAGGAATACTCCGTTTACCTGACCAAGATAGATTGATTCATTATTTATTGCTTTCCGCCACACTCAACAATTTTTCAGTTATCAGGTGGCGTCCAGTTTTTGTTGGTGGAGGAGAGAACCCAGATACAATGTACCTGGGAAGAGACCACCGACCTTCCGCAAGTAAACATAACGCCGCGGCCAAGATTCGAACACGCGCCGACAGAGGTGAGAGGCTTTGTGATTTTGAGCCCGATGCTCTAACCACTCGGCCACGGAGGCCCCTGACCAAGATAGAGATTTCATTGTTAAATAGACAACATTTTGAAAACAAATATAGTTTGACTTAAGATCAATGTTTATTTATTATGAGTTGCCTTTTGTTTATTAGGAGACCGGGATATACAAAACGAAGCAAGTGATGTCGGGACATGCCGGATTATACATAGTAATGCAGGTATGGCCTAAAATATCAAATAGGGTTTGATAAAATGGTGATGGGAACATACTGATATGAATAAAGGAAGCCGCGGATGCTAATGAAAGTTTAAAAAAAAAAGAAAAGGAAAACGCAAATAAATATTCATCTATTAATCATCTCAAAATAAGCACCCCTTAATTTAAGACATCACTGAAGCCTCTTTATCCTTTTTGTTTTTTTTTTGTTTTGTTTTTTTTTTATATATATATATATTTTTTTTGGGGGGGGGGGAATATATACTCCGAAAGAGGTATACTTCTCAGGCTGATACATCGCTGAACCTAGAGCGGAACGAGAAGTAAAAAGCCGTCTAGCTAGCTTTTTTCAATTTTGAGAATAAGGAAAGTTACATGGCGATAAATCTGGTGAATATGGAGGGTGATCCTGCTGCTATATTCCATTTTCACGTGAAAAGTCCTGTGTTTTCTTTGCAGTGTGTGCAGGAGCTCTATCGTGTATTAGTTTGATTATTTTCATTCTCATTTCAGACTTCAATCGTCTGTTTTTGTAATATTTTTGTACCCAGACAACATTTTCTTTATGTAAATGACAATACGTTACACTTTTGCATAAATTTGATGGGCATTTGAGTGACTGCTTAGCTTTATTAGAAACAGAAAATCGTTTATAGAACCATCCTATTTGGCAATGGCAGGCCATTTACTTTGCTTCGTAAGCCATACTTTTTTACCCAGTTTTTAAAATGTAACCAATTTATCTCCCGTTACAATCTCATATAAACGTCTTTTATCACATTTTCCGTAAATTTTAACTTATTTTCTACAAATTAGCAACTTTCAACGTTTTTTTTTTATCGCTGAAAATGTGCGAGATCAAAATGACAACAATGAGTCCTAACAAATCTTTTCAAACTTTTGAAAACACAAACACGATGAAATATATGTGGTTTGGGCAGTCTACTTCATGATTTTCCATGTCTGTCAATTATCAATTATGCTATGTACTTCCGAAACGATTTTGACATTACTGGTTGTTAGCAATTTTCAACTGAAACTCTATCTAACTGGAATATTTTATCCATCTATAAGCAGGTTTGATAGACACTATAAAGTTCCAAACAAAAACAGAAGTTGAAAATTCTTCTTCCTTTAATATTCATCAAAAACGATATTACGAAGACGTTTTGAATGTCATGTCAGGACTCATCTTAACTCGGCAGTCTGAGGGTGGGTCTAAAATCTTTTTGCGACAAGTTTTGTATTTTGTGTCAGTTCATTAGTATGGACAACAGTGAACAATGCAAAACGTTTTAAACGAGTAAATATAGTGTGAGAATAGCCCTCATAAATTTACAGGAAAGAAATCAGCATATAAATATATAGGTACAAAGCTGAGGCAACACTTGTATAGGTTAAAAGTCTCACTACACAGCATTTGTTTCTTTATACCATGTATATATGGTATCTCGAGATATTTCATGTTACAAGCAAAACATTGCCTTTGCCATTTTCTATGGCTTTCAACAATATTGCTTGTTCTGAATACATAATGAAGGCAATCGAAGTTGGTGTGAGTCATTACATCTCCTATTGAACGAATGTTTTTCTACAGCTATCTTCGTAAGTACGACGATATTCACGTGTCAAATTTAGTCGGCACGGTGCATGCACCAGAAACACATAATGCTATTCTAAATTAGCATAAAAGATTTTGTCTATACCTGGGCAATACTTCAGGCTGTAGGTACCTCCATATTTAAGGAATAATCTTCCTAAGGAATTTGACAGAGCTTTACACATTAATTGATTTAATATCTAATTAGATATTTGATGAACGTTATTTCCGAAGAAAACCCTTATCTTATTTACATACATTACATGCGATGGATTCATTCCTTGTTTAATGACGTAGGGAACGAAGATATGCAGCTTCATTAGAATTTCTCTCTTTGCTTTCTCTGGATGTGTTGCTTTTTAGCTTTGTCAGTTTTGTTAATTTCGGAGAATATTACTGCATTTGTTTGTCATCTACGTTTCGCAGGAACAGAAACGTCTTCTACAGAATACCATAATCAAGAGATACCAATTTCCATTCTTGTCCCTTCGTTCTGAACAGCTGTTTTACCTGTCCATGACGCAGGTAAATCGACACTTGGAATTGTCTGTGAGGCAGTTACTCTTAGATGCTGTATGATTTCGTACTAACTACTTTATCGGTAGAGAAATAACCGAAAAGTACACAAAAGAAATGTGTTAACAAAATGTAAGAAAACGTTTCATTTATCATTTATTTGTTTTTCTACATATTTGTAATGTTACAGGAATTGTGCAAAATGGATGACGAACGAGACATTTTATCCAATAAACTAAGGTAATATCATTGTAGACAAAGATGCATTTCATCGATAAAAGTACAAATACTAGTAATGCATGGCAGCAAATGTTTGCATGGATATTAAGTACAAAGATGTTAATGTCGGCTTTATATGAATCGCTTCAAACGGTAAATGTAAATTTGCGATTGATGATTTAGTTTTTCTTACACCATTCATTCTTTCAGATGGAACACAGTTCTGATGAACGACGTAAATTTTGGAAAGTCTTTTGAATGTCCTCTTGGTTCCAAAATGAACCCACCCTACAAATGTCATCTTTTCCAGCAAACAAATTATACAATTCCACCGACGACACCTGCTCCTCCTACAACAACAATCACTACAAGAAGTACAACCACACAACGGCCAACAACAACTCCAAAACCTACAACTCCAAAACCGACGACAACAACTCCAAAACCGACGACAACAACTCCAAAACCGACGACTACTACTCCAAAACCGACGACAACAACTCCAAAACCGACGACTACAACTCCAAAACCGACGACAACAACTCCAAAACCGACGACTACTACTCCAAAACCAACGACAACAACTCCAAAACCGACGACTACAACTCCAAAACCGACGACTACAACTCCACAACCGACGACAACAACTCCAAAGCCGACGACTACAACTCCAAAACCGACGACAACAACTCCAAAGCCGACGACAACAACTCCAAAACCGACAACTACTACTACTACTACTTCAAGGCCGACAACTTCAAAGCCAACAACTACAACATCAACTCCAAAACCGACGACAACAACTCCAAAACCGACGACAACAATTCCAAAGCCGACAACTACTACTACTCCAAAACTGACGACTACAACAACTCCAATACCGACAACAACTACAACATCAAAACCGACAACATCACAGCAAAATGTGGTCACCACCACTACAAATACCCCGTCTACAACTTCGGAGGTCAATGGACTACAAACCTGTCAATCAGGATTCTGTTTCTCTTTAGCTTTCCTGATTTCTTCCCGTTCGGACGAATTTTTAGACCCTTGCAACGATTTTTACCAGTATGCATGCGGTGGATGGATATCTGGAAGAGAAACTTTATTGGCTCTAAATTTTTACAATGAGTCCAGAAACGCTGTCATAGAAGATGTACACTTTAATTTTAGACAGGAGTTACAGGGTACGTGTCAGTTTCATTATATTCAGTAATAAACTCTATCACTGATGGGAGGGGAGTATCAAGGCTATGGTTATGGTAAATATTATCTGGCCACTTGACGCACGTAATTAAAGCTATTCCATGGTATACCTTTTGTCTACACCGATATCCAGAATGATCAATTGTAATTGTAATTGTTTTCAGTATTAGAGGTGTTTTTACACATAAATTTGCTTGGTACATTGTTATTTTTGCCGAAATCTCAGTTTTTAAAGGTCTCATCTGGGTGATCTACGACTTTTGCTTTAAATGCATAGTGTATGACGAAGGAGAGATCATTATCTGTCTTAAGGGTTCGGGCCTGTCGAAGGCTTGGTTCAAACCCAAAACATCCCGTGCATGAAAAAAGCCCATACTAGTCCGACTGTACTACCCAGGAGGTGCGCATAAAATTTAAAGGAAAATAAAGCATAACGAATTGTTACAAAATATTAATAATTAACTGATAATGTACTATTAACATGAATGTATTTGTCTTTTAATAAAGTGATGCAACGTGTGGGTATGTGTTGAAGATAGAGAGAGAGGGTTAAATGGATTTTCTCTCCATCGTGAATTTTAGAACATAAATCAGTTTTCGCAAGAATAAATTCTAACAATAGTCCTCTCTTTCTTCACTGTCTATATTCTCTTCGGTATTTCCATCTAAGTCTAATCTTTGATTGCGTAGTTGTTCTTGACACTGTTACATGAGTGTCAGGGTGATGTCTCGCTATTCCCTTTTCAGCAATGGTAGAAAGAAACACAACCAATGACGACAATGAATATCTACAATTGATAAAACTTCATTACCAGAGTTGTCTGTTGTCTAACAACCCGCAGCAAGTGCAATCAGGTGACGAAGAGCAAAAAACTGTTCAAGTGAAAAATTAACGGTTAAATGTGCACATCGTATCCCACAATTTTTAAGTGGGTATAATCATGCAGTATGCACAAGCTTTTTGATTTGTTTTTCAATAAGCAATATTCATTCTTGATATGCATTGGTGAAACCTGTTCTATTGATTTTTGTCAGTCACAAACGATATGCAGCTTCTTTTGGAAATCCTGGGAATGGGAAGTGACCTGAAGTCCTACATGGGAGCTGCCAATATGCACTTAGTAGTGGCTGCGGACATGGGCGGCTCGGGGTTATTCGACTATAGGGTGATACAGGCTGTAGTGGATAACACAACAACAAACATACTACAGGTGTTCTCTCTCTCTCTCTCTCTCTCTCTCTCTCTCTCTCTCTCTCTCTCTCTCTGAGATCGATTAAAGCCCAACATTATCTCTAATAATAATATCAACAATGCGCAGTGATTTCCTTATTTTTTTTTTACGTGTTTTGGAATATAACTAAGCCTATAATAAGAACGCTGGAAACGGTGGGCGTGATAATTCACTAACCATTTATACAACACTATTTCAGCTCTCTCCATCTAATTTATATCTGACGGATGATGCTTATATAGCGACATTTGAAAGCAATACGGTGGGTGTAGTGTAAAATGCGTAACATACATATTAAAAACAGTTGCGCAACAAACAAGTTGTGATATGAAATATTTACCTTGACATTATTTCAGTCACTTGCTATCACTACAAAAAGAATGAATTCAATTTTGACTTCCAAATAAACTGATAAGGCTCGTAATGAAGGTGATACTCGATCATATACAAGACGAAGTATAGATTATCAAACATGTATGTCTTGCAGATAGCGCAAAAGTACGTTGAGAGAATTGTGCCAGTTTTGCAGAAAGTCAATTTGAATTTACGTCCACAAAATGCAGGTTTGGTTTACATCTATTGGAATATCAAATGAATGTTGATTGATTGATCATATATTGTTTAACGTCACGCTCAGGGCCTTTGAGCATAGAGAGATCAATATATTTGAAAATGAATATATATATATATATATATATATATATATATATATATATATGGACCAATTTCTATGTTTCATTTCTTGTTTGTGAGTGAAGTATTGTTTCTTGTTTGTGAGTGAATTTTCCTAAATTTGTATTTTGTAAGATGACAACATCACGGAGGTTCTGATTGAGAGACTGAAGGATGTTTTTGCTTTTGAGCAAGAATTGGCCAAGGTTGGTATTATTCAAGAGTATTACAGGCTTCTTGGAATAGAAGACTAAGGCACTCTCTCAATATTTGAAATTTACATATGAAAACCTTAAAAGATATTCAAAGCTATGCTTCTCCCTTTTATAACTATCTGTCCTATTTTTACCCGGTGCCATATTTTTTTACCTCTACCTTGTTCGTTTTAGCTCATCTGAGCTGAAGGGCTCGCTTTTCTGATCAAAATTCTCCGTTTTTCGTCGTCGATGTTGTTGTCGTTGGCGGCGGCGTCAGCGTACATTTTTCACATTTTCATCTCTAATCCAGAACCACTAGGTCAGTTTCAATCAAACTTGGCAGAAAAGTAACCTTGGTTGATGGGGATTTAAGGCCTATTTCGAAGGGGAGATAATGACGAAATATAAGATAAAAAAAACCACTGACTATTTTTTATAATCTTCTCTAGAACTAGCAGGCCAATGTCAATCAAATTTGGTAGAAATCACTCTTTGGTAAAGGGGATTCAAATTGGGCCATACCTCCTTCAAAGGGGAGATAATCAGAAAAATGCAAAAATAGGGTGGGGCCATTTAAAAATCTTCTCAAGAACCACTGGGCCAGAAAAGTTCCAATTACATCGAGGCTTCCTGACATAGTGTAGATTCAATTTTGTAAGGATCATGGTCCCGGGGGGAAGGGGGTAGGGTGAGGCTACAATAGGAGATCAAAGTTTTATATGCTAAACTATAGGAAAACGTCTTTAAAAGTATTCTTCTCAAGAACCACTTGGCCAGAAATGCTCATATCTACATGACAGCTTTCTGACGTTATGCAGATTCAAGTTTGTTGAAATCATGACCCCGGGGGTAGGGTGGGGCCACAATAGAGGATCAAAGCTTTACATGCAAATATATAGGGGAAATCTTTAATATAGGCCAAGGGGACTCAGGTGAGCGATATGGACCATGACCTCTTGTTATATCTATGGATTTGCACGTAAACATTCTTTCAGGAATGAAATTTTACCTCCATGACTATGTAAAAATCCAACAAAACGAATTTAGAACTTATCGAAACATTTCAATATTCACACTATCCTCATTTATTATTCACATGCATCCATTTTCCAGGCTATCCAGTTCGGTGGATTTGAAGCTGACATTGATATCAGAACTGAAGAACTCGAACAAAGATATCCAAACATTGACTGGGTATATATGTTACCATATCAGCAGACATTTTCAGAAACTCCCATTCGAATCGTTAACCCTTCCTTCTTTCAGACCCTCGACCAGTTATTTAACAGTACAAACGAGGATATCATCGCCATGTACATTTATAACAAAGCAATCCTGACGGCTCTTCTGCCTTACGCCCCACTCGCAATACGAAAGAGCATGGACGGTATCTACAATAACGATACCAGTGAACCGTTTTCAACGGGTCACTGTTTGGATTCTACACTTGCCATGTTAAAAGACGAGTTCCACGAGGAATACCGAACAAAATATAGAGATCAAATTAATGTTCAAACGTCCTACTTTTCAAAACTATCTACAACTATAAAGGAAACACTTGGAAATTACTTCTCTTCGTCTAGTGAATTCAGTACGTTAACAACCGAAACAATTCTTCAGAAACTTCAACAACTTGACATTCAGTTTCCGCCAGCTCCACAGATTCCGTGGTCCGTTACTCTTTCAAACACACTGGATGTATCTTATTTGTATCGCGCAAGCTCGACCAACCAGATAAACATGTACAGGGAGTTGGACAACATTGGAAGCCCTACAACACAGACTAAATTCGCATGGTACGAAACCTTCATCGTATTCGATTCCAGTACAAATATATTAGGTATGTACATATTGAAACTGATACATATCTGAGTAAAAGTTTCAGACATTGGAAACAATTCAAAATGACTGAGTTACTATGGTTCGAACTAAAGTGCCAATCTATTCCGATTTGGTTATGCAAAATACAGTGGATATAATTTATGAAATGTATAGATGCTATAAAAAAAAACCCTCGTTTCATTATGAAAATAGTAATTTCGTGTACTACTGAATTTGGATTTAAAGGCTGGATTTTCAAATGACTTTATAGAATTTGTTTACAGGAATACCTTACCCGATCCTTAACTTTCATTACTCTGTTGAGCCACAATTCCCAGCTATCACTACAACTGGCTGGCAAATTGCTAAAGAAATGGCAAGTGTTGTTTTAGGTAAGTCGCATAAAGAATTGATATTACTGAGGTTTTTTTTTAATTTTGTATTATTTTAACGTATACCCTTGAGAAGTGTTCACTCATTTAAGACACCAACAGCTATACGTAAAGTATCGTACGTTTAGAACTATGCAAGGCGCTGGGATGTAGGGTTCTTTGTTGTGTCAATGCCTATCGCAACACAGGGCCATGTTAAAGTCTAAGTCCAAAGACCACCAACTTTCACTTGTTACTGGAGTAGCATTTAACGAAGGAGCAGTCGATACCTATGCTACATTGAAGCTTTGACTGGGCAGAGATGATAAACCAGCTTTCCATATTTTAGAGAGAGAGAGAGAGAGAACAGTAATCAATTTAATAACTTCTATAAGGACTACATAATTAGGCGTTGGGCAAAAACGGATCCCCGGATATATCATAGGTGGGATCAGATGCCCTTATGAAATATTTGTTCATGATTATATCGAGGATATTCATCGTAGCATAAAGTTTAGTTTATATTACTTCCGTTTCAAAATTACATACAATTATAGGGGATTTGTCATTTGCACCTTTGGACTGGAGTTTTGAGTCGCTTGAAAAATTTTCTGAAAAGAGAGAGTGCTACAGGTCACAAACTACAGAAGAAAATTCGGTACGTACATGTACCCAACCTATATCTAAAGATTATTTCTATATCTAAAGATCATTTCTACATCTAAAGATCATCTCTATATCTAAAGATCATCTCAATATCTAACGATCATCTCTATATCTAACGATCATTTCTATATCTAACGATCATCTCTATATCTAACGATCATTTCTAAAATTTTATATCTAACGATCATCTCTATATCTAAAGATTATTTCTATATCTAAAGATTATTTCTATGTCTAAAGATCATTTCTATATCTAACGGTCATCTCTATATCTGAAGATCATCTCTATATCTAAAGATTATTTCTATATCTAAAGATCATCTCTATATCTGAAGATCATTTCTATATCTAACGATCATTTTTATATCTAACGATCATTTCTATATCTAACGATCATTTCTATATCTAACGATCATCTCTATGTCTAAAGATCATTTCCTTTGTGGTGCCACCTCTTAGCTTTATCAGGATGATATTAACAGTTTATACGATAAAAGGACTTATTCTTGCTTATAGAAATATAATTTTTAAACATCTCTAGGTGTTTAGCGACATCCGCCTTGGTGACGTTATGATCGGAAGTGTGGGTTTGGACCTCATTGCCAAGGTAACATTACAAATCAAGCTTTTCAATTTCTAAAGAAAAATTCAAAAACATACTAAAATCTATGTTTATTAAAAAGTTGCAAGCAAAATCGTCTTGCTTTGTGGATAAAAAAAACCCTGCTGAAACGAGAAATGCATCAGGATTTTACGGTAGGGTAAGCCTAATGTTCGTTTCTTTCAGGTGTACTCCGATTTGCTGTTGAGTGGCGATGTACAAAAAGTCACCCTGCCAGAACCCTCCAGTTTCCTGACACCAGAACAACAGTTCTATCTAACATTTGCCCAAGTAAGACTGCAAAGAATGGTTAAAATGCCCTATACGTTGCTTGCTAGGCTAGGATGTTCAGATCACAATGTTTTTATAAGTCTAACGTTGTACATATCTAAATTTTGTTTAGTAATTCTCTTAATTCATCTCAAGTCAACCTTTTTTTCACTCTATGTTTTGTAGCAAATGTGCGAAGTGGACAAAAATTCAGGAATATTATCAAGTCAATATAGGTAATGTCAAAGGAAACATCACTTTAAAACAAATTTTAAAAAATGTTGGTTTTAAATTTTTTCTCATTAGATACTTTACTGTACATATATGATTCACGTACTTAAGATTGATACAGTACATGTACACGATATACACATCTCCTGGGAAAATCAAAAGCTGTGTCGTTACGGCTAAACTGTCAACAGGATAAAGACTATTAAATTATTTAAGTTCTTCATAATGGCTAAGTGTAGGTTATCTGAACAATCGAAGCCTGTGTACCCCGTGGGGATCCGGGCTATTAGAATAGATCCTCAGTACCCCTTGCTTGTCGTAAGAGGCGACTAAATGGGGCGGTCCTTCGGACGAGACCGCAAAAACCGAGGCCCCGTTTCACAGCACGTGTGGCACGTTAAAGATCCCTCCCTGCTCAAAGGCCTTAAGCGCCGAGCATAGGTCTAAATTTTGCAACCCTTCACCGGCAGTGGTGACGTCTCCATATGAGCGATATATTCTCGAGCGGTATGTTAAACAATATACAATCAATCAACCCTAATGGGATATAATGTGTGCATTAAGGATACTTCATACAAAATTGCATTTAATACGATAAGTTATATTCGTTTCACTTATAAAAACATTCGAATAAATTTTCATTATTTCTTAATTAAAAAAAATAAATATTTTGCAAGTGTCTATAACAATTAAAACAATTATGTTCGTGAAACGCTATGCCCCCTGGCAACAAAAAAAAAACCTTTTTAAAACGAAGTCAGACTTCAAGATCATGGTAGAAACTTTGGGTGCTAATGGAAAAGTCTTATCACATGGAATGCACATTTGGCATATCAAAGCCATATCATTCACTATTCAAAGGTTATGAAAATGTGAAAGTTGGTTAAAGATTTGAATTTTGGGTCAAAATTCAAGGTGACGGTTACACGGTCAAAGTTGATGTATCAATTGAAATGTCTTGTTATAAATAAAGAATGTTTGTACAAATATAAAAAAGTTAAATAACTAAATAGGTCAGTAAATATTGCTTAATTAATTGTTCTTAAAAGTAGGTCAAACGCCCAGGTCACAAGGGTAAAAACATTGGTACCTATAGAAAGGTCTTGTCACAAGGAATGTACAAACGGAATACGAGAGCCTTACCACTCACTATTCAAACGTTCTGAGTGAGCAAAGTTAAAGTGTCAGACATACAGAGGGACAGGACAAAAGCTGCATGCCCTCCGATCTTAAATATTAAGATATAAATGGAGAGAGACAAGTTCATCGGGCTTTAGAGTAACGTAAAACTCGTGTGGAACTGATGACATTTTGACAAGTTTGTTGTGGAATTTATACAGCTTGTATATGAAATTCTTTAGTTCGATCTCTGTTTGCAGAGTGAACAACATTGTGAAGAATATGGAAGGGTTTCAAAAGACATTCGAGTGTCCAGCGGATTCTCCTATGAGTACAGACCAAAAATGTCATCTTCTACCTGGCTTAGCAGACTCGTTGGACAGAAACGAATTAGAAATAATGTAAAAACGCATCCTAGAAAATCTTAATGTTTCAACGAGGAAAAATATCATAAAAATGGGTTCATGAAAACCACCAGATTTAGTTCCTACCTCATGCTATATTAGAGATCACGTTAGGCAGCCTTTATGTTGGTGAACATTCAAACACATTCCTCTGAAATCGTTTTCACTTTGTAGTATTGTTTGATGAATGTTTGTTTTACGAATAAATCTTTTCAATTTACAATAGGATTTATTCTTGTATCCACAAAGTTTAAGGTAACATATACAGGTGCATAATTCTCGTATTATACATAGTAAAGTGAACACGATTTGGTCCATCTGACGACATATCGGATACGTACTTGCTATTCAATAGAAGTGTATAAGGCACGTAGCTATCGTTTAAATATGAAATACATGTACAAGCGATGACTCTTGTGTTAGAGCGTACGACATATTCATATGGAATAACAAATGATTAAACAAAATTAATCATTTAACAGCACTGGTACTAATGTTGTCTGCGTAGCGCTAACTTTGGTAACACTGAAAGCTTCAGTGTGATATTCTCCACCTGATAACAATTTGAGTTAATATTCTTTCAGCACATGTATCATCGTCTTAATTACAAGATACATGTCCTTAACTTTACACCACACTATAGACTTGAATTGATAAACAGTTTCCGGTCGATGTGGCTCAAGATTTACAGAAACAGAACTTTCGTAATCTGTGGATGTCAATACACGTGGATTGTTGTCCATACTCGTTGATTCTGCTGATGTCACTTATCATTTTATAAGAATAATCAATTTCATCGAACTGTATGGTAGTCTCAAACAGGGCGTTGCCTGGGACTGTGCTAAATGTCAGCTGATAGTTCACTCGCGCTTTTGAACGGTTTCCATATTTCACGAACCTATTGATGACGTCATTCTTACTCTCTTCAAACCGTAAGATTTTTTCAGATGGAAGTAATTTGATGGCAGACTTGATTTTGTGTACTCTAAGATGTGCACATTTCTCTGATACTTCCTCGAGCTGATTGTTTATTTCTTTGATCATATAACTGGCTATCTTTCGCACGATTTCATTTCTTGGAGACAATGTTTGAAATTCTGCGCATGTGCACCAATGTGGAAGTATGCCTGCGTCCTCGCATCCCCTGTCCTCTGGTATTTCTCTGAACAAACTAATTCCTCGATTCCTAAATCCCTTTCTAAACAATAAGGATTCGTTAAAATGGAGAATATCTGAAAGAGTCTCATAAATGTCAAATGGTGTTGTCAGTCTGTGAGAATTCGTCCTCAGATTTTCAGCATAAACAGGATATTTTGCAAGAAACCATTGTGGGAAAACGAAAAAGAGGAAAGGCAGTCTTTCCTCCATTTTCCCAATGTATGATTCACGCATTTTCCCGAATCGCATTCCGTGATCACTATATAAAATCAGTACTGTGTTGTTCAGTTGTTCGTTTTCCCTCAGTCTTTGGAGGAAGTTTAAGTACGGAATATCCGCATACCCGGCACTGTTAAGGAAGTCATGAGTTAGACCGGTGATAAAGGAAAATGCAAAATGAGGTACATATTTGTACATATCAATGAAGTCATAGATGTAACTGAGGATGATGTCGGTCTCCAGCCGGTCCGTGACGCAGTTGTGATTGTCGTACCAGACGCGTTTGTCCGTCGTCATGGCTAGTGAAAAATGTCGGTTGAAGTAATCTGTCGGAGACCGGTGAAAACCGGATTTTAGATAATCAAAGATGGCGATCTCGGGCGCATCCTCTGCGTAAAGAGTTCGGTACCCTTTTGCAGAAAATTGTTTCCAGATAAAGTCGTAGTCGTCAAATGGAATTTTACTCATGCTTTCATTCCACGGCACTTCTTCCAGAAACTTCCCCATAGTCATCGGCACAATGTTTACAAATGTATTGTCCGCCACTTTGTTGTAGCCTGTCATTTCAAAAGCACCAAGTTCGTCTAGTAGATACGCACGCATGCGTTTTAGATATCTTTGAGAATTCAGCCTCGATATCGAATCCACGCCAATCATCATTACGTTTAATGTCTCTTTTACGTAGGGACTATTTTTATGTTTAACAAAAGCGAGCGAACATCTCTCGTTTACATCTTGCTTTGGCAGAATGAATTGATGAAAATTTGTGTATAGTTTACCATGGTTGCGGTTATAACACATCACTCTAACAAATTCGTGTTTCATTTCAATCGTGCCATTGAATTCATCACTAATTTCTAAGTATGCAAAATAGTTATTGTCTTGGTTATCAAGAGGCCTGTAGATAGGCTGGTATTTGCAGTAACCAAATTCTTCGCTCCATCTTGATTGGCTAATGGCAGTCCAGTTGATGTGAAGTTTGGTTCCGTTTTCGAACGTGAATGATGGTCTTTTGTTACACAAAATCGGTTTCTGCTGGGGCTTTATGAAGTGGGCAACGGAGAGATCAAAGGGGTCGATGTTGGGAATTTTACAGGCGGTAGTATCTACAAGATAGGGAGTTCTGGCGTGCCAGGACCTCGATATAACAGAACTTGTGGGTCGTCTGTGGAAAGTGGTGTTGATGAACTCAATGGTGGACAACACAACTGCAGTGGACATTATAACCACTGCGACCTTCAAATAACACATGAAGGATCTACACCGTGCGAGCATTCTGAAAAAACAAAACAAATGTAACACTTTAAGTATATGAAAATACATAATGTATACGAGGGAAAACAGTCTTAAAGAAACATGTAAATATATATTTATTTTCTTTAAGGTGCCCTGATTAGTGCTCGAGCTATTCTTCCCCATACAATTATATACACAAATAAGCACTTAAAACAGTTCAGAAGCATGAACACAGGCGTATGAAACAAACTCCAGTTATACCAACTACTACAACTGAATATCAGTAATAAACAATATATAATATTAAAAAACATAAATGTATAGAATTTATATACAAGAAGAAAAAGGCATGATTGAATATTTGAACGGCAGCTAATAATGTGTTTCTCTATTTTTAAAGATATGGTGAAACTGAGAAAACCTTGTGTAATGAGGTAGTTTTTTCCACAGGTTCACAGCTGAGTATTGTAAGTAAGTTTTGAATAACTGTGTGTTAAACTTTGATAATCGAAAATCGTGATTTGATTCAGAACGCAGCCAATAAGAAGCAAACGATTGAAATTCAAATAATTCTCCAAGCTAATTGTGAGCCAAACCGAGAATGAACAAATTTAAATAATAAAATATGATCGTGTAAATCAGCTACCTCATAAACTGCCATCCAACCAAGTTTCTCAAATAATGGTTTAGAAGAAGAGCCTGAACTTGCATCAAGAATTATTCTTGCAGCTGGGTTTTTTGTTTTTGTTTTTTTTTTGTAACTTCAAAATTGTTTCCATACCAAGTTTGGATGTATTAATCCAAATCCAAATAGTTAAGCAGTAGTTTATAGACGACAGGATATAAGCATTGTAATAAAGGTTTCTAGTATGTAGTGGTAGGGGTGTTTTTATATTAGGTAGTGTAAATGATTTTGTAATGAAGTTGATTCAGTTTTGCTTAGTTTGCATTTTGTTTTGTTTGATTTTGTTGCAAATGGGTGTCCGTAAGAGTGAATCGGGTGTGAGTTATTTTTAGTCGCTAGTATAAAAGGAGACTCGTTTGGATGAATTGGGCACGGTAACGACATCAGCCGGGTGCCACGTTAGCAGGTCCTGGAAGTTCAGATGATTGAGATTTTATTTAACTTATTCTGAACAGCTGACAACATCTGGGTCTGAATAGAAGTTTTATTTTAGAGGGCATATCTTTTTCCTAACCGGTAAGCGTGTTTTGTTGACAGTTCGTGAGTATTTGTATTCAGTTTTTCACGGTATTGTTATTGATAAAGTTCTCGGTTTCTGTTTCTATGCTTAGTTCGTAGTTTTTATGAAACTTCAGTGCATATATGGGTATGTAGAAAAACCACTTTCCACGGGCAAGGCAGGTAGTGAGTTTATGGGTTACAGATGTATGGAGATCCATGCGGATATTGGGGAGCAATATGGATAGGCGTGGTACAGCTCCATAGAAGATACTCGGGACTGGGAAAGTATCGGAAACCTGTATTGTCAGGAGTTGACGATAGCCCGTGGGACTTGGAAGGCATCCGAAACCTGTATTGTCAGGAGTTGACGATAGCAAGCGTAAAACCTGCATGAGGGTGGACTGTTTTTCGTTCTGGGCGTGCTAAGCGTGGAAGGGCGGGAAACCGGAACAGTGTCTTTCGCGTGTATAGTATTGAAGTCAAGTGACTTTAACATTAGAAATTCAGAACAGTAATATTATATCTGAAAGTAAAGAGAATCTTTAGAACTTTTCCTAAATCACGCTATACATTGAAATATTGTAATTTATATGAATAATGCAAATTATGTTACATGGTTAATATCTGATACGTACTGTTGAATTTTCTTTCGGTGAACTGTGGCTATTGGTGAAAACTTTTATTTGATGTATCAGATATCAGAAATTATACATGTAATTTTTCATATTTGATATTGTTTCATGTGTTGAGTGAAAGGAGTGAGTGTGATTTTTTTTGGTTTCATTTCTTGATTTAATAAATTTGTTTATTTTACAACTTATCGTTAGTCTTGCTCGATCATACAAAATCCTAAAAGAACTCATTACAAATTTGTAGTTGACGTTTTTGCATACTAAGTAATTACGATTGGCGTAAAGTAATTTGTCATCAATGTGTACACCAAGAAGCTTCGAAGTTTGAACTTTTCAATTAAATTATTTGTAGCCACAAGCTATGGGTCTTCTAATTTTCTTTTTCTTTTCTATCTGCCCATAAGCATACATTTTATTTATCTCTGTTTAGCACCATTTGATTCTGAGTGCAGCAGTTCTCAATATCACAAATATCTGAACTGAGTATTCACATTTTCTAAACATCTCGTACGATGACCATTAAAATATAGATTAACATCATCGGTAAACGCGTCAATATTCGAATTAGTTACATGTAATTTACATTTATGTATAATAGAAATAAAATAGGACCCAAAACAGTACCTTGAGGAATTCCTATTGTGACAAACACTTGTTCCAGGTTTTACACATTGTGTCCTGCTATCAAGTGGTTAAATTGGTATCGAATTAATTTCTCTAGAAGAATATCGTGATTCACTAAATCAAATGTTTTACTGAAATCTATAAATGTAATAACTAGATCACCACGATCCATTAAATGCTTCTAGCCAACGTTTTGTCAGTTTTCTCAGTGAAGTTTGACAAAAGTGAAGTTCTCTAAATCCTGATTGGGACTGTGTTAATAGATCAAAAACTGTAGTAAAATTTCGTATTTGTTTTGCAATCATTTTCTATCAGTTTTGATAGATTTGGTAAGATTTCTTGGACGATAAGTATTCGGGTCTGTCTTGTCATCTTTCTTATAAGTAGGTGTTACTTTCGCTTGTCTTGGAATTGTTGGAAACACACCACTTAGAATGATAGTATTAATATGGTGCTAATACATATCTAGAGGAAATTTTCAAGAGGCGTTGACCAATAAAGTCAACACCAGCTGATTTATTAGAGTCAAGAGAATTTAGCATGTGGAGCACTTTCATTAATTCGTTGAATACCAAGAGGTATCGCCGTCAAACGTTTTGACTTAACAAATTGCTTTAGAATGATGCTTCGGCAAATTCTTCAAAAGCTTACTTGACACATGTATAAAACGAGAATTAAAAATACTCACTGTGCCCCGCAGGTTATCCACAACTGCCCTGTTAGAAACGAAGTGTGAAGGAGTTATGTTATTTGAATTAGATGGCAACAGGTTTAAATATTTACACATTTCTTTTGAATTAGAACTTTCGTCAGTGCAGTTTTGTATATGATAATTTTACGTTATCTATAAGTACGTTTACTTTGTTACGATATAGCTTATAATCTGCCATATCCCCCCCCCCCTTTTTTTTTCTTTTTTCTTTCTTTTTTTTATGGTAAGAGTTTCGTTAGTGTCTATCATCTTTAATTTCTTGTGTTAGCCAATTTGGTCGGATTTTCCTCTTTACCCACTTAGTGTTAAAATTTGCATTTTGTCAAGTACTCTTTGAATAAGTCACAGAATTCAGGTAATTTGTGTCTTGTAGAAAGTTACTTTCTTTAAACTTTCTGAAGTCGCGATATTGAACTTCATTTTTGCTGCGTGGTGTTCGTGTTTCTAGTGACAGATAGGGTAAAGTGGTCAGAGATAGGATGCTGGATTCCCAAAATCATTACATGTATGCGACTAATCATTGAACGCTACATGTATTTACATGAAGCCATGATCAAGACTTCTGATAATCAGAGTAAATCGCATGTACAAAGATTATCTATCGTCTACTGGACAAGAATACTAATTCAGAACACACTCTGGGCATCACTGGCGTTAGTGAACTCCCGCTGAGTACAACGATGGTAAAATCTCAGGAAAAGACTTACAATTCTTGTTTACATTAATTCTACTTCTGTTTGAGCTTTATCCTGAATAAAATAGATAGCGAACGTCATCAATAATTGAATTAGCACATTTTACGGGGAATACATGCAAGTTTTTACATAATCCTGTAGTTGGTTGATTTTATATATAAATGAAAGAAGAAATTTGCGTGTACAAATTATAATGGATGTTTCAACGTACAATACAACATTTACCACACACACCCTTCTCTTTCCCCATTACAGTCATGATACAAAATGGTCTGGGTAAAGGGGAGAGAGAGAGAGAGAGAGAGAGAAAGAGAGATTAGGGGTTGGGAGGCGGTAGAAATAAGGTTAAGGTCCCTAAGAAGATTTGGGGATTAGCGAGTGATGTTAAGATTTATCATCCGTTTGTAGGTATGTTACGGAAAACGGAAGACAATATCTGTGAGAGGGGCTGGATGAGTTGAAAGAGAATGGAGATCTCGGGGTAGGGGGAAATGATCACCACTCTCCTCCACCCTCAAATATATACGTTTTAACCGTGGCAAACTCCACTTCTTGTCAGTAATCACTACTTAGAACTTCAACGATTGTGAAGGAAGGGAGGACAAAGAAGTTAAATGGTGGTTAACACACAGAGAGGTAAAAGTTTACGAGGAAGGTTACAAAATATTCGAAATTGTTCCCATTCTAAAATCAGGCTCTTAGTCTTACCTCTTGGACGACATGGACGAAAATATCTCCGGTAAATTGAACGTTATAACCTATTTTTCAGAGTCTGTTGATGATACAGAGTTTCTCATTGGTTGGTGCCTTATCTATTTTGCTCCTGTGTTAGCATCTAACTGATCACAACGGGGCGCGGATCTCAAGTTTCTGATATTTTTGAGTTATGCTATCTGAGAGCTACATGCACTGAACACTTACATTATTGGTATAGAATTTGATTAGCCCACTGTAGTACAGGTTTTTGATGTACAGAAATAATTTTCCCAAGTAAAATTTTCCAGTGCCAAATTATTTTTCATGGAACCAAATGTTTTTACTTACCAGCAGTTATTCGATCTACTATAATCTGTCATCTATTTAGTTTAAACGATGTTTGATTCAATAAGTCTATGGAAAAAAAAAAGAAAAGATTGGACCATGCACTGTAAATCCGCGAAAGTTCTGTTACACCACGTGAGAGATGGATGTAAATTATATATATATATATATATATATATATATATATATATATATAGATATATATATATATATAGATAGATAGATGGATGGATGGATGGATGGATGGATGGAGAGAGAGAGAGAGAGTGAACTGACAATTTCTTCGAATACAACTCAGAGAAAGAAAGATCCAGACACTTAATTACACCTGATTAAATACATAATTGATATCTGGATAAGGAAATCCACATATATGTATTATGTAGTATTCGTGAATCTCTTACTCTCTATGATAAACCTTTGTACCAGAAAAATTATTCTGTCTATTAAGTTTATTAAATTCTGTACTTTTAGTTTCCATGGCCAATGATATCAGAAAATTTAAGTTTCCGGCTTCCTACATAGAAGTGGCATATTATTTATCCGTATGTAGAAGGGGTATAGTCTCTGTATCATTAAGTCTAAACTAAAAACTCATCCGTTTACAATTCAATTAGTCTGTGCTGATGAACTGCAAGTCAAGGTTACTATGTTGTGCAACCATAACGGGACTCCTAATCTTCATCTACTCGTTATTTCTTCTTATACAAAACTTATTTTACGTTTAACAAAATAAATTTATTATATATAACATTATATAAATTATTCTATCCGAATTTTGGAGAATCAATATAGGTGTCTGTATCATTAAGGCGCTTTAACCGTATACCTACACATTACGTAACGGCACGTTAGGCCCACTTTTCTAAGAAGTGTATATTACATGGTCTGGTCCCGCCCCCGCCACTCCATGATCACTCGTCTGAAGTACATACGTTACGAAGGTCATTACGCTCCTCTTGGTTCCGCGCCTTCTTGATTTAAATGCATACTCAAGAGGAGTTCCGATGGAAATGTTTACACACTCACACACTCCAATACACGTGTTGAAGAATACACCGGAAGATCATACGTTGTGTAACGACAATTTTTAACTTTTTAGAACATTGCATCAAATTGATCAAGTTATATAAGATTTATGTTGTATAACTTCTACTATAAATACTAATTCACTGATTCAACAGGGAATCATAACGGAGGAAAGTCATCAAAAGTCTCAAAAGACTGCGTCAACTGACATAATGTAAGTATAACTTAAGTACCCAGTTTTCTTTCTAGTTGGTGACTGTGTCCATGCCTATGTCATAGAGTTTTGTTAAAGAGGAGATGAAATTTGTGTTTCTTTGTTTCAGAGTATCCAAACCATATTACTGATTTTAATTTATAACGCAATCATTTTTCGTGGACGGAAAGCCTTGTTATCAGCTTCGCCCTCTTTAAAGATGACCAGTATTCTGAAAACCATTGGTTCAGTGATGTCATCCAAAGGCCTGGACAAACCCACATACGAGGTCCTGAGCTCAGAGAAGGTGAAATTGATGACATCTAACCACAAAGACTTTTACAGAAAAATCAAGACACCCCCTTAGGAAAAATATTTTATGTAGGGGGATGTCTTTGGTTTATATACACAAGCCCCGATTGTTTAATAAACCTTAGGCTGAACTTAAAAGTTGGTTTTAAAAGTTTGATATTTTTGACTCACAGTTCTCTGAGTGATAAAGTTAGACTTAGTAATTGCTTACATGTATGTATTCATTATAAGTTGGTAGTGTAGACACAGGGGCTGGCCCCTGAATTAATCTTGACTGAGATTGGGCTCGGCTGGATATTTGTATTGACGCCTTCGCCGAATCTTGGAGCAGTCCTTCATAATTCATGTCTGGAAATTTACACTCAGGTTTGGCCAACTCTGGCGATTAATATGCACTTAGGTGACCCTGTTGTTTGTTTAGATAAGTGATTTAACTATTGAACTAACTCTTTATCACTATTAACATTACATAGCTTACCATCTAGGCATATAAATCTCAAAATAAAACCAATCACTAAATTTTCCATTCAAAATATGGCTCTTTATCATTTTTGTTGATCTCCTTCAAATTGATTGCTAGAGTTGGCCAAAGCCAAGTGTAAATTTCCAGATATGAATTATATTACATGGACATGTACACATGCAATCCTTGACAGTAAGTCAAAACAGATCTCAAGATCATAAACTGAGAATAGTCTTAAATAAAAATTCTGGTTACTTATATCTTGCACTAGTAAATGGCCTCATTAATGTGTCTCTTGCCTAACTGCAGGAAAGTTAATGGTGTCTTTAGCTATTTGTAGGTATTACATTGGACATAAAATGATTAATATTGTTTCTTTCAGAGAAAATTCAACTTTGCCTATAAAATTTTTTTTTGAAACTATTTATTAAATCACATGTAAAATGAATAATTTTATTTCAAATATGTATTGATATTGATTGTATTATTGCAAAGAGGTGGAAAACAGCTTTGTTATTAAAAGAAATGGTCTAAATGACAGTGTTTGTACATCAAACTTTATTTTAATGATTATTTCGAATGCATTCTAGACAACTGTACACACCATATTTACAAGGCATTACACAATTATGATGATCAGTCCAGTTCATGCAAATTACAGAAATCTTGTCATTTCCAGAACCTCGAGAAACGTAAATATCAGGCTGCTAAATGGGTCAGCACTTCCGTACAGAGTATGCAGCATGAAGAAGCAAGAAGCGCAGGCTTTCAGAGGTTATTCAAGTACATCACTGGAAACAACCAATCAGGTGTGTTATCTCTGATTCAGCCACCTTAAAACAAGTTTTCTTTGTCGCTGTAGGAATATGAACTGAGAAAGTATGCTCCTGCAAAATGGGTCAGTTATACTACAAAATTTATGAAGAAGAAAGATGCACAGAGTGACGGGTTCTGGAAATTGTTTAATTACATTCAGGGAGAAAATGAAAAAGGTGACCTAAAGTTTTTAAATGATGTGCATGTGTACACCAGGTAGAGCAGTAGATATTAGCATGCTTAACTTTTTAAACACAAGATACTAACATATAAGTATGGCATGCTGTATGTGTACTTCTTTTTTTACATACTTACTAAAATTTAGTGAAATTAAAACTAAATCACTATTTGATGTCACTTCTTCTATCCCGTAGATATGACAGTAAATAGAATGAATCATTCATATTTTAGCGTAACCAGAAATGGGCACTTGTACTTTGTTGCCAAAACTTGTGCTAAAATATGAATCCCACTAAAATAAGTACTATGCACAACACAATAATTTATGTGGTGGTAGTTCTGTTTGTCTGTAGACTTTTATCAACTTTGATCTTATGATGCTGCTTCATTATGTTCTGCTTGCTTCTCCATCTTATAACTTTCATAATGCATGTATGGGAAACAGAATATTGGCTGTGTATATCCAACAAAATTATTTGATGTGGTATATATAACTTTTGGACTTTGTACACATAATTCTCAGACATTGTACTGATCTATTCTTTATTTTCAAATTGATTTTAGCACACTGCATTATACATGACTGCCTGTGTTGAGACTGTTATAAAATTGCACAGGCTAGGATATTGTCTTTTTTATGTCTGATTGGCTTCTGAATACAATGTACCTGTGTATTTGAAATTTTTAGATTTTGAGCTATTATTGCTTTAGTGTGCCTAATTTATACTTCATCGAAATTCGAAAGTGTATATACTCAATCCTCAGCTGATATAATGGAATTCTGAATCTTAACGACTGTAATATATTAAAACACTGTGTTGCTGTTAACAGAGATGAAAATTGACTTCTTTAAACACTGTGGTTTTTTTTAACAGGGATGAAAATTGACTTCTTTAAACACTGGGTTTTTTTTTAACAGAGATTGAAATTGACTTCTTCAAACACTGGGGGGGGGGGGGGGGGGGGTTATGAAAATGAAATGAAATGAAAACTGACTTCTTTGTTAACAGCTTTGTTTACAGAAATGAAAATATTGACTTCTTAAAACATTTTTTTTGTTCACAGAGATGAAAATTGAAATGACAGCACCTGTGTCAACTAAAGTAGAACCAGGAGCAGGACCAAATTGTGAGAGCACCTTTACAGTGTCGTTTTTCATTCCTCCTGAACACCAGGAAAACCCGCCTCAACCAAAGAATCCAGATGTGTTCGTCGAGGAGAGACCTGGATTTGAGGCCTATGTAAGGACTTTTGGAGGATTCGCCAATGAGGAATCATGGGTAACTGAAGCACGGAAACTTTCTGAGGACCTGAAGGAGAGGACGGAAGAAATTCGACAGGATTACTGGTACTCAGCGGGTTATAATAGTCCATTTCAACTGTTTGGTAGAACCAATGAAATCTGGTTTGTGAAAAAGTGATCATCATTTCTCTATGAAAAGTTTGTTCCTTTAGTAAGGCTAGTTTACATGGCTGGATCAATATACCAATGTAACCAAAGAGAGGAATCGTTCTGTTGACAGGAATACAGCCAGTGTGGAACTGGGCTGCTGATGTGTGAAAACATGCATAATCAATGATTTCAAACTGAAATTTCTGCAATGATTAAACAGAATTGTAATTCATCTGTTCATTCACAATAAATGGAAAAACAAAGGTACAAGAAAGGGTACAAAACTGTTGTTTCTTTGTCGAGAAATGCCTCATACCACTGATACAATATCAATTTATAATACACTTTATGTGGTCATGTAATACAAATTATTTATATTGATATTTTGTACCGTTATTTATTTATTAAAGTTCTACACGTACAATGTATGAGTGTGTGTAATTTGTTTCAGCTTTGTAATTGATATATAACAATACACAGTGAAACACGGTTACAGTGAGCATGCTTATAACCAAATCGCACTTACAACAAAGTGTTTTCCATTCCCTGCAGTTTTAAAATGTTATGAATTTGTTGGACATAAAGAATTAATTTATAACAAATTAAATTTTTTTTTTGTCCCCAGCATTTTGCTATCAATGTGATTTTCTGTATTCTTATGTAAATTTTAATCCTATATTGTTACAACAATCTGGTCACAAGTATCAGACTTTGAACAAGCTGGAATCTTCACAACATGAGTATGCATTTGTATACGTATTCATTATACCTTTGTTACAGCAGTTATTGCATTTTGCCCAATAATTCTATTCTTTGCTAATATAAACTATTTCTCTTTAACCACTTATATTCTTGGCCCATTCCTGTCATTTGTACCCTTGTTGTTATTTAGGAGATTTTTTTTAGATTTTTCTGCAATGTTATGTTCCATTCTAAAAATGTGTACTTCTGTTGTGCTCTCACCCCGATGCTGGAGGAATATTTTTCTTATTTCCTATACACATGTATCACAGTGATAATATAGGAAATTAAAAAGTATTCCTCAAAACAAGGTAAATGTGCCAAAGGAAACTGCAAACATCTTCATGAACCATAGATATACATTTCCTCAAATCATGACCTCTGGGGCCAGGACAGAGTGACAAGAGGAGTAAAAATGTTAATACATGTATAATAAAAAAATCTTTGAAATTAAATTGACTATTGAAGAATCTTTGGAATTCATTAGTCATTCATTGAACAAAGTACAAGCTGAATAATCTTTGTCGTAGGATACGTTTACTTGGAGCGAATTTTGGTAAAAATTCATGGATTATTGGGAGGAGTGTGTAAAGTTTACGACTACGAATGGTGAGTGAAGAAGAAAGTTGGTTTGAGCCTTTGGATCAGGTGGTCTCAAAAGGATCCATCAGGGGTCAAGTTCAAGACCCATCTGTCTCATTTTGCCAAGCGGTGCGTTATTAAGTCACCTGAGTAAACTCGAGTGACCTATTGCAATTGGTCTGCATCCGTTGTGTGTTAACATTTGAACATCTTTAACTTTTTGATAACTATAATTCCAATTCTTTTCAAATTTGTTATGAAGCATCTTTGGGACAAGACTGTGACAAACTATATTCTTGGAGTTCTGCACCCCTGTGGCTTTAGGGGCAGGACAAAAACTGTCAAAAATTGACCAAATCTCAAAATCCTCTCTAGAACTGTACATGTGTAAGAACAGTAGAGCACTGATAAACATGATATGCCCGCATACGTTATTGGCCAAAAAAAATAAAAATTGCAAGTCCTAGGGCCGCAACTCCTTTAAAAATTTTGGGAGAGCATTCCCCTTGTACTATGCACAACTTCATATTGTGATATTTCTTTGTACCATGTGTAATTAAAATCCCCCCAATGGTTTAGGAGGTGTGAAGACGAAGTATTTTGTATTTTGAAAAATAAGACCAAGGGCCATAACTCCTTTTAAAAATGGACAGTGTTTCCCTTAAATTCTGCACATCTATGAATTGTGACGTCTTAGTAACATTTCATGAAAATCTCCCAAGAGTTTAGGAGGAGTTTTGAAGACAATGTATTTTGCATTAAAAAAAAAAAAAAAAAAAAACTAAGTCCAAGGGCTCTAACTCCTTTAAAAATGTCGGACAGTGTTCCCCTTCAAACATGCTCATCTACACACTTTCTTTGTACCAAGTTTCATTAAAATCCCCCAGAGGTTTAAGAGGAGTTGTGAAGAAAAATATTTTGATTTCAAAAAAATCCAAGGGCCAAAACTCCTTAAAAAAAATTGGAGATTGTCCCTTTTAATATGCCCATACACATATTGTGATCCTTCTTTGTACCAAGTTTCATTAAAATTCCCCAAGGGACATAACGCCTTTAAAACATCTGGACAGTGTTCCCCTTGTAATATGCAATCTACACATTCATTCTGTGTACCAAGTTTCATTGAAATCTCCCAAGGGTTTAGGAGGAGTTGTGAAATTGGACGACAGCGGTATTGCGTAATACGCCCGAATTTTATGCGGTCGTACAAAAATTGAAGGCATAGTGATGTAGAACAGGGAAGCTATCAAAATTATAAGATTAATGATCCCCCGGGGTAGAAGTTCTGACTCCAGGGCGGGGCCAAACTTGGTGTAGAGTTTAGGACGTCTAAGGACATTTAAAGGACACCTTCTTTATTGCTATTGATACTAAATAGAAACTAAATGGATGTTTAGAATAAAATTTGGAATTTCATGATCCCAAGGGTAGGGGTTTGGTGTGCTGGTGGGGCCAAAATGGTCAGTGATTAGATGTATTAACAATTGAACATTTTTAACTTCTTCTTGGTAACTATAAATCCAATTCTTTTCAGATTTGGTATGAAGCATATGGACAAGGGGAACATAAAGTTTTCATTTCAAAACTCCTGCACCCTTGAGGCCTTACGGGTAGCACAAAAACTCACAAGAATTGTCCAAAAATTTAAAATTATCTTCATTAACGTTATTGATACTAATTTGAAACTAATACATATTTAGAAGGAGTAAGCAATCCTTTCACCACACTCAACAATTTTCAGTTATCTGAAGCGTCCAGTTTTTGTAGGTGAAGGAGAGAACCCAGATACAATGTATCTCGGGAAGAGACCACCGACCTTCCGATAGTAAACTGGAAAACTTTCTCACATATATTGGCGCAAGTGAGATTCGAACCCGCGCCGACTAGAGGTGAGAAGCCCCCCTATCGGTAATGACGATAATTACGTATTAGGCAGTGGTAGGCTAGTCCGTAGCTCTCTGGTACCTCCACCCCCTTCCCCAGAGAACTGCAGTTCAACCAGGCTGAATAAAATGAATTTATTAGAATAAGTCAGCCCTCGCGAAATTGTAATTCCGGGGAAAAGTAGGACACAAGAAGCAGGTCATTCTGTAGATATTCTCGTTTGAATCAAAGCACTTATTACTTGTAAGTTCATTCACGCAGGCCCTTAAGATATGACTTATATAATTAATAAGAATCTGCATGTGCACTGAAACCGCATAGAATGATTAGTTCTTGGAATTAGGACGTCTTTGCATTAATATTGTAACATTACAGCATTGAGGTTAGAGGTCAAGAAAACTTAGGCAGTGCATTTTATGATCAGAGGTCACGTCATCAAGCTGTACACAGAGTGACATGAAAAGAGGAGAGCTCATTACAACAGAGTATAGACTGTTGACTATGTTCTTAACATTTGATTTTCGAAATGGATCGTTATCTTTTGAATCTTTTGAATATCGTGGATATTTGCAAAGAAATTAACCCTGAAGATGAAAGGAGAGGCCAATTATTTCGATACAAGAAGAATTTAGAAAATTGTGTTTATTTGCATTTCTCTGTGTTCACAAAGTCGCGTATTCGGATGGTGTTTACTAGTAAATCTTTATTTAGTCTTTAATTTACTTTCATGCTTACACATTCTAGGCACCTGAACCCGCCTAGGCATTTAATTCCACCTAAACAACCGATTTCATCTTTGGTATATTTATGGGTCCGTGTTTGCCCAATCCTTATAATAGGAGTTATGAGATTGATCATTGTTCGTTATCTTCACCTTTTCAATAGTATTTTTTACTCTCTCTCTCTCTCTCTCTCTCTCTCTCGATCGATCGATCGATCGATCGATCGATCGATCGATCGACCGACCAAACGATGTCCTCACAATTTCTAGAAGAGAATACATACATACGTTATTTTAAAAGCAAAAAAGTACTGTGTTAGGTATAACTACAGAGACATATATAAAAGTTTATCTAACATATACTCTCTTTCGAATTCTGAAAACAATGGTTTTAAGAGAGAATATTAGAGAGGACATATCCCTACACCTCTTGTCTTCACTAAGCTAATGATATTTTGCATCTACATCTTTTACATGCTATAGGCACATTTATGTGGACAAAATTTTGTGAGGATAAGATTTTTCTCCTCATAGTGCACTTAGAATTGTCCTTACAACTTCAGCCAAATGGTGAAAAATTGTCCTCACTTTGCACGCTTTAATCTCTCTCTCTCTCTCTCTCTCTCTCTCTCTCTCTCTCTCTCTCTCTCTCTCTCTCTCTCTCTCTCTCTCTCTCTCTCTCTCTCTTTCTCTCTCGTTTTTGGATCCGCCACCACATATGTTTTAATCATGTATAGATGGCGCTTTTGTGACGTTGCTATCTGTAAACAATATGGACGACTGGCGCGGGCACTTGTTGTTTTTCCATTAGTACTTTATGATTTCACGATTTGTTTTCCATTAACTTTTGCAATGGGTTAATTGCAGATGTTAAAAAAGTAGACGTGGAAAGAATGACTGTTACTGTTTAAATCGAAACGAATAAGTTGCCATCGTCCAGACACAGGTACTGAGGTTTTAACTCGAATTTCCTCTGCGGTATAAACTCTTGTATATGCATATATTTCAGATTAAGATTATCTATGATTTGTCATAATATGAATGTATTACATAATATATTCTCCCTAATGTGCCTTCTTTGGCTTTTAAGGAAGTTGTGATCAAATTTTTTATATTATCTTTAATCGTTTAGTTCCCAAACCATATAGTTAAATGTAGAATTCACTGATAATGAAAAGTTTTCGATATCTGAATATCAAGTTTTTATAAATAACTTCACTTACTACAATACTGAAATGATAAGGAATTTGGCAATAATTACATCTTATATCTATTTTTTAAGTCACATCTAATAGAATGCCAGGATTAACGGACAGAGTTCACTTTGAAGATGAAGTGTTACTCAGGAAAACTAATCTTGATTCAATTCAAGAAGACAGCAGTCAAAATTACAAACAACGAATAGAGGAAATCCTTAACCCTAACAGTACATACCTCACCGAACTGGAAGGACCCGATGAACTGGGAGAGGACTTCGGGTTCGAACCAGAAGACGCTGATTTTATAGTGCCCAGTGGATCAGAAGCTGATTATATTGATGGGCTCGATGACCTCATGCTGGATAAGATCAAGGGGGAAATAGCTAAGGATCTGAAGAGGCAGGAGTCGGAGTCTTCAGAATCATCCTTGAGGACAGAGGATTCAAAGGACCAAGAAGCAGAACTGAATATTCATTATTCGGAGCACTTCACTTCAGTTCCATTTGGAGTCTTGCCAAGAGCTACATATTCACATGGTCGCAAAAATGCAGATATCATGGGAAGTAGGTGGAAATTGGATGTGAATTAGATTATTGTTCAAGATCAACTCATCTTAATTTTTCTGAAGTTTAAATTTGATCATTCATGTTTTACTCCGTGCAAGGTAATAGGTGAAAAAGTGGTAGGGGAAACCTTACTTGGGTTTACTGGAAATGGGATAAAACACATTAATTGTAGTACTGTGGTCCATGTGGGTGAAATTGATTTAGGAAATCTTGGCTAAGATTATACTAAACTGTCTCTGCAAACATCCAAGTCTAAATTAGGGTACAACATGAGGAAATGAATTATAATTTTTTCTCAGATTTTGATTTTAAGAGTAGGCAAAGAAACGTTCTGATCACATTCTCCATTTAAGTTGCAGGTATATTAACATATTGAGCGTGAATGGCTCATTTTCTCAATTTAGCTACTTTTAACTACACTGTATGCTATACTTATGAAGTGCATATGTACAATGTCTACTCCAAAACAATGTTTATCAATAATCTATTTTACGTCATTTTAAAAATATTTCTAGGGTAGGGAGTATAATTTACATCTTCATTAGCCAAGTGTTTTTGGTCCACTCCACTCTCCACAAACCCAAGAGTGGACAAAAAACCCTTGGCTAATAAAGATGTATCAGGTTAGTGGAAAAACAGGATTTTTTATAGGCCTTCTTAAATTACTGTATGTGATGTTACTCAACCTATAAAATTTGACAGAAATTGAATTTTGATGAGTTGGGGAGTACGGAACATTTTTTTTTTTACAATGTTATTGTTGTTTCAGTTGTGTATAATGGAAGGATGAGACAGTTTGTGATTTTGGACGGAAAGGGAATCACAACATGGAAGAGAGATCCAGGACTGAATGGAGAAAGGCGCAGTGAGTAAATGCTAGGAATCGACCTGGCAAATTGCCGAAAATCGAAATGCTGTCAAATTTTATTTCTATTTAAGAAACTAATTATATTCAAAGTTTGATTACACATGACTCTTAAAATATCCTTTAGGTTTGTTAATTGTAATAGTTCAAGGACAAAATATATAGTGTATACTGAGAGTATGTACACAATGTACATTAGAACTGTAAATGTTGAGGGGGAGGGGCTTAAAGTTCCGAGACTAATGCCATGTTACAGAAGATTTGAAAACTACATGTCTAAAACTAAACTAACTTTCAGAAGTGTAAATTTACATGAATAGGATCTAAAATAAGTTATTTATCAGTTCTCACATAAATCCATCCCAATAATGTCAAATAATTTTGTACAATTATAAAACTTTCACTTTATTTTCTTAAATCTCTAAACTTAGACAAACAAATGATGTTTTTGAGATAGCAATATATCCAGATCACATATCCTGATTATCATTACGAAATATCAAAACTTAAGGGGAGGAAGGAGGATTGCACAAATGTTATACTTATAAGTACAGGTGAAGTTTGGTATCTTGAACTCTGATATCTTGAATACCATGGACATACCGAAGTGATTTAGAAGTCCCAACCACTTATTCTTAAAGTATTTTACCTTTAATATCTCGAATACTCAGATATCTCGAAGTTTTTTTTGGGGGGGGGGGGGTCCCATTGAGTTCGAGATAACGAGGTTTGACTGTAGTTTGTTTTTAAGTGCTACAGCAATATGATGATGAAAACCTCATCTACATGTATTGACCTCTACTATCAATGACTATTTAAAGATGTTTTGAAATGCCTGTACCATATCATGTTTATTTGCCAGTTCAAAGGGCACTGATGTACCCAAAGTATGAATACAGACTGATTTCATATCTCGTGTACGCCAAGAAATTCAACTGCTACTTTGCTCTTGGAAAGGATTTTTCCCTTAAGGTTTGTAATTCTATAATTCAAGCATGCTTTATAGACAAATTTCAATATCAAAAGAGCACTGACAACAAAGTGATTTTCGTTCCTTGTAGTTATAAAACATGAATTTATTGAACATAATGAATTACACTTATGATAAAGCAAAATTGTTTGTCTCCAGCACTTCTGTATAAGCATGTTTTACTGTATGTATGTAGGTTTTGAATCGAGACTTCATCGAGACGTGTTCAGTGAGTGCGAACCTGCGATCTGTTCTGTTCATGTTGTTCAACCCGGTAGGCGATGAGCTAATCACAGGGGGCGTTGGAGGAACAACGGTAAGTTTCAGAAGAGAAACCAGAGTATAGTGTCTCAACATTGTAATAATACCTGACCTGTAAAATGTGATGTTAAAATTTTCCACCATTGAATGTAAACTTTGTTTATCTTTTTCTTTTAAATATAATCTTGTTTATAGATATGGAAGTTTGAACAAGATGCAGCCAAACCATTAACAGAAATCAAACCTCTTGCCAACTACAGACTCAGAAGAGTGTATGTGTTTAATTTATAAAAGATTGTATTGAAATATTTAAGAAATAAGCCTTCATGGAAAAAGACAGATTATTTTCAATTACTGTTAAAGTGGAAAATTTACATGTATAGGTTACATAATTACAAGATTTTCATGTAAATTACCACTCTCAAAGTTAAATTTATTTTATTAATGATAATGACAACACATAATTGAAAGGTTTGTAAAAGAAATACATGCACTTTACAACACGCAGATATATCTATGTGTACAGTAAGTCTTTTATCAAACGATTTATTTATTCATCGTTTGTATTCTTCAGTAACCCTCTAACTGACATTTTTTTTCCTCTGCATACATTTTGGTGACACTATCAGCATTCATAATTTTCTTTGATTTCTCCATTTCAGTCGAGACCTGAAAGATGTAGGTGGAAGCTGGGTAAAGCGGGTTGACCTTGACTTGACCTTGCAGCACCTGTACTGTTGTTCTGACACAGATCTCTATGCTTATGACCTCAAAGGGCAGCTACTTTTCAAATTCCTAAGGTGAGTTTTTAGATTAAGCAAATATGGTGTGTTTGAAGTGTTTATTTTGCTTTCTGTATACTGCATATTAAATAGATACTTGGCAATCTATTTTACAATGCACAAATTGTTCACAAACAACAATAATGATGGCAAAATAGCTTAATAGCTTGTTGCTCAAGAGATGCTCAGAGTACACATACAAAACGATGGCTCTTATCACAAAGTTGTGACTCAAACTGAAATTCTATGAGCAAAACCACAAAAGACCAAATAACAATCTGTTCTCCATAAATATACATACATTCTGAATTACCATTTTTATCATAGATTTTTAGAAAGATTAGGATGATTGATTATTCAATGTGATGAATGGATAAACTAATGTTGGTCATGGTGTCTATTTACAGAGCTCACACTATGTCCATCACAGGGTGTATCTACTCCCAGTTCTCCAAGACACTTCTGACTTGTTCTATTGATACAGAAGGTGAATAATGAAGATATATATATATATGTATATATATAAAACATTAAATTAAATAAAAAGAATATTATGTATATGTAACATTAAATTAAATAAAAACAAGGTAAAATTCACTGCTGATTTACATTTTAACTTGGGATTCATGTACTCGTTATTTTTAGTGAAAATGTGGAGTTTGCGAGGTGGGCTGGTACACACTTTTCGGGGTCACTCGAGAGCAGTTACTAGTTTAGTGGTTCATCCGGTCAAGCCGTCAATCCTAGTGACCGCCTCATTAGATGGGTCAGTCAGGATGTGGTCACTCAACACAATGGAAATATTATACAGGTTGGACTTCAATTATGTAATAGTTTTATTTTTAGTTAAACTCTGTAAACTTTATTTTATTCATAAATTTTAAAAATTTTGGTTTGGTTTTTGACCTTTTTACAAAAATCAGAAAGAAAGATGTTTGTTTTGCTTTGGATGTAGTTGTTCAGTAAAAGTCATTAATACAGTGAACAATTCACCACTACTAAGTATAAAATACATGCACAATATCATAGTCTGTTTTTGTATTTTTGCAAAATATGTAGAAAGTAAAGAGATTTTTAAATATCTATTATGATGCACATGATTTCATCATCACATATAAGTATGATATGTGAAACACCACCAATGGTGATGTACTGAGTATGTGAATATTGCCATGCTGATATGATGCATACTTGTAATTTTCAAACCCCTATTATTACCAACTACATGTTGCATATTGTGCAGATATTTTGAGACCAGGGAAATTATTCAAGGTTGTGATGCCATAATAATACTGTAGATTTCAACATGTGAAATATTCATTTTACACATGCTGCATATAATATCTATTTCATAGTGAAATGACTGAAATATACTTATTTTGAACATTTTTAGTATTTCAGAGGCAGATTTTATATTCATTATACTTTGTATATGTTATGTTAAATATTGAATTTATGATAAATGTGATATGATATTGCATTATATTATATGAGGCTGTCTGTAGTTTGGTTTTAGCACTGATATATCTTGTTAGAAAAAGTTTCCAGGTGTGATACCTGGGATATATATAATCTATGCTTTTTTCTCCACAGTGTTGTGATTTCCACTGATGGGCTGCTATGGATGGGAATGACAGATGACTCTCTTATGTACTGTGCCACAGTCAGAAACATTACTCTCTGGCATCTCAATCAGTTCTACGATTTCTTTGCCGTTGCCAGAAGCCGAATTTGCCGCCTTTCTCTTGCCAGTTGTGAAAATAAAACCACACGAGTTGTAGCCGAGGGTCAGGATAGCAGGTAAGAATCATATGGAAAGTAATTCCCCCCAAAACTGATGTCATTGCCATCTACTTTCTCATTAATACTCTCTCTTTCTCTCTCTCTCTCACCAAACCATCAGTTACAAATGGCATTTTTCATGTACACTATTTTCTGTTGAATTTTAGCATGCGACTGTTTTCCCGTAAGAGTCAGAAGAATTTGACGACAGTGTTACCTCCCCCTGATATTTCTCCCCTACAGAGGGTGCTCAGTGTCTGCTACAGTCGGGAGTACAATATGGTGTTTGTACTTATCACTACCATGGAGATTTGGGTCTACACCACAAAGTACGATTTATATTTGATTATCATCTAATTTGTATGTTGTCAAATTTGTCAAACATTGTTTTTGATCTGTGTCAGCGTGTCTCTTTATCCTTTTGTCTCCTTGTCTGTCTACAATTTTAGTCTTGATCATAACCTTTGAACTATACAAGATAGACTTCATATTTGGTAAATTGAAAGGCCAAGGTCATACTACTATGTGACTGCTGAATATCAAGGTCATTTATTTAGGTGAAGGTAAATTTTTTTATAATTGTAGATGACCAGGTTAGGGGCATTGTGCTACAGAAATAATTTTTTTTTCAGGACTGATCCTAGCTGCAGAGTGATGACTTGGAATGTCCATGACTTACAGATATCTTATATCTCCAATAAAGGAAAGAAGGATTCTGATAACCCGCTAGGGGGCTGGTAAGTCAAGTTAAAGCCATGCCATTTGTCTTTCTAGTAATTCACAGATGTACTGAGTAAGTGGAGGATCTTTTTGAAAGATTCCCTCCCTGTTGAAAATGTCCCTAATTATTCCTTGAATGGTACACTAGAAGGAACATTTGATGACTGTGTGCAAAGCATATTGGTATAGGGTAAAAATCACTTATTTTCATGGGGTAAAATTTTTGTGGTTTACAAATAAATATTAGTTTGTGGGGATTTAATTTTGCAGTTTAAGAAGTGTAGAGATGGCCTGTTTGAAAATATTATAATCAAGGAGGATATGAATTCATGTGTCTCTTGATATCTCGAAAAAAAAAAATGAAAATTAACCCCACATGAAAATTAGCAATTTCACAGTGTTTTTAAAGTTTATAATTGGATGCATTCTTTGAAATATTTTTTTTCTATCAAAATCACAAAGTTAGAGCAAAATGTGTTACTGTAACCCTACATAAACTCAATAATACTTTGTCCCCAGGTCTTCCTCTTTACAAGGTGGCCCCTCCCACCGGGCCACAGAGAATGGTCTGGGTAACGAAGCCTTGTCCACTTGCCACTCCCTGTGTATCCTAACATCTACAGCCACGATGTGGACAGAGGAAGGCTTCTGCTGCCCCATACAAAATATGGACCTGGAGGAGACCTATCTACTGATGGGAATGGAGGTATCACGAGTCATTAAAATAGTGGAGATTTAGGAAGGAAGATGATACTTGTGAGACTTAATGAAATTCACAAGCAGTATCATTTAAATAGGAGGAAATACAGCAAAGATTATCAGATGTTCATGTGTGTTTATTGGCATGTAATTAAACACCAGGAAATGAAACTTTAGAGAGAATACCATTTTATAATATAAACGTCTTATCAATGCATGTCCTTTTGAAAATCATTTTGATATTTCTAGGATGGAAGAATTTTATTCATGGATCCAGTCACTAAAGGGAAGAAGTACATGGAATTCAAAGCTTCAAAGGACGCTGTTAGTACTAGTCACTCAGTGCTATGTATTTCATGATTTTACACTATGTGACTGTCTCCTGATAAATAACATTACATTACATGATTGCATAAATTTCTGCAATTTCATTGGTTATAACCATGGAAATTCATTCTGTTAAATCTCTATACTTGCGTGCGAACAGCCAGTCCAGATCATCTGCTTACAGTCAGGGTTAGAAAATGAATCATATATGTCTCGTCACTGCTACAGAATTATATTTCCAATGTTTTTGTCTTTGATATCTTTAACAATTGCAATGATGGTCATTTCCTCATGAATGTGATGCAGCTGTGAACAATGCACGTATAAATCTTGATAAATATAGTACTTGTCTCTAGTTCAACGACTGAGAATTCCTATAGAAAAGAAAGGAGAATGTAAATTTAAGAAATAAATTTCAATTTTGAAAATACATGAGGGTATGAACTGCAGTGCTTCATGTTGGCATACTCTTCATGAAGTGCGTCTTAAATGTACATCATTTGGTTGTTTAAAATATTACAATGAATTTTATGTCTGTTGTATTATAGATTCAGGAGATGAGACACGACATATCTCACAATGCTCTTATAACTATGTGTCACCTCAAAGAACTCGCCATGATCCAGATCTGGAGCTTGCCCCAGCTTGAGCTGCAACATGAGCTATACTGCTCATTGGACATAGCTTGCTATTCCAGGATGGTAGGTGTTACAGCTTATAACTGTCTACATAAACTGATATATCATCTGCAGGATGTGTATTGAAATGAATGAAAATGACCATTAATATGTGTATTTTTAACTTTAAATAATACTGTATGATTTGATTTAGGACAAGCTGTTTATGACTGGGCATCTTAATGGCTGTGTCAACTTTCACATTTTGGAACCAGCAGAAGACTGGGGTCTTTTCCGAGCAAAAAGTCTGTATTTATAACTTAAAAAAATCTGTATTTAAAACATCAAAAAATCTGTATTTATGATATCAAAAAGTCTGCATTTATAATATCAAAAAGTCTGTATTTATAACATCAAAAATTCTATATTTGTAACATGAAGATGTATATCAAAATAACAAATTTATGTTTTAATGCTCACACATAAATATGTATATATTTACATTTAGTCATTATTTATTCAGTAATGCTTAAAATTCTAGGTACGAATTTAATGACTGCCTTGTGACCTCACAATGTTATTAAACGATCAGTTAAATTTAAATGTCATGGCTGACAGTCACAGTGTAGATGGCTTTTTCATTAGGTCCACCAACAATTACAGACAATTTGAAATTGAAAGTTACTAGGACACATTCAAAGCATCACATGTAAACAGAATGTAAATATATGCACTGTATCCTTATTTCATCATAATCGTACAGCGTTAAGTGGTAAGAATACAAATTGCCAGTTCATGCTTATGATTTATTTATTTACAACATTCATTTCAGTGTAAATTTTAGGACAAATAATTATTTAATGATGAAGTGCTGCAGATTTAAAGTCTGTTTCTAAAGATTTGATTAGGTTGAAAAACTGCAGAATTTCATCCCATGAAAACAAGCACTGAATGTGTGCTGGGGAACTTAGATTGGAAACAACATTATTGTTGTATAATCTTACAATGATGTTAAATTTTGGTTGTTTTATGTGTGCTGACAGTTGAACCCAACAAGGACAGCGTGGTAAAGAAAAAACGACCAGAACACAATGCAGAAGTGGTTGCCATTGACTCATCAGCCTCCATGAGAATTTTCTGCTCAGCTAGGTACGGCATCTGCAATGTTATTCTTGACATGAAACATAATACAATAAGATGCACACAGAGTATGATATGATACATACATGATACGGTAGATATATACATGATACACTAGGATGTGCACACAATGTGATAGTACTCAAATTATAAAATAATTTTTTACAATTTGGGAATTCATTTACTATGTTTGTTTAAAATATGCAGATGTGTAAATGCTATGGAGAATTGCATCAGTTTGTGATTGTAATTCAATATCTGCACTTAACACATGAGAAACAACACAGGGAGGACAGAAATAGAATTTTGAGTGTGCATGTCAGAAATTGGATGACAACACAAATTGTCTGACTGGGTAGTCTTAACAATTAAAAGCATTAACTGTTTCAGTTTTTGCAGTCAATTTCAGTCATATAGAAAATGTATTTACTACATTACTTAATGTCTTTAATTTTGATTTCAAAATATTGAGGTTGACATTTCTGATGTCAGATCACTTTCACACACACACACACATGCACGCACACACACACACACATCATACAGTTGTTTTAAAAATAGAAGCCACAATATCATAGATATGTGTAATCTGTGTGATATTATACAGTTATTGACTTTTGATGAGGGCTACTCATGACTCTATGGACCTGGTCAGACATTGATTGACCAAGTCTGTATAATCATTAGTAGCCAGAATAAAAAGTCAATAACTGTTTTATTAAATGATCAGGAATTTTGCAACAGTTTTTCCCATATTTTTCTTATTATTTAAACAAATAAAAACATGTGTGTTGTAACACATTATAACAATTATATTTCACTTTATTTAAAATCTAGAAACTATAGCATTAACAAATTTTACATTGTAATTGATCGTGATTTGACCATAGTTAGTGATGTTTGGTAAAGTCATTCATGACATCAAAGAAATGCCAGTTTTGGTCTACCAATTTTGGAAAAATTAAAGAACACTTTAGAATAAATCTAAGAAGATTTTTTTTCATTCATATCATGAACCAAGTCATATTTTGCAATTGTTTCCTTACCCCGGATGTGTACAACAGTCAAGTAAATGCCCAAACCTGCTGCAGTTTAATGTTTTCTGGGACAATTGCATAATTTTGACAACTTCATTACCAATACATGCTGTAAAATGTGCAGTTTGATCGGTAGAAATGTCAGCAAACCTATGATTTGTCATGAGGGAAACCCTGAATTTTGAGGTAAACTCACCATGAGGTACACTATAGAAAAGATTGTCTGTACCAATCATCAGAGAGCATGAAAATCCATGATCATTTAATAAAGATATATAAAGTATGTATATTAAAAGAAAATACTGAAACAGACCTCTTAATGCTGTATTAGAAAAATAAGAGCAATGAAAGAAAATATACTGACTGAAAGAAGGGAATCAGAGTTATGAGATGATATGTGTGATATAACATGCTCATCTGATAATAGTAGAGTAAAATGAAACTGAAAGTAGACAGAATAAAAATTTCAGAAAACTAATGAGCTTCTGTGATGTATTTTAAAATGATATTTCATAATTCTATTTCAGTTTGAATGGAGTGATTAGAATTTGGGATGAAAACAATCACCTGATGACAGAAATCTTCATGGACAAGTTGGAAATTGATGAAAACATTCTGCAAGAAGAACCAGGAAGGAAAAAAATCAAGGTGGATGAACAAGGAAGGAAGGAAAAGGTTGATGAAGATGAAGAGGAAGATAGTGGCACTTCTTTCCAAGAGAAGTCATTGTCAGCTGCTTGTTTTCTGAACAACAAAGGAGACCTAATAATTGGATACAAGAACCACATCTTCTTTATAGACCACACAAAAGGTGTCATTTTCATGCTCAAATGGTTGAAGATGGGGGCATTTTCAGGGCTCTACATTAACTTTTTTTCCCTACTTGTCGCTTCAGACAAGGGACAGAGATATTTACTTGTCTGAACTTCAACTTCACTTGTCTGAATATTTTTCAAAAGAAGATCCAATATTGTCAACTTGAAAAGTATATTTACTTAGAATATAGTCCATTTTATGCTTGCTTGTTTGATTTTTTTTATCTTATTCAATTGATAAAAACAACAAACACATAAAACAAACTTCATGTCTTGAATCGATGACTGTGTTTGCTCGATGATGATCTAGAGAATCCAAAGTTCATAAGATCCATGCCTCTTTACAAAATTGAAAGTAGTATGCAAGAAGTGAACACCAATCCTGATCGAGTGTGACTAAACTAGTTTACATGGCGATTGATATCGGAATTGAAGTTCATTTTTCATGCATCGCTTCTGACTACGGATAAACTTTTCACGAATTGTTCTTTTTATTATTTGAAGACTTCTTTACATAAAAGCACTTGTCCAATTGGACAAATGCCCAGTAATATTCACTTGTCCGAATTATATTTCCACTGGTACGGGAAAAGCATTAATGTCGAGCCCAGATTTTTGTATTGGGTCTGTTTGACCATCTCTTCTCTCTACATGTCTATCCATATATTAGTCTTTCTCTCTTTCTGTTTGTCTCCTTTCTCTGTCTTCCTCTCTGTCTATTCCTCTGTATGTCTGTCCATGTCTGTCTTTGTCTCCCTGTCCATATAGTTATCTCTCTGTCTCATTCTCTCTGTATGTCTGTCCATTTCTCTTTCTCTCTCTTTCACCCTCTCACATTCTCTGTATGTCAGTCCATCTCTCTCTCTCTTTCTGTTTGTCCATCTATCTCTCTTTCACTCTGTCACATTCTCTATATATTTGTCTTTCTCTCTACCTTTTTCTTTCTATATTTGTCAGGCCATATGTTTTTCTTTATTATTCATAGAGAGATTATTTATGTTGCCTATTGCAATGTGTGTAATTTTAAACTTTTTTTGGAATTCTTTAGTTTGTCCTCATTTATCTGTGACTGAGGAGGAAGAGGAGATAGATAAAGGTTTGTTTTGATCATCATTTTAAATTTCGTTGTCATCATTAAAAAAAAAAAAATCTTCTTGAGTATTTATTCTGCATTAATCAAGTAAATTGTACTACTCTTAACAAAATCTTTCTTTTTGTCACAGAATCTGCCATAATTGAAGATCCATCTGTCATTTATGAAGGGGGAGTGTATCTTCCAGAACATGTCACACTGGAAAATTACTTGGTACCAGCTACATATAGTTATTTTATCAAAATCGTCTGCATACATGCATGTACTTCCTTAAGTCTCCTTCATTAGGAATTCAAAATACATGAACTTCTTTATCATGGTTTCTACATGTATTTATGTGTTATTATTTCAGGTACCCTTTGATTTTATTGATTTTTCAAAAGACTTTTTGGAAGGAAAAATTGATCTGGAGGAAAGCTCTGATGAGGATGAGGTAAGTCAAATTATTCCAGAAATACAAATATTTGTTTAACTTTTCAGTAGAATGTACATATCAAGATATTTTATGTAAAGTGAATGCTAAAGTTTAAATCGATGACACGGTGATAAATTGATTGTAGAAAAAGCAGATACTGAATGCATAATTGTCCATCCAGGGTGAATTATGGAAGTAATTCATTTTTCGAAATTAATTAAATGTTGTCAAATTAATAGTTTTGCAGTGTATAATTATATATTCAAATTTGCATTATATTATTGTATGGATTGTATTAAGTTATTGTTTTATACCTTGTTAACTTGCATTTTTTTAGTTGTTAAGGAATTCTCTGTTTTTGTATTCTAAATCTCCCAGATATTTTCCATGGTGTTCAATGTTAAATTAGTGATCTGATATTTTAAAACAATAAAGTAATTTCTCAAAACATTTTCTATTACTGTATGATTCCATTCAATAAATAATAACAGGGTTTATATGATATACATGTAGTTTTCCTCCCTTGAAAAAAACTTTTATGCATCTGTACATTCAGATATTTCAAAGGACAAATTTCCTTGTCACTTTTGAAAGGTTTCTCTTGCTTTTTCACAGAATAGCGAATCGGAGTCCTCCCTTTCTCTGGCCCCAACTGAAATTTATCAGTCTCCCCTTGATAGCCCCTGGAGTCGTTCTATGATAGACTTGACACTAGATTCTGAAATCAACAAACACGACCTTAGGCAACGAATGAATCTCACAATGGATGAAATTTACAGACGAGGTAAGATGAGAATTTATGCGATTAACATATTTTTGATTTTTATTTTATCAAATAACGTGTTATAATATACAATATAGAGAATGAATCAAATTTGAATATTTCATTTCTCGGTGTAACTTAAGCCATGCTCTGGTAATAATACTAAATAACAATGAAGTCCATCAGAAATAAGTTCCAATGTAAAACATGGTCTGAAAGTGTAACGTAATTTATTTCATGAAAGAAAAAAACACTATAATATATGTATAATTAGTTCAGAGTATTTTCAGACAGCTTGTAGTAAAATTAACTGACCAAAAGATCCAAATAGTTATTCAGATTGGTTGTTCCATTATAATATCTCTTGTTTGATAACAATACACATTGTCACTGTTAGATCCCTTGCATGTCTAAAGTGCTTCTCTGCAGTGAGTGTATTTAACGACATAAATATCGGCATGTTTGCATGGATTACTTATGTTTGTGCACACCTTCTAGCTGAGGAAGATTTCAGAGAGGCAAGGACATCACGAGAGCGATACATGCGACGGAAAATGTTGTTCTTTTCAAAACTGAGGAGTAAGAACAGAAAACCTCCAGTTATACACTATCAGCAAATTATTGCACCCTTTCACTTTGCAGTTTCCTTTCAGTGTTTCTCCTCTTTGGTTTGAAATATACAGCTTTCTTGTATTCACTTTTTTTCCTGCATGCTTTCAAATAATCCACAACAAACAATTCATATACGTTCAATCAGGCGTTATCAATAGTAGCACATTATTCATGATAATCTTCATAGTGCATATTATACAAAGTGGGCACATATGATATGATTTTGACTGGAACATGGGCATGTCTTGTACATTTTTCACTTTCTTATGATAGACCCAATGCTTTTGATATAGGATAGAAAAGAAGATCAATATTATTTTTTCATTTTTTCTGTTTAAATGTTTACATAAGTATAGTTATATTATAATGTCTATATTGTGGAAATATGATATAACAGTACAATGTACGTGTACAATGTAAGATTACAGTATACTTTCAAAATACAGTGTAAGATTACAGTACAATGTCAATGTCTAGTGTAAGATTACAGTACAATGAGAGAGCACAGTGTAAGATTACTGTACAAAGAGAGAGTACAGTGTACGATTAATGTACAATAAGAGAATACAGTGTAAGATTAATGTACAATGAGAGAGTACAGTGTAAGATTAATGTACAATGAGAGAGTACAGTGTAAGATTACTGAACAATGAGAGAGTACAGTGTAAGATTACTGTGCAATGAGAGAGTACAGTGTAAGATTACTGTACAATGCCAGCATACAGTGTAAGATTACTGTGCAATGAGAGAGTACAGTGTAAGATTACTGTACAATGCCAGCATACAGTGTAAGATTACTGTGCAATGAGAGAGTACAGTGTAAGATTACTGTACAATGCCAGCATACAGTGTAAGATTACTGTACAATGAGAGAGCACAGTGTAAGATTACTGTACAATGCCAGCATACAGTGTAAGATTACTGTACAATGAGAGAGCATAGTGTAAGATTACTGTGCAATGAGAGAGTACAGTGTAAGATTACTGTACAATGCCAGCATACAGTGTAAGATTACTGTACAATGATAGAGTGCAGTGTAAGATTACTATGAAATGAGAGAATACAGTGTAAGATTACTGTACAATGAGAGAGTACAGTGTAAGATTACTGTACAATGCCAGCATACAGTGTAAGATTACTGTGCAATGAGAGAATACAGTGTAAGATTACTGTACAATGAGAGAGTACAGTGTAAGATTACTGAACAATGAGAGAGTACAGTGTAAGATTACTGTATAATGCCAGCATACAGTGTAAGATTACTGTGCAATGAGAGAGCACAGTGTAAGATTACAGTACAATGATAGAGTACAGTGTGAGATTACTGAACAATGAGAGAATACAGTGTAAGATTACTGTACAATGCCAGCATACAGTGTAAGATTACTGTGCAATGAGAGAGTACAGTATAAGATTACTGTGCAATGAGAGAGTACAGTGTAAGATTACTGTACAATGCCAGCATACAGTGTAATATTACTGTTCAATGCCAGCATACAGTGTAAGATTACTGTACAATGCCAGCATACAGTGTAAGTGTACATATAAGATTACAGTACAACATCAATGCATAGTGTAAAATTACAGTACAATGTAAGTGTACATGTAAGATTGATTGATTGATTATATTTTGTTTAACATCCCTCTCGAGAATTTTTCACTCATATGGAGACGTCACCATTGCCGGTGAAGGGCTGCAAAATTTAGGCCTATTCTTGGTGCTTATGACCTTTGAGCAGGGAGGGATCTTTATTGTGCCACACCTGCTGTGTAACACAGGGCCTTGGTTTTTGCGGTCTTATCCGAAGGACCGCCCCATTTAGTCGCTTCTAACAAGCAAGGGGTACTGAGGATATATTCTAACAACCCGGATCCCCACAGGGCTGTACATGTAAGATTACAGTATAATGTAGGTATACAGTGTAAGATTATAGTACAGTGTAAGTGTACATGTAAGATTATAATAGAATGTTGTTGAATAGTGTATGATTACATTGTTGGTTAACATTGTAATATTGCAGTACAATGTAGGTATATAGCATTGCACTTTGTGAGATCCATTTGCACTTTTCTGCAGCAGCACACATTTGTGATAGATTTGTCACCTCCTGATTACAACACAGGTCACATTTCTGCCATTTGTTACTTTTGTGCTTTTGTGTCTTTTAAAGCAAAATCAATGCTGTTTCTTACATTGGTTTCAGATAGAAACATCTAGAAACTGAAATTAGAATAAATGTGGTAGACAGACCAGAGTGAATGTATATTTTATGAATAAATTGCTTATGTATGTATATATATATATATATATCTATGGTGTAACTTCAAGTGTTTGCACTGGAGATGACATCAAACTTTTACATGTGAACATTCTTACAATATATATGTATATTTGTTTTTAGAAAAAAAAAAAGATAACATTGGTTCTTACCCATGGTTAGTTGGTCTTTCAGTAGAACATGTGTTGTTTTTTTAATGTCTTGGGAACTCTTTGATTGACAGATATGATAAGATTTAATACACAAACTGATCACAGCCCTTAGATGACCCCTAAAGACGTTTAGAGCCATAGGGTAAAAAGGTCCAATAGTTCAAAGGTCACTGGTGGAGAAGAAGTGTTATCCACTCAATATCTTCAGAACTCTTTGATTGACAAACACCAAACTTCATAGACAGGGTGGTCCTGATCAGTAGATAGCACCTATTCACTTCCAGGTCAATGGGTTTTCTAGCTAACAGCCAGCACAGCAATGAACTCTTTTCAGCATTTAGAAAGTAATCAAGCTTCATCAGCAGACTGGTCATAACTAGTAAATGACCCATTTTAATTTTTAGGTGAATAGGTCAAGAGCCACATGTTTCCTGTGATTCAGCTAAAGAACCTTTGTTGATTTTCAAAAGGTCACATGGCCTTTTCATATATATATTTATTGTCTGACTGATACCTCATGCACATTTTACTAAATAGTCACTGAATTATATAGGAAAACTGATTAGCAAGAGTAGATAAAAAAATTTTAAGCATGAATTTCATTTTGGAGAAAGTATGGAATATATGTTTCACAAACCTGTCTTGTTTTAATTCCAATGCAATGATGTCAAGTATATATGTTCTCTTTCGTAGCATTTTTCATTCATTTGCTTTTCTTTAGGTGGTAAAAGGAGAAGGAAAGCAGTAAGCATTCTGAATGGGGATGGCACACCTCGAGCATCAGACCAGGAGTCGGAGGGAGAGAACCAGCCAAAATTTGACTTCCCAATGTTTGGGACTTCCCCTGGCCCTTCTCCAGTCCCTACACCCCCCTCCCATCCATCCACCCCAGAAATTGAGGAGGTGGTAGAGGTAAGTTTTTGTATTGATAAAATTATGGCTAGTTTTTGTGGTTCACAGATTTTATCTGTTTTACAGAGAGGAAAAAAGATCAAGTTCTTCGTAAATCTGCATCCATTGAAAATACAATGTTATTGACAAAATTAGCAATGTTATAGATATATATATATAGACATTCTGATCTTGTGTACTGTTTGCATTTATAAATCATTTTGAAGTGGATGGAGTTTTTAGCATAAACTGTCAAATCATTAAAATGAATACTGTTTTATAGGAAGCTGAAACTCAGCCCCCAAAACCACTGGATGATAATTTTGTCCTGAAGGAAGTGCCTGCTGGTGAGTTAGATTCTTCAGAGTCATTAGTATGATTAATTAATCTATCTAAATAATTTGTATTTTTCTATTGCTTTAAATGGTATTTAAAAAGTAGAAAATGTCTTAAAACATTGCTAAATTTAAGTTAATTGAGTCTTTTGTCTGATTTCACAATTACCATATTCAACCTAGTAAATACCCCTGCAGCTGTTTTCAGTATGAACGGGTTAAGGACATATGCAAAATTTCTGACATTTTCTCTAGAATCATTTTTCATCTCCTTGGTATGAAGAATTCTTGTATGATAGTTTTAGATTTTGTAGTAATATTACCAATTTGTTCACATTGGCCTGGATAGTCCAGTGGTTAGATAGCCTAATTCGTAATATGAGGGTCCTGGGTTCGATACCCCAATGTTCCAAAGATTTTGCTCTCTTTCTTTACTATGGTAATGCTTATTTATACAGTACAGCAGAATTTACATTGTACTTGCCGCAACCAGATACAATCAAGATATGCTAACTCTAAAACAGACATGGTAACATACCCCAATTTTTTTTCCCAGTAGAAACGAGATAGAATGCAAGTGAATTGAATGTGAAATTTCAAGAAAAATTATATAATATTGAGAAATGTTGTGTATGTCATTAAGCGATCATTGTATTAGAGACTCGTACATAAAAATATATGATTTTTGTATCAGTTTTAATAAACTAATTAATACTACAATACATCCAAAGTAATTACATCATTTGATTCTAGGGGGCTCTGTGGCCGAGCAATTAGAGCATTGCGCTCAAAATCACAAGGCCTCTCGCCTCTATTCAACACGGGTTCGATTCTTGCATCGCGCCGATGTATATGAGAAAGTTTGCCAATTTACTTTCAGAAGGTCGGTGGTCTCTTCCCGAGCACATTTTATCTGGGTTCTCTCCTCCACCAATAAGAAAAACTGGACGCCACCAAATAACTGAAAAATTGTTGAGTGTGGCGGAAAACAACAATCAATCAATCATCATTTGACTCAGATTAATATATACTGATTCAAGTGTACTCATCAGATAATCTGGCACATGTGCTATCTAATTGTCATACAAGTATGGACTTGTTGACATCAGTTTTGTTACTGATGCCTCATGTAATATATTTTATGTTGCCCCAAACTCCACTCAGTTCTTACTCTATTTAGATGAAAAACAAATCTTGCAGGTACTTTAAAAATATACATGTACGTGTATAGCAGAATACTTTTGTCGTATTTGACTTTTGTTAGATGAACGATTGTTTGATTGATTGTTTGTTTGTTTTACGTCCCGTCGAGAATTACGTCACCAGCTGTAGGTGAAGTACCACAAATTTAGACGTATGCTTAGCGCTCAGGGCCGTAGCAGTGAGGTTTTTTTAACGTGCCAACGCCTACCGTGACACGGGACCTCCGTTTTAAAGGTCATATCCGAAAGACCCGTGATTCTCACTTCTAAATGCCGAGCGTTTGGCGAAGGGGCAACCACTACCTATTTTTGCGTCTTAGGTTTGACGCGGCCATGGCACGAGCGGGGCTCGAACTCACGACCTACCGGTTACGAAGCGAACGCTCTAACCACTGAACTACCGCGACGGGTTAGGTGAACGAAAGTACATGCAACAGCTGTGAATGGTTGGAAAATCCTGATATTTGCATCAACCAAAAACTGTATAATGATGTTACACTATTTTTGAAAGTTGTAATATCAGGTGTTATAGTTCGTGAAATTTTCATCTAAATAAAGTGCATGTATTGAAGATCATATTTGACAACCACATAGATTAACTGAAAATATTTTGATTAATTTCTTTTTTAAAAATCATGAAATTTTACATTTGAAAAAAAGTTGGATTACTTTGAATTTCCAGTGATTATGATTTCTTCACTGTTGAAGTCGTTGAATTGTGACTTCCAATGAAATGCAATATCATTTGAAAGTTAAATTATAGAGAAACACATAAGTTTATTCATCTTTGAAAAGAATCGAGATGGTTCACTTTTGAACGGTCACATCTTAATGCTGAAGGTTTGTTTGAACGTAGGAATACTAAGGACTTTTCCTCGCCGTAAGGATTCTGGCTAATTGTGGTTTTTTTTTTGTTTTTTGTTTTTTTTGGGGGGGGGGGGGGTAAATTTCCGACGTCTATGGGTTGATAATGCACATCATTATGAAGAAAAATTGAAAAATGCACGTATTATCCTCACAATAGCTGTCAGAAAATATGCATTGAATGCTTATATATACATTGAATTTAAAGGCGTCATTGTGACATCTCATTTCCTACTAAAATTTCTAGAATTCATCGTGCTTCTTAGTTGAACCATATAGATGCATTTTTCATAATTGGTCATATTGGCATTGTGAAGCCAATGCTATCGTTTTTGGTGGCAATGTAATATCAAAGCGAATTGTCGAATGAACCACTACACAGTTTTTGAAAATTAAAATTTAAAGCAAAATCATTATCAAATTTAAACATAAAATTTAGATTGTCATCAAGTGTAAAGCACAATTGGTAAATGTTGGTTTTCTTGCAACAATACATTTGTCTCCCAGAGGTACAAACTATTCGGAAGGCAATAATTAATCCCAGTGTTCGGTTACCCTCAGTCGACATTAATATAGGCCGAAAGTGTATGCTGCCTGGTTTTATAGCAGTTGTATTCCAGTTTGAAGAGACATCTTTTGTACATGAGCTTCAGGGGTGCTTAACGGGTTGAAAACGGAATACATGACATGATTGTACATATTAAATGTTTACTTTAGTTTCTTTCATGTGTCCATGCTGTTAGCAATTTCATTACGTACATCTGGTATTTCTTCAATTTTCATAGATATATATACATGTATATTGTTAGAAGATTGATAGTTTTGAAAGTAATCATTTTTTATCTATTTTTTTTTTTTTATCACGGTAGTGGATTCCTTTGGACATTTTCCTCCAGCTGAATTAGATTACACTTCTAAACATCCACCACTCCCAATAAAAATACCAGCTAAAGAACTGGAGTCCCTATCTTACCCTGATCAGAAAATAACAAAACAAGGTCCTTTAGAACCAGTCCCCCCAGATTCCCCCATCTCTTCCCCATCACTCGCCTCTCACAGAGGTACTTCCGCCCACACCGATAGCAAAAGTAGACTAACCCCCACGTTTGAAAGAGTTCCGACTCCAGATACATTGGTGTCGGAATGGTCTTCCAAGTGGAGTGAAGATGTCCAAATTCCTAGAATTCGTAGCAATTCCACCCTCAATTTCCCATTTGGAGGTAAAGTTACCAGCATTGCTGTTGTCATGTTATTGTACCACGAAGCTGTGTAGGGTATTGTTAGTTAAACATCAACTCATTCACCAGGGAGGTTCTCAGTAGATGTGTAGATGAGTTTCTTTTGCCTTTTACAGGCGGTGATAATGTGCAATAAATGTTTGAGGAAATGATTTTCTTACATAAACATTCCCTGTACATTATATAATACTGTAATTACTTTTTTTTTGGTTTTTCATTTTTTGAGAAATATACTGAACACCTGCAAATCTAATGTCAATCAATGAATTCATTTAGGAATTATCATTATGCCTATTTTTATATTAATATTATCTATGTAATTTAAGAGATATGAATTTGTTATTATAAAGTTATTGTTTTGATTAAATTTCAAAGCCATTCACTGATAAGATGCATTCATTAGATTTAGTCGTACCCCTGATATGAGTTGATTGTAGTTAGCACGGGTAGAGGATGCTGGGTTAAATGTTTATCTGTGTAGTCTTCATGTTACATGCACTGTGGTTGGTAGATAATGCATAAAATCACAAGGCAGAGTTTCTGTCTCCATGTGTCTGAACAAATGTCTGTAATGGATGGGGGGGGGGGGGGGGGGGTGGGTGGGTGGGGTGAGAGAGTGAAGAATTGTCAACCACATGGTTTGTTTATGAAAATATTACTTTCTTTTCTTAGATCACAGTTTTATCACAAATCACGTGGTCAAAGCATTGTATTTGCATATATCAGTCGGTCATTTGCTAAGTGTAAGGATCATACACGTTTTGATCACATGATTCTTAACACTGTATATGAAATAAGTAATCTTTTTTTTTTAAATTCATGGTTAAAGATATTTGTGCAGATAAGTGTAGAAAAGATCCACATTTTAAAAGTGGTGTAGAAGAATAGTTCTTTAAAGGGGGTATTCATAGAGAACATGTTCCTTTTAAATTCACATAATATGTCTGTGTGTATATATATTATCATATTGATTTATTATATTAGTGCCAGAATATGCAATATTTTTTGTACTGCTATAGATCATTGTATGTTAAGTATGAACAAACGGTTCTATTCTCAATTCTTTTCTTACAATGTTATGTACACACAGCTTTGAAGTGTGTTGTTAGATTAAAAAAAAAAAACCAAAAAAAAACAAAAACTTCATCATATTTTTAAAAAAAATCCATGTATTCTATTTTGAATGTGTGTTATTAATAGCCTACAGTATTTCAAATTTGATAACCAAGCATCACCACTTCAGGACTGAAATCAACGGAAACTACCGAAATCACAAATACTCAGGGTCCTGCAGACTCTGTTGACGGAACTACACTTTGTGTTACACTTGAGGACCAATCCGAAATACATTCTGATAAAAAATCTAAATCAAAAAAGAGTTCCAAATCCAAACACGATTCACCTCGGAGACGAAAGCCAAGCAAGCAGAGCGAACGGAACGAGACAACATGTAAATTGGTTAAAACAAAGTATCACCCTGCTCCTCTGATTTTCCTTTGTTAAAGTATCAATCCTACCCTTTAAATACTAACTGTTCTCCATGTTCTGTTGTGTGACCTTTCGCTGTATCTACGAAAATCTATTAGTATTTAGAATATAAACGGCACACTATTGTTTTCTTTTTGGTTATGGAAATACGTTTTTGTGCAATACTGATAATATTAGTAGTATTCATCTAAAGAATAATAAATGAGGATAACTTTCTAATCTTTAATGATTATTTAGAGAAATTAGTGAAGGAGTACCTAGGACTACTAATTGTTCCCATTTCCCCCACAACACTGCACTTGATTTCAACTTGCTACGTGGTAACAGGGTCAATTCTGTGCACTGGATAGGACCTGTGACCTGGTGTCTGACCTTTGTACGAAATGGAGAGATGGTGCTATGTTCATACTGTCTTTTGTCCATGTGTATTTGCACCTGACTGTTCATTTCAACGCTCAGATTTATAATTATATGCTTGATAAAGACTTTTAAAGTAATTCTCCATTGCAGGTTTAGATATAAAGGCAAACAATATTGATTCATTCTTTAGATATCATAGAATCTGCTTTTTTCATTATCATTTTGAAAAGAAATCATTTGAAAAAATCTTTTTTGGGGAAAGAGTTTTCAATACATACTGTATATCATCTACTGTTCAATGCATACTGTAAATCATCTACTGTTCAATGCATACTGTAAATCATCTACCGTTCGACGCTTTACAGCTGAAGTAACTGATGCTGCGAAAGAACAACAGCAAGTGGAGACCAGAACGGATTCTTCGGACGAGGAGGAGGTGATCCCTGATCGCCGAAACAAATACAGATTAGACAATATCAAACTGGACGTGAAAGGTCTGATGAAGTCGGCCAAACCAACGGTGAGGAAGGCGCCACACACTAGGAAGGCGGACCCCTCACCGGCCAGATCCGACCATACTCATGTTAAACAGGAGGAACAGCTACTTACCCCAGTAAGCCCCCAAAACAACACGTTACGACATATGCAGAGACAAACAGTGGATTTACTTGCGTTACTGAAATATATATGGTTGTGATAGATGTGGTATCATTGTAAATGTAAAGAATGTAATAGAACGTCACAGAAAATGTCATCCACTTTAGAAACAGAATAATAAATGACACACATTTTCCTTTAGACAAAACAACTGTAACTAGAATATTTTAATGTTAAGTGCGCAATGTCTACAAATCATTTATTACTGATGACAAGAAGAAGTGGAGTGTTGGTCAGTGGGACTGGTCAATAGGAGATGCTTCCTCCTCTTGGGAACATGATTCCACCTCTGGTGTGATCAGGGGCCCATTCTTGTCCTGCTCTTGATTTTGTATTCTTTATAGGATTTGTGAGATCGACTACTGTTATATTCCCCCTTGTAAGTAATCATTAATAATGTGTTTTAATTAGGAAGAACTTGCACGCAAACAGCTAGAGGAAGAAAGGCGTTTAGAGCGGATTAAGAAGCAAATGTTAAAGGAGAGAAAGTTTCCTAAGCGCGGGAACAAACCAACGCGAGCGGAACTTCTGGCAGAACAGAAACGCTTAGAAGAATTAAAGAAAGAGCATCCGTATGGGGTTGCTCCACAACTGACAGTAAGTGAACGCTTAAAATTATTGACACTCTACGTGTACGTTTTTTAACCAAATTTAAAAAACATGAATTTTAAAAGTCGATACTTACCAGCAAAAAAGTTATGGATGCTGTTCAATGACTGATTTTGATTGGGGTCCACTTTTCGGTATTTTTGTGGCAAGGACATACCCACAAATCGTCCTGAAACCAAAGAACCTGAAATACAACAACGAATATCAGGTCTTCAACCACGATTGATTGATTGATTATTTATTGCTTTCCGCCACACTCAACAATTTTTCAGTTATCTGGTGGCATCCAGTTTTCGTTGGTGGAGGAGAGAACCCAGATACAATATGCCTGGGAAGAGACCACTGACCCTCCGCAAGTAAACTGGCAAACTTGTTCACATAACGCCGCGGCCGAGATTCGAACACGTTCAACCACGAAGTCAGTGCCCCATAATCGGACCTTTTTTTCTCTCTAAATTCACGAAAATGAGTGACCCTAATCGACATGATGAATTATTAAAGGTCTCGCTGAAATAATCTGCACACAATTTTATTCTTAAGTAGACTTTCAATTTTAAATTGAAGACTGTCCTATTGTTACATGTTTTTGTATCTGTAGGAATTACTTTTGTTTTTGTTTCACACACAGGTTTAAACAATAAAAGATGTCGGTGGTAATGAAAATAATGAATTAGACATTATAGAAATCCATTTCATTGTAGAATGAAATAAATCTGCTTTACTCACTAAACCCTCTCGATTTTATATCGCCTCTTTGTTTATCAGCTAAAAAAAATAAGTAAATAACATGATATTAAACATCTATCAGTAATAAACGAAAATATTTATTATTTTATTGCTTTCTAATGTTTCATACTCAAAGTAACCTCAAACGTGATACTTTATTATCAAGTTTATCTCTGTTTCTTGACCGTTACTTTCTTCTTCATTTTCATAACGAATACTGTTAGAATGATTGATACTACGGTGCAATTCAACGTACAGTATGGGGCCATGAGTCTGTCTTCTTTCAGCTATATGCATGTAATAGTACATGTATTTCGTTCTAGGTTTGTTTTTAGTTTTATTGATATTTCATCATATGTAGGAAAATGATTGGGCAATATATATATATATATATATATATTTGAAAAAGCCATTTTATTTTTCAATCGTATGTGATGGAGTCATTTTTGGTACACGTTTTGTTTTTAAAAATATATAGAATACAGAAATAATACTATTAACTTAAAGAAGTTTCTTTTTATATTTTCTGACTGGTATTCAGCGCCCTGAATATGTACCTTCTCGACTAAATCTCATTATATGAACAACAATTGGCTAGAAAGTTATGCGAAGTGTGTATTTCATAATTGAAGTTTTTCATTATAATACAATCAGATACTGAGGTAATTTGAAGGACGAAAGTATGAAATATGCAGTGAAAGAGATGAGAAGACAGACATATGGCCGTGTAAAGTACACATAGTTTTGTCTGTTTATGACTTAACTGAAAGTAGATACTAATTTCCCATTGATACAGTCAGATCTTTTGAAATTACTACATAAATATTTATACTTTTTAACACTGTTTTCCAGCGCGAATAATTAAAATATCATAATTTGTAGCAACAATTAAATAAAAAGCCCCCACAGGAGGAGAACAAGGAGAATGCCCGTGTGGAAGAAAAGGAGGACTATCCATTAGTCCAGTATGAACAGCCGGATCTGGACAGTTTTCAGGACGAACAGTGGAATCCACGAGAAACAGGGGTCAGTGGAACTAGTTTAATGGGGACCAAACTCGATCTTCCTCAAATCAAACGGGGAGCTGCGGGGACGCCAGGGCCCAGAATTATCAAACCCCCTCCCACTCCACTCTCACGAGGAGCAACTCCTCTACCCCCCGAAAACAATGGACTTCTGCAGGTTCCATCGACACCCACACCGGGAAGCAGATTGGAGTTCCCATCAGAGGTGTGTGCTGTTTGAAATTGATATTAAAGATACAAATTCAAATGGATTATTCATATGTTTACACTTACCGATCATGCACAAAATAATTTAAAGCGCTGAATTCTATTACAACATAAATTGTAAATTTTGTACAGAAGGATGAATCAACATTTAAAGGATGCAAGTTAGATTTGTAGGACATGTATTAAGTAAAATTCAATGGTTTTTAACCATTTGGTACCCTATTCATTGTGGGAAATTGTAAGTTGTAGTTTATCTTTAAACGTTGTTATAATCTAATGTTTCTTGGATACCATTGCGGATGACAGAGAATGGTGAATGTCTGGACAACGTATAATACTCATACATTTCATTCATTTCGTTATTTAAAGTGATTATATTCATGTATTTTAATAGCTTTGTACAGAAAGAAAATATCCCAATGCCAATTATGTGCGTCGAGATATTTTCTAAAGACATGAAATATCAATATGCACAGTCGGGAAAAAGAAAAAACTATAGTTATTTCGGACATCTATCACATACAGTGGTAATTAATTACAAAGATTATGTACCGTCGACCGATAACGTGCCGTGCGGAATGAACAAATGACTTTTGACAAATGGTGATTTAAATAACCAGAGTAAGCACGATGGCAAATATCGCTGAAAACCCACAGACCATATTTATGAAAGAACTCTGTCATTCCTTTTAAATTACAGGTTTTCTTCAAGATTTCTAATTATTTAAATATTGGTGGATTGGATTAGTAAGATTTTTGTGGAGAGTTTACAGAGGTTTCCATTAAATCAGTTCGCTTGACGTTTCTTTAGAGAACGGTATTTGTGAGGTGAATGCGTATGTTTGATAGTTAGATGTAGTTTCATTTTCCGGTTATGCTTAGTGTAACTTTGGGATATAAAAATGCCAAAAATATGTCTTCGAGTAACTGTAAGTATCTTTAATGAAGTACAAATGATAGTCACATGATAATTCATGGGAAAAAAGTAAGAAGTTTACATTTCTTCAAGAGAAAAAACCCTCAGAATTTAATAATGTAGATCTTGCTTTGCAGCAGTTTGCACGTCAGTATATGTTTCTACGAGTCGTTTTATAAAGGGTGACTCTATTCATGAAAAAGCGAATTGCCTTTAGATACATTTATGTAAATCGTAGGACAATGAATATACTATAGATCATTTGCAGTGAAATAATGTTTTTCTTTATCTAAATCTTTACTCTCTAAAAGCCTATGCCTACTCAATAGAACATTTGGTACACATTGAGCATGAAAAACGTTGGTCACGATGAGTATAACTACAAGTTGGAGAAAATGTATGATTAAATTTTATTCTCCTTTATTAGATTGATAGGCTTCCCGATGAAATGAGAAGAGAACTCCACTCAAGACAAGGTACGAAGCGAATGATTTATTTTTATGCAAAAGAAAAGATTGGTATGATATCAAACGGGTCAGAGTGAGCTTTGTGATTTGTACGATAAGAACCGATATTGACAACAATTAAACTGCTGCTAGGAATCGCCAGCTACTCTAGAGAAAAAGAAATATCAGAGAACAAAAATACAAATTATTCTTGTATGAGATAAGAAAACTGAAGCTGATAAGACCTTAACGTTTTCATTTTTTTTTTTTTACCACTACAATGTGATATATGTAGATATATTATGTAAATAATATTAAAATGGATGTAGATATTTAAATATTGATTTAAAATATTTTGTTTTATATATTCAAATGGATTTCGCCTTTATTGTATTTGGTGGGGTGAAAAGCCATCATTTATCTCACACAATAGCGTATTTCACATTTCCTCACAAAGCATGGAATTGGGCAATAGATAGTTGCATGGTACATCGCATGTATTAAATATAATGTGTAGTTTGCATGAAAATAAATTGCTTACCAATTTGGCAGGCCGTATTTCTCCACTAAAGGGAGTAGAGGAAGAGGTCGATAGAGAGACTCGCACTCCAGACATAGAAACAGCTGTACAAAGACAGTGGAGTGCTCAAAACGATATCCCAGAACGGCCCCGCTCTGAGACCCCTACAGCAGCCCTTAAGAAACTTTCAGATTCCCGTAAAGGGGCCCCAAAATTGATCAGGGTTGACCTTCCCAAAGAAAGTGACGGAAAATTGGATACATGTAATTTATAGCTTACCCGCCTTGTTCTGTTTCTTTCAATGTTTCTCACTCCATGCCTTTGCTTTGAAATTTAACATTATTTTACATTAACCAGTTTATTTCTATTAATGATTTTTATTCTAACTCTCTGGTGTTACAGGTAATTAAAATTTGGAATATACAGAAACATGTTATGCAATTGAAATCCAGGGCACTATATTTTGATAACTAGACAAAACAATTTGATGCTTATTCATTAATGTAGTAAATACAATAACAGAAATGCTTTCCATACAATATTATGAATGGGAAATTCATTTTGTTATGCTTTAATTTTCACATTTACCAATCAGTTATTTTCATTTTCAGAGCCAAGGACTTTGCACATTTAGCATTTTGAAAATCATTCTAATCCTTACAAATATAATATCTTTGCACTACCTCTCCTAGATATATATTCACATGCGTAATTTTGCAATTGTTCTAACAAATGTTTGTTTATTGATATTTATCTTAACAATCATATTACATCTGTATGAATCTGATTCGTTCACGTGTACATTAACATTGTAACTTAAAAAAAAACAACAACAAACAAATAAAAAGAATAGAACTGAATGAAAATCTACTTGCACTAATATAATTGATATCAACGCAGATATATAACGTCAGAGTAATCTATGCATATGCATGGACATTGCAATAATATACCTTTATGGCGCATTGATTTGATGAATTCAATACGCCTTTGTTGTTCAGATCGCACGGGGTTAGCTTCTCCAATTTCCGAGATGACGGAGGACCGTTCACATTGGAGTGGACACGAGGCGGACGATGAACTGGGAGATCACCACAGACATAGGAAACTCTATAAAAGCAGGAAAGAAAGGTCCCTGTTGACAAAGGAGGAGATTAAATACGTTCATCAGAGACCAAACTCTTCCTTTCACAGACCAAAACCTGCAGAAAGTAAGAACGCCATCATTTCTCATAGTGCTTTTCTTTAACGAATTAAAATCATTTTACAATCGAAATTTCAATCCTGCATGATTAAATAAATTTCAATGTTATGAACAGAATGACATGTTAAAGAATTATACTTATGTCTCTTGGTAACAAAAGTACTACATGGACTGCTGGAAATGATGTAGAGCATGGTCGAACTAGTAATGTGTTTCAGATAATACTAAAATTGAAAAGTAAAAAGTATTTAAGATATTACGTATAAACAAGATTCATTTCTTATTTTCGTATATCTTTCAACTGCGGATCAGTGTTGAAGGTGATGAAAATCGTAGTTTTCTTTGTTACAATGCTAGTTAACCTCTCCTTTATATGTATTGTCACTTTCGTCCACTGAATCTACTTTATCTAAGCTTTTTTTCTGGTAGAGTACCTAGACCTTCTTGGTAAGACACTGAGCAATAGATTTGTTTAACAACAATTACGTACTATTATTCAGTAAGCACTCGGACACGAGAGAGCTGAACATTCACATCCGCCTCAAATCACCCCTACTTGAAATTCTTGCACTAGTTCACAAAACTACATTTTGAATGCTGAATGAATGAGAATGGAATTTTAGAAAGAATTATGGAATGTGAAATAATTTAAATTAAAAAGATTTCATTTGATATGTAACAGATTGCTTTATTGAGACTGAATTACATGTGAGTTGTTACTGGTTTATTAACAGGAAAACTGCATTTTTCGGCAACTATAAAGCAATATAGTGAGTTGATTACCAAAGGAGATGGGAAATGTATATTATGTATAGAGGAAATGTGAATAAACAAAATAATACACGTGCACGCACCATTTATGTAGATTTCAGTAGACACGTTTCGTATTGATTTGTCACGTGTTGCATGCAAAATTTGATATGTGCAGTAAATATATATATATTTTCCAGATACAAAGCTCAACACTGTATCATGTATTTGTTTTTTTCCCCGCCACATTCAACATTTTTTAATTATCTGGTGGCGTCCAGTTTTTTTGTTATTGGTGGAGGAGAGAACCAAGATACAATGTACCCGAGAAGACACCACCGACCTTCCGAAAGTAAACCGGCTAACTTTCTCTCATATATCTTTCTCGCGCGAGCGAGATTCGAACCCGCGCCGATTAGAGGTGAGAGGCCTTGTGATTTTGAGTGCGATGCTCTAACCACTCGGCCACGGAGGCCCCGTATCATGAATATGCATTATATATAAATGCAATATTATTCAGGTTAAGTAGTAACTGAAAGCCTCCAAAGAAACGGCAACATAAAGTATAATTTGACATTTAAAATTATTGTGTAGTTATATATATATATATATATATATATATATATATATATATATGTGTGAGTGATACAATGTGGATTTGCATGGAAGGTAGAGTATGTATTTAGTATAATCGTTGCATTTTGTCTCCATTCCTCAGCTCAAGAAGACATTGTTCGACCAAGGACAGCCCACGTTCGCTTCCAGGCCGAGGTAAATACTTTATGCACTGTATTCGGTGCAGTTTTCCTTCATAATATTATTATATGCTAACTTTGAAAAGCCCCCCCCCCCCCCCTTTTTTTTTTGACGTCTCGTATACAATATCGAACTTTATCATTTGAAAGACCGATTACGAGCTTTCTGATTGGCTAGAATTTAACAAACTAGAAAATATAGAGCATACTAATTTCCATGTGCTCTCGAGGTGAATATAGCATTTGATTCTCCAACATCGGATCAAAAATAAATTGAGAATTCCGAAATTGATCCAATGATTTATTTTTGGTAGTTCAATGATAACTTGCATTCCTAATCACTTTTTACTATGCCCTGCTCTTGAGCTGTACCCCATTGATGGCCGACGAAATATCGCTGAGTAAGTTCTAGTAACCGGTTTCGGTATTTGAATTATTCAGTCATGTAATTAAATCAATTATTGACATTTTCTTGCTCAGTGCCAGCTGTAGATACATCATATTTCTAAGGTAGCTAAAAGATCGTATTGACTTGAAAATATCAATAACTATATAGTATGCGATATGGTTATTTTCGTTTGTACTAGATTTGTTTTTAACAAAAAAAAAAAAAAAAAAAAGAGTTTGTGATTTTATTTTGAGGCATAATTTTAAGTACAGTATTGTGTATACAAAAGAGGAGTAGATAGTTGTATTGATAGAATCATTAAAGTTACAATCACAATCTACCTGTATATCTATTAGTCTCCAGAATCGGAAACGGAAGCTATCAACATAACGGTATGTGTGAGCAAAACAGTTTTATGTATTAGTAAAATGCATATTCTTCGTAGTTTTTATTATACAGATTATTTATTACTGCATGCTTTTTTTTTTTTTTTTTTGATGGACAAGTTAGAACACACATTTGTTATGCTGAGAACAAGCAGTGTATAGATCAGTGTATTGTATAGGCAGGAAAAAGCAGCACTTTGTATTAGTGACCTTCACTTTCCGCATTTCGAATTCCAGCTTTCTCAATAAGTTAAAGGGCATTGTTGTATTTCATTTTGACAATAGTATTTCAAAATTTATGAAAAATTATCGTCGTAATTGCTGGCAAGTGCTAAATGGATTTTTAGGTTTTGTAAAGAAAATCCATAATGATTGATTTATTTCACAATTTCTGAAAATAGAGAGGAACTTTTCTGAATATGTACATGTAAAACCCAGTAAGAGACAGAGAGAAAGTTATTATTAGGGATAAAATGATAAAAGCATCTGAATATTCTGTGTAAATTTGAATGAAGACAGGTACAGAAATTTGAGGACGACGGAATTCATTAAACGATTGATTTGTTTTCAATCATACCCTGTACTATAGCTCAGCTGCAATTTTATTTTGTGAATTTATCAAATTCATGCATTCAGTGCTTTTCAAAATGAATAATCTCTCTCTCTCTCTCTCTCTCTCTCTCTCTCACCAAACATGTGAAGTGAAGACGTTCTCACAATGTGTAGAAAAGAACACACAAGTATGTTATTGTAAAGACAAATAAGTACTATGTCAGGTATAGCTATATGGATACTTACAAATGTAAGTCTAATTCTCTTGAATTGTGAAAAAAAAAATGGTTTTGAAAAAAAAATATTAGTGAGGGCATGTCCTCACACCACTTGCACTCACTAATCGAGTATTTGTTATCTACGTCATTCACATCTGTAGTTCACGTTTATGAGGACGTAACTGTGATGACAGAATTCTTGTCCTCATATTGCAGTTCTACCCCTCATAACCTCCGTCAAATGGTGAAAATGTGTCCTCACGTTACATGCTATACTTCTCCCTCTCTCTCTCTCTCTCTCTCTCTCTCTCTCTCTCTCTAAAATCTGAAATGCTAGAAACTTTAAAGGTGCATGTATTATGAACGAATTAATACGTGCTTACAAGGCTACAGGTGTCTCTGATTTTTAAGAAATAGATACCCGATTATATATTTCAAGATGTAAGAACAAGTGAGTGTATGTTTTATTAGACTTGTCAGTCATGAATTTTAAACCAATTCAAAAGGATTATATTTTTTCATTAGAAGTATTTTAATTATCGGCTTAAACTTTTTTTTAAAATTCACATTAACTTATTACACGTGTCGATGACACGAGAAGTGCATCGGAGAGTGACTAGTTGAATTAATCACACGTACAAAGCTCTCTATACACGAATACGTGTACAATGTATACAACATAACTCATTTGCAATTTCTTGCAATTTTTCAAATGATCCAAAAATGATTAATGGGATACCTTGATGCATATCTACCTTCAAATTGAACATTAAATACATTGGAAAATTGAGAGGGTTTACCTTCCGTGTACGGGTATTTACAAAATCAATCGGCAGAAGTGAATGATAAAAAGATTCTACGCACTTGTAGACTTGTGTTACAACTGCATTATTTGATTAACAAAAGTATTGTTTTATTCGTATTGTCTCGATAACATGACGTTATTATTTTATGTGAGAAACAAATATGAAATCCTTCTTGCCCCCGAAGTTTCGGTCAGTTTTCGATTCAGAAGTGTATTGATATAAGGATTTAATAAGATTAACATAATTTTGGTGGATTCATTAAAGAACTTAATGCATATTTCTAATGCATTTAATTGATAGCCGACAGACACTCCGTTATAACTTAATTTCTATGCAGGAGGAAAGTTATCTGAATCAAATAGCAATTTAAATCGCCACGGATCACCAGTGAATAAGTATTAACTTGTTTCAGAGATTCCTTACTGTAATTCTGAAGTCTGATCTATAGACTCAAATTCTGCATTGATAAATTTTTTATTGAAATCTGATAGAAACGCAGAGAGCATAGCTAAGCATGAGTTCTCCGGAGTGCCGTGTCTATGCATTAGAGTGAATCCAATTTCACATGGAGTTTTAATCTCGATTTCAAATTCAGTGGAACATATTTGATTTTAAATATTTCGGATAAACATTGCCTATTGGATGTCCCCATTCAATGTAATATATTGATTTGGGGAAAACACAAGTGCTATATATTTCTATCGATCGTTCTGATTTAAAAGTAAATTTTGAAACACAGGCATCAGGTTCCTCGTCCGTAATCGATGATCAAACAGAAGGTTTTAAAATGTGTTGGACCTTCTCAAACAGAAAGATTAGTGCATGAGAGACTGGCTGACAACGTTTATGATATTGCAAAACTGTCATAATCAATTCACTCTGCATGTGGTTATGCTGACAAAGTTCATGGGGATTTTGATCTTTGATTTTCGTGTCTTCGACACGAATGATTTTGTAATGTGAAACCATCTGAATGTGAGTTTGAAGATTTTGTGTGAGTGGATTCAGAACACGTACTATAAAGTTAACGTAATGCCTCATTTACAGCTAGAACTTATTTTGGAAATTCCGGACAATTTGGAAGTAAGTAAGCACAGTTGTTATGAGGATACAGTGACATTGGTTTGTGTTATGAGATGTTCAGAAATATATACATGTACGCAGCGTTTTACTGAATATGTCGCAGAATGTACGATAATATTGCTTATGGCTGATTGCGAAAATATAGACACGTGTTGCTTTGGTTTTTATTTTTGGATGTTGGTTTCTTTTTTGTTTTTGTTTTTGTTTGGTTTTTTTTTTTTTTGTTTTTTTTTTTTGGTTTTTTTTTGTTGTTGTTTTTGTTTGGTTTTTTTCTTTGCTTTTGTTTTTGTTTTTTGGTTTTTTTTTAATAGCAGTTTATATTCGATGCATAGTATTGTCTTTCTAACAACGCTTGTAATATTCATATAACGTATACATGCATGGCTAGATAACGTTTCACCATTTCAGAATAAGTTACAGACTCTGAAATGTACCAACTGTATCTACTACTGTGCGTTATACGTGTAGCATTTGTACACAATTTTTAAATCAAATACTAACAGTTATGACTTTTAAAAAATAGAAGAAGAAAAAAAAATCAACACTAAAGAAAAGACTAGGGGAATTTCATTTTGCCACATTCTGTTCTATATTGTTTCTAATTGCACCATTTGAATTGTTCACCCTTGAAGTTGCAATAATTCGGTACCTCATATAACGGTAACATGAATGTGTACATGTTATTTTGTAGGATCTGCAGAATGCGTTTGAAGATGCACTTGAACGCTATAACAGCCTCCACGGGTAAGATGGCATGTAATGCATCATGTTTAACTTGCTCATCTTCACAGGTAAAAGGGGCGTGTCGTCCATCATTTTTAACGTCATAGTATCCACAGGTAAGAGGCGTGCCATACATCAAGTTTAACTTCTTGTCTCCACGGGTAAGAGAGCGTGGCATACATCAAGTTTGAATTAGCTGTCTCTACGGGTATAAGGGGGTTTGTCATCCATCATTTTTAGCTTCTTAGTCACCGCGGGTAAGGGCGTGGCATGCTTCAAGCTTAACTTCCTGTCTCCTCAGGTAAGAAGACCCGTTCATACACATTTTTTAACTTCTTAGTCTCCACGGGAAAGAGGGCGTGTCATGCATCATTTCTAACTTCTTGTCTCCATGGGTAAGAGGGCGTGTCAATCGTCATGCTTAACTTCCTGTCTCTACGGGTAAGATTGATTAATCGATTATTTGGTGTTTATAGCCACTTGAGCAATTTTTCAGCTACCTTGCGGCTATTCTACGGGTAAGAGGGCCCGTATTCACAGTGTGTAACTTCAAGTCCCCACGGGTAAGAGGACGTGTCATACATTATGTTTAACTTCTAGTCCTCACGGGTAAGAGAACGTGTCATACATTATGTGTAACTTCTAGTCCCCACGGGTAAGAGAACGTGTCATACATTACGTTTAACTTCTAGTCCCCACGGGTAAGAGGGTGTGTCAAACGTCATGTCGCAGTCCTCCTCTTTAAGAATTATGAAGCAGGGTAATGCTTTTTAAAGTTTTTCAAAATATTTTGAAAGTAGTTGGGACGTTTTGTGTTTATTTCAGAGTCCCGTGTACAGATAAGAATAAACTATTATACAAAAATGATGGAAACAACTTTGAAGACAATTGGCAGGAAAGAGAAATAGAGAGGTAAATCAAAGAGAGGCAATATTTTATGATAAAATTATTATTTTGTGTGAAGGTTACGTTCATATGTCACAACGTATACTCCTTGCGGCTTTCATCGTCATTGCAAGTGAAAAGAATGTAAGGATCTGGTGCTGTGTTTGGTTGGGTGTGTAGTAAATGTAGTATTTCTCATGTAATTTGATATTATCCACTTGACAAATCCACGGGTACGTGTATGTGCTCTAATTCATTTTATTTCAGTCCATCATACACGTATACCCACATCGTATGTGGACTTTTTCCTAAAAAGAAGTCTTGGTTTCTTTTTAATTGATCCCCCACGAAAATACATTGTGGTGAATCATTAGCTAGAGTGGCACTTGCAGCACAGAATGTGTAAAGATTTCTTTGCTGTGACTTTTGATCTTGACAACTTAAGCATCCAGGTTGGATTTACGTCGATACAAGGAGATAGAAATCTTTAGGAGGATTAATTTTACGGAAAATGTTTGCAGGAAAATCAATGCCTTTAGATTTCTATCCATTAACTTTCAAGGCTTTACATAACCGTTATCAAGATTGTTATCATGTAGAATTGAAAACAAAATATGCTGGAGCATGCATACTTGCATAATGATAATGTTACAAAATTTGTTCGGTATTGCACATTGAAATTTTAAATGTCCATCACAACTCAAGAAACTACATTGTTTTCGAAGCACCGCAAGTCATTTGTAACTCTTTAAGCAAAGCACAACGTTGAAGAGTAGACATTTTTTCAGGTGATCACATCGTATTGACTAAAATCTGTATGGTATCAACATTCATGTCACACAGGTGTGTTTGCAATTCATGCCTCGCACGACTGGTCAGTGCCTTATTCTACATGTTACATTTACAGACACATGTTGTTAAGAATGAAGAAGGCGCTGCGATCAAAGAGTGCAGCGCAGAAGAGACAAGCGTGGGAGGATCAGTTGGAGGAGAAGAGACAGAAACTTCAACAAAGGGATGTGGATGCACAGTCTGGTACATACCTTACCTTTAGATGTACCAGAGATTATTTCAACATTATTCATTATCGTTATTGCTAGTATAACTCAATAAATCGGTCGCCGTGGCCCAGTTTCGTGACCGGAGGGAGGGGTGTAAATTCGAATCCAGCTCGTACCCTGGTCCCATCAATCCTAAACCGTAAATATAGGGCTTATTCGTCAAATGTTTGGCATTTAAAAGCATAAAATTCAGGTCTTGTGGACGAGACCGTACAAAGCAACGTCTCGTGTTGTGACATATATTTGCAGGAGAATGAACACTTACGGTACAGAGCATCATGCCTCGGTCTAAATTTGTGGGACTTCACCTGCAGCTGGTGATGTCTTAATATGGGTGAAAGTTTATTTTTTTCAAAGGGGCATAAATAACTAGTCAACAAACTTTTATTTTCTATATTTTGATGTCGTTCTTCCACCTCTGTACATGATTTCCGTTGGCTCAAAATGACATCCGATACTGACAGAGTTCATTGTTTCTTACAGGACTAAATATGCGTTCGGAAACTGTTGCCTCTTTTTTTGCATTATCTCAAGTGGAAAGAGCCAATACATCGATGTCCTATATGCCTCTCCTTAACACTGCAAAACCCACAGTTCAGCTTCCGAGGCGACCAAAAACAGCGGCCGCCAATCTTCAGAAACAACAGACAGATAAAACGGCTCTCAAAGTGGAGAAACCTTTCAGGTAAACTAAAAAAAGAAATGAAATACGAGAGAGAGAGAGAGAGAGACGTAATTTGTATTATTTTTATATATCGGATCCAGTTTATCGTATGCACTGTTCTGTAGTTTAGAACTTAAACCTTGCATATAACAGGTGCGTGAATATAACGGCCATAAGCACACTATATCGAATTACAAGTATGCTTTAATATTTTAAGTTATTGATTGACGATAAAACAGAAGTTGAAATAACATTTCAGACATAAGATACGACAAGGCGGATCTGAGACGTCATTTTCTAGACCTCCCAGTAGACAGTCCTCAGAACCATCTATATCACCACGCATGATTGATCCTAGAAACCCCAATTCTCTCAGACCACCCTCAACAAAGTCCATCCCTAGCAAGTGCACGTAAGTTGCCGTGTTTTGGTTCTCTTTACAATGTTAATATATATATATATATATATATATATATATATATATATATATGTGTGTGTGTGTGTGTGTGTATGTGTGTACTGCTGTAGTCTGTATTTCTTTACACGGTGAATTTAGACACTATCGTATTCTGTGAAGAAATATGTGAAATGTACTATATTCTGTGAACAAAATATTTGTTTTCAATGTGAATCTGTACAATGCTATATTCTACATCTCTTCAGTATGTTGATGTATACATTGCCCTTTTTTCCCCTGGTCTATTCTGGAATATTCTGCATTCTTCAAAACAAATATGTTTAGACAAGAAAATATCAATATCCACTTGCAACTTCATTACTGATTTCATTTGAGAAAGTTACTGTTTTCCTTATTGAAATTGGTAAAAATCACATTAAAAAGCATCGTTTTGGGGGGACAAACTAGACATATGTTATTTAGAGGGCATACAACATTTAACTTAAAAATCCAATTGTATAGTGAAAGTTAATAACGATCATTCTCGTACACTTTGTCATTTCACCGTCAATTGTACTTAATTTGTTTAAAGATAATGTTGTTTGAACTTGTTCCCAAATCAATAATATGAAAACAAATATAAACTTTAAACAGTAATGCTAATAAGCGTGAATGTGCTACATGCCTTAATCTTCTACATTTATTTATAATTTCAGGCGATACATTTTAGTCAGTAAACAGAAACGAAAACCTGTCATGCCGTTACCAACACCTCTAGAAGAGCATCTGCTGGCGGAGAGATTCCCTACGATGGGAGAGAAAGTGTATCGACAACATTCAGACCTGGCAGTTCGGTCCAAAAAACCCTCGTACTGTGTGGAGTACACACCTTTTGTAAATCAGTGGACTTAACATCCTGTGAGGGTAGAATCTCCAGACTGGCTAGCCAAATTCATTACTTTCTATTTGTGCCTAGATTGTGGTGACCATGTTCTGTTTGAATATAATGTTTGAGTCATATTGGAGTGTTCTTCACATGAACAAATTAAGGAAATGCACGTAATAGGTACTTTTCTAGTCGAAGTAACTTGAATTTGTTTGTCGGTAAATATCTTTTATGTTTCATGTTGACTTGATTTAACTTTATCGTATTTTTGCCAATATTTCATTCCGTCCTACGCAAACATTTTTATAGCTTATTTATAGACATTCTTGTGAGTTTCTTTCTCCATATCAATGACATGAATATAAAGAACTGAACAGTTTAATGTAATGTATGTTTTATTATACCTATACATCTTGTGATGATTTATTTTTTTACAGAATATTTTTGTACAGACTTTATTTTATCGTGATAAAGACAAAATCGTTCTTTACGAAATCAAATTATGTAAGTGAGGTAAATGATGTCTGTGATATATTGTAATAAAATGACTAAATGGAGGATATTAAAAACTTCTTTCTTTTGTTTTAGTATTATTATTTGAGTCAGCGCGGGTTCGAATCCTGCTTGCGCCGATATATGTGAGATAGTTTGCCAGTTTACTTTCGGAAGGTCAGTGGTCTTCCTGGATACATTGTATCTAGGTTCTCTCCTCCACCTACAAAAACTGGAGCCACCAGATAACTGAACAATTGTTGAGTGTGGTGGAAAACAAACAAACAATGAATCTGAAAAAACGTTTCCTTCGTACGGACGTCGGTTGGTGCCAGGATAGAGAACTGGGGGTCATCGGTTAAATGCAAGTCACAGTGTAAAATTTCAGTACATAAACTCAAAGAATACTAGAACTATAATACAGAAACCATTACTTCCATAAGATTATGAGACTTAGTGATCTCGACCCTCTACAGGCATGTTCACGAAGCTATTTTCGGACGAAGACGTGTCCTAAGTATGTCTTAGGACACGTCTTAGTCTCAAGTATGTTTCTCGAAGCTTTCCTAAATTTAGGTCTCGCCATAATTTCGTCCTAACTTCAGGGCAACATAACCCTTATCATAAGATCATCCTAAGTCTGTAGAAATATGGCGGCAGTCATGATATTGATGCGAAGAGCTCGAAGAAACCGTAAAGGGATATTTAGAGACAATGATAACCCTCTAAATTATTTAAATGACGACGCAATTGTGAGTAAGTACAGACTCTCTCGACCTTTGATCATCAATTTGTGCAACATTCTTGGCGATAGACTGCAAACAGCACTGCACGATCACGTTCATTGCCAGTATTCCTGCAAGTCATTGTTGCTTTAAGATTTTATGCAACCGGTAGCTTTTGGGCAGTGATCGGGAATGTACACAACATATCTAGATCTAGTGCGAGTCGCGTCATAGCCGATATTAATGACTGCCTACTACGGATATCTCGTGATCACATCATGATGCCCATTGATCAGCGAAGCATATCCAATATCATACTTCACTTCAGCAAGATTTCAAACTTCCCAAACACGATCGGGGCAATTGATGGGACACACATAAAAATAAAGGATGCACTTATAGATGGACATCTTTTTGTAAACAGAAAAAAATTAGCATTCCATCAATGTTCAAGGAGTGCGCGACAGTGAATTAATTTTCATGAATGTTGCAGCGAAATGGTCTGACGGCACGATTCCTACATTTGGAGAAACTCCTCAATGCATGACCTCTTTGAAAACGGCACTATATCAGAAGGATGGCTGCTCGGGGTACCCACTGCGCCCTTTTAACCTCGGTGCTGAATCCAACCACTGAAGCTCAAGAGCGATCAGCATGGCACACATTCGAACAAGGAACGTAACTGAACGGACTTTTGGTATTATTCAGATGTTTAGACAGTAGCGGCGGTATACTTCTTTATAAGGTCAGGCGATGTGACCGTAGCACGTGTTGTGCTGCACAATACGTGCATGAGACGTCGCATACCAGTACCGAATGGTGTGATAATTTGTGACAACGGTCAAATTCGGATCTATTATGGAGGAAGATGTAATGATGGCACAAGAATGCGTGATCAATTGATCGCTGGGAGATTTTCAGTGTAAAAGAGCTGTGAATAGACACTGACAAGTACATAAAATATCAATTGCTGGTGATATATATGTAGGACTCTAAAGTGCGATGGTGTCCCCAAAGTGCGATGGTCACGCCAAAGTGCGATGGTCTGCGCCAAAGTGCGATGGTTTGTCAACGTTACAGACCCCAAAGTGCGATGGTCACGCCAAAGTGCGATGGTCCCTCTCCTACGCCAAAGGGCGACGGTCCGACACGCCAAAGTGCGATGGTCTCTCTCCTATGTAGGCAAGCTACGCCGAAGTGCGATGGTCTGACACGCCAAAGTGTTTTCCAAAAAGCCAGCGCAGTTAACGCCTTTGCAGACCTTTGACCCTGCACTGGATGACTTTGTGGATTTTAAGCCCAACTCAGCTCTCTCAGCCGGTACCAATGTCTTCCTGTCGGGATACTGGAAGAAGGGACGGGTTATCAGAATCGATGCTGATGACAATAAAGGGAAAATCTACACTGTAGAGGACTGCGAGAGTGGGAAAACTCATGTGCTGTCAAGATATCTGCTAAGACCTAATATGCTATAATTTTATTTATTGTTTACACACGTATCTAACGAGGCCGAATTCAGTGTGCATTTATGAAATTCATAACAAGCATGTTTGATAATTAGATTAAAAAATGTTTCAAACCTTGGGTTTTTTGTGGGTTTTTTTTTTTTTTTTGTATTTTTTTTTTGTGTATTTTAATCTGTTGTAGACTACTGCGCATTTGATGTGGATCTTCGCACTTTGGCGTGTCACACCATCGGACTTTAGCGCACACCATCGTACTTTGGCGTGTCACACCATCGCACTTTGGCGTATGTGTGGGCCATCGCACTTTGGCGTGTCACACTATCGCACTTTGGCGCAGACCATCGCACTTTGGCGTGTCAAACCATCGCACTTTGGCGCAGACCATCGCACTTTGGCGTGACCATCGCACTTTGGAGTCCCATCGCACTTTAGAGTCCTACATATGTATATATATATATATATATATATATATATATATATATATATATATATATATATACATGTATATATATATATATATATATATATATATATATATACACACACACACAAAATATTTTATGTCCAAAATAATAGAATCAATGATTATTCAATGTTCAAACATTTTATTTTTTTTTGTCCTGCATCAGTAAAGGTAACACCATATTTCGCCAGGAAAACTTCATACCTCTGCAACTCCATCTGCAGTCTTCGTTGGCCTAACGCCAATCTTTGCTCCTCAATTTCAAGTCTTCTTTTCTTAATCTGCAGTTTTTCCTATACAATGTCCACTCTCTCTTGTTCTAGCTTTATCAACTGTTGCATGCTGTGACCCTCACTCAGGGTTCCTGAATCGGTGGTTGGCCGACAGAATCTGGTAAAACAATACACATGATTATAAGCATAATATACGTAAGGTGTATATCCATACGTTTTATGATTTTCATGACCTGTATTGCCTTTGTGAAGTAATTGTCCTACCTGCAGAGGTACTTGACACTGCATATTGAGAGTTTAAATCTGCATTAGCTGGTTCTGATGAAACTAAGGATGGAAACGATGAATATAGTGATTAATGAAATGGTATGAAAAGTGTTACACAGTGATATATAACGATTTGCATAATACATACCATTAACAAGAGAGGCGTTTCCCCCGATATTTTTTGCCGTGTCGTGTCCCCCTGGCAATCCGTCAATGGGCATATTCCCTATAATTCCTACAACCCTGTCCTGCATGGCATCCGGTTCTGCGGACGGTGAACCATCTTCGGTTCCCATGGCCTCTTGCCGCTGTCTGGACACCTTCTTCTTAATATTGCTGGAATAGGAAAGACCATTTCTTCCTAACTTCGTCCACAGTCCTCATGTGCATGGAAGAATTTCAGGCATTGATATTTTCGTAAATGCTCTCCCACACCCTCTTCTTAGCTGCATTGTAACAACTTAGGAGAATTTATAAAATAAGAGGTCCCTGTTTTTTTGTTGTTGTTGTTTTTTTTTTGTTGTTTTTTTTATTTATTATTTGTTTGGTTTTTTTTTCGTTTTTTTTTTGTGGGGGGGGGGGGGGGTCTTTTGTTTTTTGGGGGTTTTTTTTGTTTTGTTTTGTTTTTTTTGTTTGTTTGTTTGTTTTGTTTTGTTTGTTTGTTTGTTTTTCATTTTTTTTTAACTTTTGAAAAAATTACGTTCCTCTTCTTGCTCATGATCATCCACACGACTCGAACTCAAACAGGTTTAATTTGTATTGGAAAATGATTATTCAGTTCTTTTTATGTATGCCCTTGACACGAGTTCATATAAGTCAAGGTATGTTTGTAAAAAATTCAAACTAGTGAAAGAAGGTATTGCATGGATCAGTGGTTTCGCTTTGCTATCAGCGTTACAGAACAGAAAATACTTATGGAGGGGTTCGAAGCACAATATCTGTAATTTCTTTCTTAATAACATAATTGTTTTGAATATACGATAAATCTGAATTTATTTTAAGAATATTTACATAAAAAACAGCATTTTTTTTCTCTAGCTGTATGTATCTAGATTTTAATTGTTTACTCAGAAATATGTCATAAATATCATGTATATGAAAAAATGTAAAGGAATAAGTTAAGTATGTTCCTAAGTAATCAGGACGTCCTAACTTTAGGATGTTCCTAAGATATAGGACACATCCTAAGACGTGTAAGTTTCTCAGAAATGTACATTTATGATATAAATTTCAATGTTGAAAATACATGAGGGCATAAAATGCAACGCTTCGCGCCGGCATATATCGAAGAGCTTCGCGCCGGCGTGAAGCGTTGCAGTTCATACGCTCGTGCTATTTATGAAATATATATCTTGGGTTAACATTCTACTTTCATTTCTGTCGGAATTCAAGTCGTTAAACTAGACATACTATATCATATCAGTATTCATACGAGTGTGGTTTAGAACTACAATACATTCATGAAGAAATGGATATCATTACCATTTGTAACTATACCAAAGGCAAAAACATTGTAAATGTAATATTATCATTGTCGTATCACTGTATGTTTGTCCATCCATTTGTAGACAGAGATATTTCAAACTTTTATTTCCTTTCTCAAATGTTAAACTTTTAAGCAAATATATATCTGTATCAACGGTTCTACTTATGTCATCCAAATACATATAATTTCTAATTAGTAACTGTTCTAAATGTGCACGCTTATCTATATAATTATGAAATCAAGTTAGTGCTTTCGTGGATGTTGCAGGATAATTTTGGAGATGGAGAAGTTTGAGTTGACGGTGAATTAATCTACTGGTTCACCGATTACACTGAAGTTACCGTTGTTGTATCTTAATGATACTATATGTGTTTGATGTAATGTCCAATACTGGGGCCAATTTACTTTCGGAAGGTCAGTGGTCTCTTCCCGGGTACATTGTATCTGGGTTATCTCTTCCACCAATAAAAAAAAAACTGGACGCTTCCAGATAACTGAAAAATTGTTGAATGTGGCGGAAATCAACATGCAATCAATCAAAATTAATCCAATATTGGATCCTAATCTGGTTAACGAAGGTACATGCATTTATTTGTTTCATCGTATATACCTCGGAGGCCTCCGTGGCCCAGTGGTTAGAGCATCGGGCTCAAAATCACAAAGCCTCTCACCTCTATCGGGGCGTGTTCGAATCTCGGCCACGGCGTTATGTGAGCAAGTTTGCCAGTTTACTTGCGGAAGGTCGGTGGTCTCTTCCCAGGTACATTGTATCTGAGTTCTCTCCTCCACCAACAAAAACTGGACGCCACCAGATAACTGAAAAATTGTTGAGTGAGGCGGAAAACAACAATCAATCAATCATATATACCTCCTAATTGGAAATAAAGTATATTGTATGTACAACAGAGAAGAAGAATGAACAGCCTAATCATATTCAAATCCTATAAAATGCTATAGTTAGTAGCGAATAGAATTATTCACATTCTGAGAATTCATCTATAAACGGGCCATTCTACAAACAGTAAACAAATTGCCATTCCATTTTACAAAAATCTGAATCCACTTGTTTTGAATTATTCATATCCCATGGTATCTTAGGCCAAAATAAAATATTGTGTGTTTCCTATTCCATTCCAAAACATTAGGTACGGTAGGTAGGTAATACATTTTATTTTATTAAGAACATTTTATTCGAAATGATTTTTTTTTATATGCTTTGAACACAGGTGTATATACATGCATACACTCCAAATTCTTTTGAAGCATTTTGAAGATCCATAGTAGTACAAATGCAGATCAGAGAAACTCCTACGCGAAAAGAGCAAAATCCCTTTTGAAAATTCCGGATTTTTATTTTATTTAGGTATATCATCAATAAAATATTTAGGGCCTGTAGCAAAACTAGGTAGGGTCAGGGAGCCAGAAACATACACACAAATCATTTTGGCCCTTATACAATACTCTGCATAATCAAAATGCATTTATTCGTCTATTTACATAAGGTCATAAAATATTTGAAACTATTTATATCAACTATGTACAAGATTAGATTAACTGATTACTTGAACGTTAAGGGAATTTTTGTAAAATATGAAAAAAAAAAAAGAAAAAAAAAAAATAGATAAAAATAGAGGGGAACGGTGAGGCGATTGGTATGGTCATGAAAAAATGCTACGGTCACGACTCTTTGGTCAAGACACGCTACAAATAGTATGGCCTTCAAATAAAAAATAATGAAACAAAACTACATCATTGCTAATCAATATGTAATATTAGTATTTAATTCAAATCAAAATCATTGACTACGGAAAGTTCAGTTTAATGGCACTTCATCTAAAATTCATCTTCCCTCTTAATTAGCATCTAAAATTCATCTTCCCTCTTAATTAGCATCTAAAATTCATCTTCCCTCTTAATTAGCATCTAAAATTCATCTTCCCTCTTAATTAGCATCTAAAATTCATCTTCCCTCTTAATTAGCATCTAAAATTCATCTTCCCTCTTAATTAGCATCCATTTGAAATTTAGATAAATCCCTCAACAATATTCATTTTCATTCATATGTCGATTCTATATATCCCAATGAACTCGAAATAAAAGACACCACAGAGTCTCCCACATTTGCTTCGTAATTATATACTTTACTAACAGTTCAATTTTATTACAGACGGGATTACTTCAGATACTCCATCGCTAACTTTCCATATTTATATAGCAATATTGCATTTTCACTTGCATTAGGTGTTTATGTCTCTCAACTTATTCCACACGCTAGAGCTAGTTCTCCGTATAATCAGTTTTTAAATCGATCGATTGATTGATTATTTTTTCCGCCACACTCAACAATTTTTTCAGTTATCTGGTGGCACCCAGTTTTTATAGGTGGAGTAGAGAACCCAAATACAATGTTGTACCCGGGGAGAGAACACCGACTTTCCGAAAGTAAACTGGCAAATTTTTTTTACATCGAGGCAGGCTACTGACAAACAAGTTGATGGTACAGAGGATTTCAACAGTCTAGTTTAAAGTCAGTATTTCGCTAATTTTCTGATCGTTATAACGATCTACTTTGACAATACACTCTGTCATTCCAGGTCAAATGCTATCTGCATGACGTGTTTCATATCAATTCTTGTTAAGCCGTTCTTTACATCCGTGAAGTTACTGATCATTTGAAGTTTTGCGCAATAAATATAAATCTAAAATGAATGGCTGGATAAATTTGATTGAATGAATAAATAAATACGTAAATAAATAAATAAATTCGAATTAAAAAGATAAATAAATAATAAATGGATAAAATGTGGTATTATGATATAATTTCAATCGGGTTCGGGATACATAGACAAGATGTAAACAAAGTGAAAATAGGGAAATCCTAAATCAGTAAATGTTCGAAAATGATCAAAATTAAATAGGAATTAGATCTAAGTAATGATCGATTTATTTCATCATATTTTTAATTGTCGAAATAACTGTGCCCAGTATAAATATCCTTCATTTTTGTATAATCATGACGTCGAATCTTTGCAACAAAGTAGGCCTAGTTCATGCATCTTTAGCCTCAGTGGAAGGTCTCGTCGAGTAACCCGCATATTGGTAACGTCACAGATTTACAACTTCACTTACAATAATGCAACCTATACAGGGAAAGAGAACCATTATTATTATTTTTAAATTCCACGTTTTTAATTCCTAGTTTCCAATACGTTATTTAGAAAGAAATATGCAACTTTTCTTTTGATTTACCCCCCCCCCCCCCCCCCCCCCCCCCCCCCCATTCACTGTGTTGGGACTAATTTCTCCCTCCTTGAGTTAATGCTAATAACTGTCTATGAATTTGTGTGTTGTACTTCATTTAATATTGTGTGGTATCTTAATACAATCTTTATATTGGCTTAATTGTCAATCAGAATTACAGTTCACATTCAGAAGTTTTTCAGATCATGATGATCATTAAGTTGCTATACTTTTAGTGTACCACCATTTGAAGACAGAAAGGACATGAACAGACAGAACATCACTGCATTTCATCCATGTTTATCGACCATGGTATCCCCCTTACCTGGGACTCAGAACTGTCAATTGCAGCCCATGGGAATCAGTAACCAGGAGCTTGAAAGCTTGCTGGCCAAACCTGCCAAAGAGCTGTCTGTACAAGTAAGAATCATATGCCACAGTGTAAATGTACCAGTGCAGTGTGGAAGGGTAGAATGATTCAGTTGATAGAAACATCACATTCATTAATCTCATATTCCTCCAGTTCTTACTCTCATTTTTGTAGTGTGACGTGTGTGTGACATGTGAGGGAGAGATGGGGTTAAGAGTTAGAGGAATCTTGGATTACATATTCACATACAGGTTAGAATGATGTATTCCAAAATTAAAAGCTCTATTATCAAACTTTTTTTTTTTTTTTTTTTTTTTATAAATTTTTAAAGTGAAGGTTCTTAATTAGTGATGACAAAACAAAATGCATTAATATCAAAGTTTGGCATGTACACGATGTAATGACACTTTATTATGTGTCAGGAGGGAGGAAAATGTAAGTTCTTCTATGCATTGGTCTCCAGGGCTTATATCCAACAATTACTCAAGTGCGATAATTTTCTGAGGTGCTGTGTTTTCCACTCTGATACTTTCTGAAGTGTGTGTACTCTTACAGCTGTTGTCATTAAAGTCAGAATTGAAAATATATTCTAAATTATTAAGGTCCATTCGGAGAAAGTATGCCAAAGAAGGGATGCTTCTGTATAAAGTTCAGACTATGATTTAGTCATTAGCTTCTGACATTTAAGAAAATACACCATTTCACTATTTGCCCTATGCATGTCATAGCCCAGTCATGATTGTCAAAATGTTTTAATAAAACAAACTAAAATAAAAGCACTATCACAACAAAGTATCAAAAACAGAACCAAATATGAAATCAGAAAATTTTCAAAGTATTCATATTTTTACTGTGTATTAAATGTTGCATTCTCTTTGATTTCATAAGTCATGTAAGTTGAGCAAACTTTTCTTTGATGACAGTTTTGCAAATCATAGACATCTCTGTATATTTCCCAAAAATCCACACCCCATGAGGACCAGGGTTAGAATAGATCCTCAGTACTCGTTGCTTGTCGTAAGAGGCGACTGAATGGGGCTATCCTTCGGATGAGACCGCAAAAACTGAGGTCCTGTGTCACAATAAAGATCCCTCCCTGCTCAAAGGCCCTGAGCACCGAGCATAGGTCTAAATTTTGCAGCCCTTCACCGGCAATGGTGACGTTTCCATATGAGTGAAAGATTCTTGAGCTGGACGTTAAACAATATAAAATCAATCAATCAAAATTCCACACTGATGCCAGTAGTGTAATGATATATTAAAAAATTATTAAATTATATATATATATATAACATACATACACACACACACACATATATATATATGTGTGTGTGTGTGTGTGTGTACGTATGTATATATATATATATATATATATATATATGAGTGTATTAATAACTTTAATTGATGAATTTTTTTTTTATTGTGTTTTGTTTTGAAGGTCTTTCGTGAACTTGGCAGTAAGCTTCAGCCAATGACTTTTGGAGTATATACAGGTGACTGGATTCGGGTGGCAGAACTTCTTGGATTTTCACGAGAACAGATTGAGAATTTGGAGGTACGATCCAATATTCAGCGTGAACCCCCGGGCTTTCTTATGTTAATGGACTGGCGAGCACATGAAGAGAGCAGCACTCTATTTATCCTGAGAGACACACTGTGGTCCTGTGGTCGTCATGATTGTGTCGCCATGTTGGATAGAATGATTGAGGGTAAGAACAAAGAAATTGCACTAACATACAAGTTGTATTTATGCATATGTATCATAAACTTAATCGTGAAAATGATTAGTCTTAAGGATCTTGAAAAGTCATAGTTTAAGACACCTCACAGACTACCAGTATGTATCTAGGCATCCTTGAATCAAGACAAAAAACAATTTTGTTCAAAATCTGCATTGAGGAGTCTATCATAGAAAATGAATGCAATTAAGAAATGTAATTCTTTTTATATGCTCTTCTAAGTATGGTGTTCTTGTTTGTTCATTTTGATGTTTGTTTCTCCATTAGCTTTTTTTTGGCTCTTAACTTAAATATGATACATGTATAAGACGTAGAATCACCAAACTTTGTCAGCTGATACATCTTTGGTAGAAAACGGGTCACACTTTTAAATTAGGTCACTGTGACCTATGATTAAGACAATGACAAAACCCTGTCCAACTCATAACTGGACTAGTATTTGGCATAAAATCATCAAACTTGGTCAGTTAATGTACATGTAGAAGATGTATCACACCCTACATCAAGGTCATTGTGACCTTTAATTATGATGATATGGTCATGTGTGTAATAACCCTTACTGTTCTCATGTAGATAGGAGTCCTAGAATCAACTAATTTTGTCGATAAGTGCATCTGTAGAGAATTGTAAATTGAAGCTTAAAATAGGTCAATAAAACAAATTAAAATAGGTCATTAAAATAGCAAGTATACATGTATGTAATGTAAAAAAAACAAACAACAAAATTTTAAGGAAGATAAGCGCTACTTTGTAAGAGGAATGCATCTATCACATGTTTAGGGTGACTAGTGATTTTAGAAGAAAATAACTTACTTCACTGATTTAAGAACAATATTTGCACAGAAAAACTAGGTTTACATAATGTGTTTCATGTATACCAATGATTTTAATAATTGTACCAGTGAGAACTGGGAGTCTTCCCATACCGTTTATTGGATTGAAGGAATTTTTGGTGGTCAGAACCTTTATGACTGGAAGATTTCAGAAACACTTTAAAAAAAGTACAAATGTAAATAATTGAAATATCTACAACACTGGAGTATAAATAATTTTTCGTTGAATTATAGATGTAATGTTCATGCATCTCTATCTACGAATTATCGACAACTCCAATCCCTCCCCGCACGTTCGCTTACTAAAAATTCGCACAAAATGTGATGCAACCATTAGGGAAAGTCTTCAGAATCTACTGGGCGGGGACTCTGATGATAGTGAATATGAATTAGTGGACACACCCCTTCTGTCAAAAGCAAAACGTTTCAAGGTAAGGCCACTAATATATTTTACAAGTTATGAAGAAATGTCTTTCAATTTTTGAAAGTATATATGGGACAATATACCTTGAGCTTTTCTTCACAACGACATATTGAATGGAGTGTGTTAGCCCCTCCTAGTGTGAAGAGGCTTGAGATAGATCATCTCATATGCTTTCAGATACTGACAGATATATCTTTTATTTACATTTTATTTATTTTAATTGTATTTTATATGCTGCGATTAGCCTACATGTAGATTAAGTTAAATGTATTCATATGCATTGATTAGCCTATTTTAAAACTTGAAATTTTATAAGATATTAGTCTTCTGTTTCAGTTATTAAGAATCTTAACATCGTTGAGGGAAAAATTGAGGGAATGTAAATTTTGCTGAACATGCATTCAATATACTGTACATATTTCTGTTTAAAATCTGGCACTGGTATGCATTTGACGTTCGTGACTGTATTAATGGTTTTTGTTGATTTGCAGTTTTTTAGAATCCTCCCACTTTTATTGAATTTTACACAAAAAGAATTAGGAGGTGTATATGAAAGACAACCTTTCAGAAATGTAACAACCCCCCACCCCCACCCACCAAAACATTCAGATGTGTAAAAATGCATGCATATTTTAACAGGGAAAACAGATCACGCTCAGGAAGAAGATTCAAAGACAACCGGATATTTTACCACTTAATATTACTGCGAGCGAAAGCTCTAACACGGACAGCAGCACAACAGATGTCAATATAACACGACCGATGTATTACTCACAGACACAAGACGTAACAATCAGTGTAAACGAGACAAATCCTGGTAGGCTGGATGAGAGTAATACACAGGCAGATTTACCAAAAACCTGTGCTGGAACAATCAGGAAAATTAATTATATCTCAGAGGACTGTGTTCATTGTGGCAAAATCAGGACTATGAGTCAGGTACAATTTCGTTTGAAATTTCTACTTACTGTCTGTATGAATATAGAAAATGGGGAGATACATGTTTAGGTTATTTTGGTTTTGGTTTTTTTATACAGAGGCATGTCAGTGAAACATCTTCCACCATCATGACTGACTCACAGTGTCAATATTGTAATCATTCATCACATTCATCTGCAGTCACCCAACCAACAGTTGCTCAGATTGACTCAAGAATTTCATATCAGCAGCTAGTCTCTGATCTACAGGAAATGTCTCCTACTTTTCAAGACTCTTCTCCTTGCCATCAAGTTCATTTGTGCTCTGGTGATGTAGGTGACACAGAAGAAACATTTGTGAAACAGCTGCACAGAGGAGAAGAAAGTTTGTTGAAGGGCAAGACAAATGTAAACTCGTATACACAGCTGCCTTCTGCACCATCCTTCAGCAGTGGTGTACAAAAATGTCCAAACTTTGAGGAAAATGCCTCTATTCCAATGAATCAAACAAAACGACAGCGATCAGTTTCAGAGCCACCAGATTTTTTGGTGGCTGACCTCAAAAACAAATTCGACCTATCATTGACGACATCTTCGTCTTGTGAAATCCCAAGACAGTCCAAGAAGCGAAAAGTGGAACTGTCGTACCAAGAAATCTGTGAAATACTGAGAAATTTTCCAGGATGGGATGCTAGTGAAACAGAAAACACGGTACGTACAAATTGCATGCATAATGAGTGTTTATAACTGATTTTCATGGCTCTGCACAATAATGTATAGGTTTCTGATGATTTAATTTTAGTTTCCTATTCTTTTAGATGTGAACTAAGGCGATTTGTTCATGGTATTTTGAATAAATGGGATCTTTTATGCTCATTTACTTTTACGAAATATATTTGCTGCTAAAACATAAAAAAATTATTTTCTGAGAGTTTATTTTGATGCATTTTTTTTTTTCAAGTGAATTCATTCACACTTACAAAATTGCTAAAACAGTTATTTACAGTACATGTTTTTGTGTGGTAATTATACTCAGAGTGGGTCTGTTGTGATTTGTTGCTAATTTTCTGTAATAAACAAGAATTTTTAAAGTTATATATCTATATTACACACAAATATGCATGTATGGTACCAAATCTGAGATGCTGAATTTCTGTAATAGTACATGTACCTATGGCCTTTAAATTCCCAGATATTGAGAAAAGAAATCTGAAAAGCTTAGATCAGTCTTTGATAAAAGTCTTAGAACAAAGATGTTCTCGTATAATATACAAAACCTTTTCGGATGGAATTACTTTTGACTTTTTTTTTGTAGGTTGAGCAGTCTATGACCCGTTACTGCAAAGAGGATGGGAACTATGTTGTGTGGTATATGAGAAAGGCTCATCGTCTCGTAGTGACAGTGAGGTAAATGTGCAGATACAGACATTTTAAATCGATAGAGGGGTGTCACCCCTTACAATTTTACTAGGCGAATCTTGTCTATTTTGGGGTCTAATATATATACAGATATGCTTGTAGTATTTTGAAATTAAAACAGGATTAAAAGCAGGCAAAATTTTAGTTTTGACAAATTTCAGTGGGGTGAAGGAGAGCTGATTTTTTTTTATTCTTTTACATGAATTGTTGAGATTTAAAGTAAATTGTATTTTTTATGCAATGTTATCATTTTCTTTGGAATTTGATATCTAGTAGAGTTTACAAAATTTTTAAGTAGGATTCCCAAGTAGGATATATATAAACAAGAGGCCAATGGACCATCACAGACACTGTGGCCTTGATTTGATTCAACTGTTGGAATTTTATTAAGATTTTTTGCAATCTTTATTAGGTTTACTCCCATGAAAAATTTTGACCCCATATTGTGGTCCCAACCTAGCCCCATAGGGTCATGCTATAGCCATGATACAATGTCACAAGATAAAAAATGTAAGGAATCCATATACAAAAATGAAAATATGAAAGCCCTACCTGAAATAATCCATAGGATATTGCTTAGGTTGGTTTTTTTTTTGTAAATGTAAGTCAAAATCCAAGGTCAAAAACATTAAGTCAAAAATTTTGGAACCAAATTTTGTTACAGGGAATGCTATTTCTTGCTAAAAGGAATATAAATTCTAAATATGAAAGCCCTACCTGAAATACATTGTAGTTCAGGGGATATTGCTAAGTTTAGTTTTTTTAAATGTAGGTCAAACTGAAAGGTCAAGTCACAAGGTCAAAACCTTTAAACCAAAGGAAAGACGTTGACACAAAGAATACAAATATGAAATACTAGAGCTTTATCACCTACCATTCAATGCTTTGTCACAGGGACACAAAGAATTTGAATCAACACAACTTAGGAACATTTCCATATTGATATGAATTAGTGTGGTCCTGCTAATCTTCAAATCGGTTTTAATTTCCAGTATATTCCCACATCAGACTTTGATTTCCTGTTACCCCCCCCCCTCTCTTTCTCTCTCTCTCCTGCCCCAGGGACCCCTAAATTGAACAAACTTAAATTTGCACTACCTGTAGATGCTTGCATATCAATATGACTGATCCCGACCCTGCTGTTCTGGAGAAGGAGATTTAAAGATGTTTCCCAATATACATGTATTCCTTATCAAGCTCTGATTCCCAATTGTGGTCCCATCATATCCTCAGGGGTTATGATTTGAACAAACTTGAATCTACACTATGTCAAGAAGCTTTCATGCTAGTTTTAAAATATCTGACCTAGTGGTTGTTGGGAAGATTTTTAAATGACCCCCACCGTATTTTTGCAATTTCTTGATTATCCCCCCTGTGGAGAGAGCATAGCCCTTCATTTACTCAAACTTGAATCCCCTTTACCCAAGGATGATTTGTGCTAAGTTTGTTTGAAATTAGCGCAATGGTTCTTGAGAAAATGTTTCAAGAAAAATTTAGTAAGTTCTGTTAAAAGGACGCGACACTTCATTTGAACAAACTTGAATACTCTTTACCAAAGCATGATTTATGGCAAGTTTGGCATAAATTAGACTTGTGGTTCTTGAGAAGAAGTCGAAAATGTTAAAAGTTTACGGACGGACAACGGACAAAAAGTGATCAGAAAAGCTCACTTGAGCTTTCAGCTCATGTGAGCTAATAATCTACAGAAATCGTATGTGAGAATTCTATTTCCAAGAGTGGAGATGATAACCTATTAACTTGTACTTGTGGATTTTCGGAGATCAAAATGGACGGACAAAGACGAATTTGCGTTTTGAGATTTGTAAGATTTATTCGGGACCATGTTCATAATATGCCTCCTGAGTATGAATAGGGGATTAAATTCAATGCCATGACAAGTACAAGGCATAAATGATGGTTCTACTAGTTCTCTTTATATATATATATATTTGCAGCCATATGAGAAAGTTGGTCCATTACGCAGTTTTCTCAGAGCGACACAGCAATGGTCACGACTGGCACTATTTTTTCACAGCACATAAATTCCCCGACATTCGCTCCTTATTAAGATATCACATGGAAAATGGTCTCGACCCCCAGGAGACCCAGAGAGGCGGAGGTCGAAGAGATTTCGACGCACAACAGAATCTACGAAGCAGTCGAAAAGAAGCGATTTTGTCTCATGTTACTTTAAGATATCCACGGCGTCCACAGCCTGTGAAAGCAAAAGATATATTCTAACACGTGGCGACATTTAATGCTGATCAACTCCGTAATATTTTTTTTTGTACATCGGTTAATCACATAATTCTTATGTATTCAGTTACTGTATATCTTCAATGTGTTTCTAAAACACTTACGAGGTGTTCGTTACGGTGATGAAGATGTTGATTATTAATCTAAGTGAGATTCGTCCAGGCTGAATATTTGGACTGACGCAGCTTCCTGAAGAGGCTTCCGTCCAGATATGCAGCCTCGACGAATCTCGCCGAGATCAGATGATCATGTATGTGAAAGATTATTGATTTGCAACTTTAGGTACTCGCAAATCGATTTTTATTTTATTTTGTTATTTATTATTATTTTTTTTTTCATTCATTTATTATTATTATTATTATTATTTTTTACAAAATTAGTATTTGCATAATTAATCTCGGTTGAGGTTCGGTTCACTGAATTACTTACCAATCCTCATCGTCGCAGACGACGGGTTATTGTTTCATTGCTTTCCACAAATTGCAGATGACAGGTGATTGAATTGGAGTAAAACAATAACCCTTCGATCACATGACGACGTTTGATTCCTGATATTAAAGAGATCCCGTCCGTTGTCTGTTTTTCTTTTATCAGTGACATACAATAGGTATGGGCAGATACTACATTATGTACATTCACTAGCAACAGACTACAGGATTTCTTCAGTGTCAAAAGATAAACAAGATTGTAACACAATGTGAAGTTATCTACAGTAGTATTATTGCGACGTGTACAGCAAGTATTATAAAACCAATTATATTGTACCCGACTCATCGTACTAATTAGAAGTGACTGTATTGTGGAATGAGAAAGTATATTTCAGTTCATTTTATTTTTTATGTTATAACTTTTAATAGAAGATCTGTTATTGTTATTAAAACATTTTTATCGGATTCCATACTCAATCACCGCCGTAAAATGGCTGAAATATTGCCAAGTCGGCGTAAAACCCAAATCAATCAATCATACTCACTTATATCTAACCTTTTACAAATGGCTGTACTAGCTAAGTACAAATATAGATACATGTTACATTTCATGTTTTTGGTTGAATTTTAATATTGATATGTTGAATATGAATAAATTCTTTTCAATGGTTGTCTATCTAAGTCTAATTAATGTTACTCACTTCTTTATATAATGTTGATTTGAGATTTGATATGTACTGTGAGAATTTTTAAAGTGTATATTATTAAAATATTGACATGTTTTTAAAATGATATTAAAAGTAATAGATCAAAATTTGTAGTACTTCACGTGAAGCTAAAGATGTCGCAATACGAGTTAAAATTTCTCGAATGGGACAAACAAGAAATAAATAAAAGTTTAAATGCCGTTCCAAAATATTTTGATGGAGTTCTGTACGTGTAAGTTGGTTGTACTTTCGGAAGGTCGGTGGTCTCTTCCCGGTTACATTGTATCTGGGTTATCTCTTCCACCAATAAAAAACTGGACGCCACCAGATAACTGAAAAATTGTTGAGTGTGGCGGAAAACAGCAAACAACCAATATGTTTGTATGTCTGTGGAAAAATAACCTTGGTCATACTTTTGTTTGTTTTGGTTTTTTTAAAGTTACTGCCCATGGACTTGAATTTTGTATGCAAAATACAATAAATTTGTAACTCATTGCAAATCATTCTGTGGATTTTAATTAAACTTTTGCATTGATCAAAATTTTTACCAGTATTTATTCTTAGATCTGAATTTTTGTCGGAAGTATTTCCCAAAAAAATCTACACAAATATATTAATCTATTGGTACTTTTTTTTATTTTTTACCTTTAAATAATTTTTATATAATCAATGAGCCCTACTGTTCCTTGGAAATGCTAATATAGCAAGTATGTAATCCCGTTCGAATAAGTACACAAGATTTATTATGTGAGGATCCGGGTTAGGATAAATCCTCAGTACCATGCTTGTCGTAAGGGGCGACTAAATGGGGCGGTCTTTCGGAAGAGACCGCAAAAACCGAGGCCCCGTGTCGCAGCATGTATGACACGTTAAAGATCCCTCCCTGCTCAAAGGCCATAAGCGCCGAACATAGGCCTAAAATTGGCAGCCCTTCACCGGCAATGGTGACGTCTCCATATGAATGAAAAATTCTCGAGTGGGACGTTAAACAATACATAATCAATCATTTATTATGATGTGATGGAATAATTTTTTTCCCGGATCAATTTTCCAGAAAACGAAAGAGAATACTGGCTTACAGTGTTGCAAAAACATTTGTTTCATATTTCAGATACTGTTCTAATCTGTCACACGTCTAAGAAATTCAGTCATATTTTTATCATTGCTTCTTTCTTGAAAATGTCCTTGCCTCTGCTGGGTTTTATTTTCGTTTTGTAACAAGTCTTGCATGCTATTCTATATTGTTAACTTAATGTGAAGGTCGGTCTAAGGTTCTGGTTTGGATGGAAATAGTAAAACAAAAGAAGATTAATGTTATAACTTACGTTATAAATGCTGTTGTTACAAGATTACAATTTATCAAACAACGGTGTCAGCTTAAGTGTGTCCCAAAGCGAGGACGAGTCGATATGCGGGTTTGAAAACGCAACTCTTCAGGCGAGCGATGTAACCCATTGGCGTTTTGGCTTTTATAGTAATATCCATCGATTATTAAATTATAAGTCTTCAAATATTATATTTGTGTAAATGCTATTTAACAAAAAAATATATTTATACCCAGCGATTATTGTGGATCTTTACATTTTACATTTATTTTAATGTTTTTTTGTTGTTGTTGTTTTTTTCCTTTTTTTATGACATATGAAATTTCAGCTGTCTGTTGTTCATAGTATTGGGTATAATTTAATTTCGCAAAAATGACTGTCTTTTAATCAAGTGTTTTATGAAATGGAACATAAAGATCAGACACTTTGATTAGCTGTTCAAATTAAATTATCTTCTAATATCAACAAACATAAATATAAAATTTTAATTTCAATATAGATTCTACTCCACTGGTAAACATGAATTCAATTTATAGTGTTCCTCGTCCAGCCAACAAATTTAGACTTGTTTGTTTCATTTATTTGCTGTCCACTTTCGGCACTACCCTCCAATTATTATAGACACCCAAGATAATCATTTACATTGATACCTCCCGCGCATCAAGAAGAAGAATTTACGACATTGTGCGATATTTTGGTTATTAAGTTGTAAATATCACCATAGTAAGTCGGCAAACACAAACAAAGATAATCTAAATAATGACGTGCAATTTAGCATCGTCAGTCCGGTGCTGTCTGTGTTTCCGATTGTTTCCGTGCGTGAAGATGAGGACGCGGACTATGGAAATGTTATTTCTGTTATCGACTGTGATTTGTGTTCATAAAGGTAAGACACTAACAACACTTCTTAATCTTAAAGTCATATATACATTTGTCTTTTTTTTTTTTTTTAATTTTACTTAATTTTATTTTATTTATTTATTTATTTTGCATTACTTTGAACTTTTCCTATCTAATGATTTTTATCAATATTATTAATTATTATACATCAGTGAACGTAAAGTTTATTGGAGTCTTGCTCCCCGATATTCTATGAATTTGAAATTTAATTTTGAAACTAAAATCTTCTTGACTGGAACCTATGGCACCACATGTATGGTAAAATTAAAGTGAAAAAATAAATCAAAAGGATTCCAAGATTAGCTTTGGTTATGTATTTATTTATTCATTTTAGAAATTGTTGAAAGATTCAGTGATACTGAAAATTAAAAATCAAATAATCATTCCTGAATTTATGCACACATTTAAGTAGTTTTCAGAAGATTTGAACTTTTACCTGTAGGCATTGTATTAAAGGATTTTCATTAGGCAAGATCATGATTATACTAGATACACGCCTCGCGTGCTACTTCTCCATCACCATTAAAAATAACCTATTAGTGCAAAGAAGGGAAACCCGGCTTGACAGTCCGATCTTTCGTGCCAACAATGTTAATCACATCTTAAATTCGGTTTTTCCGGTATTTTTTTTTTTAAATAGCTTGTTAATGATTAGTCCGTATGCATATAAATAAATAACAACTATGGAAATCTTTTTGGAAATAAAATTGATGAAGTGTGATTCTGAGGTAAACAAAGCAAGTGGTATTAGACGCACTGAAAAATTAAAAGATTCAGTACAAGACGTTTATTTATTAGAGATGAATATCAGCTAATGTTGGAATGTGCGAAATGAAAGCGGATAATGCTAGGAAGCATTAAAATGGAATATTCGGAAAAATACGTCAGTTTCTGATTGCAATAACAAATTAATTATAATTGGTTGATCATGAATTGGGGGGGGGGGGGGGGGGGGGGGGTAATAACTTCTGGAACGATACTGCTTCCTTCTTTCATAATTATATAGACTGCTTGGAATCAGGTTCGTGAAAGTTATTTTCCACATACATTTCGTGCACATTTTGTTTTGGTGTATATCCAGGATAATGATAACTCTGACGCTGAAGCTATACTCGGCTCAAGACAGACCGTTCTATGTGTGAGAACATGACTGAAAGAAAAAAAAAACTAAAAAAGAATAAGGAGTCTTAAATCTTTCTCTACATCATATGAAATTTGCTAATGATTGAGATAATCAGGATGACATTTTTAATAATCTTTTCCCTTTGGAGAATGGTAGCACTGGTGTTACAAATTACTGGGAAAAGAACTCAAATTACTGGGAAAAGAACTCAAATCACTGGGAAAAGAATTCAAATTACTGGGAAAAGAACTCGAATTACTGGGAAAAGAACTCGAATTACTGGGAAAAGAACTCAAATTACTGGGAAAAGAACTCTTAAGGTTATACGCGACGTTTATAAATGTATTACTAAGAAACGTCGCTTACGACCTAAGATCTGAATGTGAATTCTATTCACTATAGGATAATGCTCACAATTTTGAATGAAACATGATAAGGTTTTCAAATTCCACATGTGTGTAACAGGACATTGTTTAATGTTTTTTGTTGCCACCGATAGCAGAGTATTTCAAAAACATAACTTGTTCAAATTTTGTATACCCGAATTACTTTGTACTTATTTATTAATTTTAATTCAGTACTCTTTATGATGCACACACACACACACACACACACACACACACACACACACACACACACACACATATATATATATATATATATATATATATATATATAATCATAGCAGGACAATGATAATTTGGACAGTGAAATAAATTTTCCTCATTTTGTATACAAATACTGTTAACAGAGTTTATTAATTCTAGAATCCTAGCTTATAATTCCGTTTTAGTCATCTTTATTTTATTACAGTGTATGCTCAATACTTACAAATTGAGATTGCAAACACTACGATAGAATATGGAACAGACGGATTGGATGTGTTATGCAACATATTCAACGGATCCATACTCAGCTCAGTTTTCTCCATTCAGTTACATCGGTCAGGCTCGCCAGTGGTGTCCGTAATTCAAAATGGAGTCTCTTGGCAAGACACTTCACTACAGAACAGGGATTTAGTGACAGCCAATGGCTCTGTCAGTGACGTAATGACGGCACATCTTCATCTGAACATTCCGGCATCCTCGGTGGTTTACCCTGACGATGAAGGAGACTACCAATGCGCTATGTCTGGCTTAGATTTAATGTTCGCAAACGTTAATGATGAAACTAGAGCGGTGTTTGTCAACATTACAGGTTATTAACTTTATTAAAATTATAAACGTAAATAGCTTTACTTTAGATATACGGGGGATTCTTTGGTTGCCTTTGTATAACTGAAAAAATATTACATTACAATGAAAACTATTACAATAGCATTGTTTATTTTGTTACAAATATCGACATTTTTATGGTTTTGCTTTTTGCAGGTTACACAGATCCAACCACAGGTACATATATAATTTTGAAAAAAAAATAACAAAGGATTTCTTGCGAAGAGATTGGCTGAAATATTGCCAACACGGCGTAAAACCCCAATCTCTCTCTCTCTCTCTCTCTCTCTCTCTCTCTCTCTCTCTCTCTCTCTCTCTCTCTCTCTCAAATGAAGTTAACTGATCAATTTTATTTTACAGTCACACAGACAACACCGATACCAGTCCCAAACACCACAGCTGCAGGTGAGTTATTACCCATGTATTAACTAGTTATAGTGGGATCAGGCTTTACTTCCTTTCTATGTGACTATACTTTAGTATTCTTATTATATGATTGGTCTTTGGTAATTTTATTTTGTTACTAGACTTTTGTACCCTTGTTATGTAACTATGCTTCGGTACTTGTTAGCTCAACTGAGTTGAAGGCTCAATTGAGCTTTTCTGATCAAAACTTCTCTTTGTCTGTCGTCGGTTTTGCTGTTGTCGTCGTCGTAAATTTTTAACATCTTCATCTTCTTCTCCAGAATCACTGGACCAATTTTAATCAAACTTGGCAAAAGCATCCTTTGGGTGAAGATGATTCAGGTTGTTTAAATGAAGGGCAACACCCTTCTCCAAGGGGAGATAATAGCAAAATACTGAAAAAAAAAGAAACCCTAACAAATTTTGAAAATATTTTTTCCACAACCAGCAGGCCAATGTCATCCTCGGATGAAGATAATTCAAGTTTGTTCAAATGAAGGACCATGCCCCCTTCAAAGGGGAGATGATCACAAAAATAGGGTTTAATCATTTAAAAATCTTCTTAAGAACCACTTGGCTACAAAAGTTCATGGCAGCTTTCCGATATAGTGCAGATTCAAAGTTGTTAAAATTATGATCCACGGGGTTGGGGTGGGGCTACAATAGGGAATCAAAGATTCATATGCGAATATATAGTAAAAGCTTTAATATGAGCCAAGGTGACTCTGATGAGCATTGTGGTCCATGGGCCTCTTGTTATCCATTATGCCTAATATAGAATTTCGGGATTCAAGGAAAAGGCTTATATAGGTTCTATCTGCAGACTAATCTTATTATATAATACATAATAGAATCAAATATTATGGAATCCTATCGCTGCCATGTGCTCCATCATACCATCGCTCGATGGTAAATGCTATGATGACAATGACGCGATGGCGATGGTACAATGCCATCGTGTCATTGTACCATCGTCCTATTTAATATGTGTATGTGCGCATGTGTGGAAACATTTATCCGTGTTATTTGGATTTTCTTAATGACATCGATGATATATACATGTATATATATATATATATATATATATATATATATATATATATAGAGAGAGAGAGAGAGAGAGAGAGAGAGAGAGAGAGAGAGAGAGAGAGAGCCCGCGGGGATCCGGGTTCTTAGAATAGATCCTCGGTACCCCTTGCTTGTCGAAAGAGCCGACTAAATGTGGCGGTCCTTCTGATGAGACCGCAAAATCCGAGGCCCTGTCTCACAGCATGTATGACACATTAAAGATCCTCCCGTCTCACAGTAGATGTCACACGTTAAAGATCCCTCTCTGCTCAAAAGCCATTAGCGCCGAGCATAGGCCTAAATTTTGCAGCCCTTCACCTGCAATTGTGATGTCTCTTTTTGAATGAAAGATTCTCGAAAGGGACATTAAGCAATATACAATCAATCAATCGTATTTTCAACATTTTTTATTTGAGCATCACAGAAGATACATTATTCTTCCAATATATTTAATATTTTAAAATATAATTATATATATCAAAATACAAAACATCAACCCGATTTTGATGCACCAAATGCACATTTCGACAAAATTTGGAAAAAAGCTTTCAATGTATTTAAAGAAACATATGACGATGTGATTAAGAAACTCCAAATAGCACCGACAAATGTTCCTGGCTACCTAGCTTGTGTTAGCCATGGCTGGTTCAGCCTGTTCATGCATGCATAGATACAGTGAGTACACATATTAAAGAGGTCGATGGTACGATGACACAATGATTGATTGATTGATTATTTATTGTTTTCCGCCACACTCAACAATTTTTCAGTTATCTGGTGGCGTCCACTCAGCCACGGAGGCCCCCCGATGACACAATGATACGACGGTAACAGTATGTTGTCGCCATCGCAGCATTGCCATTGTAACATCGTGGTGATGGTACATTGGAGCACATTTCAGTAATAGGACTCCATAACCTAGGCTTTGTTAATTATGTGACTAGATTTTGGTACCTTTATCATATGACTAGCCTTTGGACCGGTCACGGTAGTCAGTCGTTAGAGCATTCTTTTCGTGACAGGGAGGTTATGAGTTTGAGCATAGCTCGAGACATGCCCGCGTCAACCCTAAAAATAGAATAAGTCGTGTTTGCTTATTCGCTATAGTTGGGCATTTAGAAATAAGAATCACGGATCTTTTGGATATGGCCTTAACAATGGAGGTTCCGTGTCGCGACAGGAGTTAGCGCGTTAAAGAACCCCCACTACTACGATCCTATGCACTAAACATATGTCTAAATTTGTGGCACTTCGTTTATAGTTGTTGACGTGCAAGATGGGCGAAAAATCATCGAAGGGACGTAAAACAAACCCCCAACAAATGAACTAGTCTATGGTACATGTACCTTTAGTATGTGACTAGGTGTTGCGACAGTCAATATTTAACTATGCGTTGGTACCCTTATTTTGTGACAAGGGTTTGTTACCCGTTTAAAGTGACTATACTTTATTACCCTTCTTACGTGGCTACTCTTTGGTACTGGTATTTTGTGAATAGTCATTTGTACCCTCGTATGACTATATTTTATTGTTTTTCTTTTGTGACTAAGGTTTGATGACTCTTTTTGTGACTAAGTCTCAGTGCACGTATAAAGTCACTAGATTTTGGTACCCTTGCTATGTGACAAGATTTTGATATCCCTGTTATATGATTAGACATTACTCTTTCTATGTGACTACATTCCGATGTACGTATTTTGTGACACGGCATTGGTACCCTTTGTGGGTTAGAATAGATCTTCAGTACCCTTTGCGTGTCGTAGAAGGCGGCTAACTGGGGCGGTCCTTCCGATGAGACCGCAAAAACTGAGGTTCCGTGTCACAGCAGATGCGGCACAATAAAGATCTCTTCCTGCTCAAAGGACATAAGCACCGAACATAGGCCTAAATTTTGCAACCTTTTACGGCAATGGTGACGTCTCCATATGAGTGAAAAATTCTCAAGTGGAGCGTTAAGCAATAAGCAACCATCAAACCACTAGGCTTTGGTATCTTATTTTGTGATATCGTAAATATTCAAATTTGTGACTAAGCTTTTATAACCTTATGTGACTAAGATTTGGTAACCTTATTATGTGACTAGACTTTGGAAATCTTGTCATGTGACTAAACTTTTGTAACTTAAACATGTGACTAGACTTTGGTAATCTTGTCATGTGACTAAACGTTTGTAACTTAAACATGTGACTAGACTTTGCGATCCATATTATGCGATTAGGCTTTAGTAACCTCATTGTGTGACTATGCTATGGTACCGCTATAATATAACTTGGCTTTGGAACTCCTGTGACCATGATTAAAATTCGTTTTCTTGGTGTTCCTGCTTTTCGTATAGAAATTTGCATGTTGGTTAGTAAATCGTTTATATGATTTGTCTGTGAGTGCGTTAAATGATATGGCGTACGTTTTTGATCAGCTTTAGTTCATTAGATTTCTGATTGCCCATCTTAACGTTTTCTTATTTAAACATATCATTAAAACCCATAATTCCCGAAATATATTCGATACAATATTGCATTTTATCATTACAGCATCTTCAGCCCCTTTGCCAACCACAGGTAAAATACTGACATAAGTTCATACATACTGAATATATATTTTATTTTAAAATATTCTTACATTTGAAAGTCAAGAGTTATTTATTTATTTTTTTTATTATTTTTTTTTTTGCTAGAATCTATAATAGAAGTGTGGGGAATTTTGTCGGTTCCATATAGAGGATCAAGTGTAATGTCAAACTATTTAATAACTTATAGCTTACCAAACTACATGTAGTAGGTCTGTGTACCTATAATAGACACATGTATCTCTTTAATGTTCATAACAACAGAAAGGGAAATTGCAGTCTACTTGATTGTCAGTCTGTCAAAATAAGATGATGCACGTACCATATTCATGGGATTCAAATTTGTGCAAGCTTTGACTACTGCAGATAGAATAATATGGTCACAATTTGATAAAGGCACAGATAATAGGAAAATTCTACTGTAACAGAAATAGCGAATGTTGAATAGGCTAATTAATATATGCAAATCATCTACAATTAATATATGCAAAACATCTACATGTACATCCGAGCGGATCACAATAAACAGCAACGTATTACATGTTGGAATAAAAAAAAATTACGAAAAAAATAGTACCCCCCACGCCCGAAAATGTCTTTGTTTCATAAAAAGGGGCTTAACCTATGTGTTGTACATTGTAAAAGATATACATCTGCCTAAATAATACATCTTAGCTTGAAGCATACTTCAAATTGTATTATACATCCGGCAGAGACTTTTGTGTACGGAGACATGCAAAGACTTCATTAAATTCAACATCACTGTTACGACGTCCATTTGTACGTGATAAGGTGGTGGTCTCAAAAAGCATTTTAAGTCATTAAGAAACACCACACAGTAGTTACACGATGTGATAATGACCATTTCAGAAGCCCCGCCCGGAACCAATGCAGGTATCAAAATCGCTAATATGCTTTGATTAGAATAACGGCTAGCATGCATGAAAGAATATATAAAAGCTTATCGTTTAAAGAAGAATACCATTTACGTCAATTTGAACGGCTTACGCTCTACCCACTGAATAATTCTTATAATTGTAATAGTAAAATGGAAACAGAAATACTAAATCTATAGACCATTTTGCGAAGTGTGTGTATAAATTGACTTTTGTAGCGTTATGGAAAATGTTAATCCTGAAATGCTAAGAATGACGTACTAGTATATGTACAATTTAAATAAGGATTGTCAAAATTAATACTAAGCTTATCAAACATGTTACTCAATTAAGTAAAAGTATTAAAGTTTGTATAACTCTGGTTCATTATGGACAATACAAAATAGTAATAACAATGATAATAAACAGCCATTAATTCGTCAGAAGGCTCAAAATCACAAGGCCTCTCACCTCTGTCGACGCGTGTTCGAATCTCGGCCGCGGCGTTATGTGAGCAAGTTTGCCAGTTTACTTGCGGAGGGTCGGTGGTCTCTTCCTAGGTACATTGTATCCGGGTTCTCTCCTCCACCAACAAAAACTGGACGCCATCAGATAACTAAAAAATTGTTAGGTGTGGCGGAAAGCAATAATCAATCAATCAATCAATTCGTTAGAAAAATGCATTGCGATAGCTGTGTATCAATATTTTATCTTCAGTATTTCTCAAACATCATCCTATTTTATATTTGATATGACGCATGCATTGTTTATTCCATCTATTGTATTTATTTAATCCTATGTTTCGCGGGTAGTTTGAAGTTATATGTATCTATCGGAATCCGTTTAACAATATAGTGACATATATATGTAACATGCCCTACTTTGTAATCAATGCATACTCAGGCATACTACAGAAAACATGGTATTTTGCTTTTATCATGATATCTTCCTGAACATTTGATATGATTAAGTGCGGTCTTGAGATCACATAAACAAACATTGAAAACCGATATTATTTATATATTGTTTTACGTCCATTCGGAAATTTTTCACTTATGTAGATACGTCATCGGTTTTAGGGGAAGTTCCACAAATTCGACGTAATAAGCATGGCGCTCACGACTGTAGCATTGAGGGTTCGTTGGCATGTCTACCATGCCACGAGGCTTTTGTTTTCATATTCGAAAAACCCGTGACTTTGAGAATGATCATTATTCGTTATATTAATCTTTTTTCACTATATTTGTACCTATGCGTTCCTAGGATTGACGCGGCGCTGGGTTGCAACCAAATATCCTAACAATTAGACTATGGGAATTTTATTATAAATACCTACTGTAAAAGTTATTGTTTACGCTGGGGGGGGGGGGGGGGGGTTAAGTCACTTTTACAGTATTTAGAATAATGTGATAATTAAAAATACTTTCACGTTTCTCAGTATTTGTTCTTGAATTTATTTTTGGACGCAATTTTTAAAACAATCTATATTCTTTTTCAGGTGCTAAAATGAACTTCGGAAATTTTATTCCCATTTATTCAGCAATCGTTGGTCTTGTTGCAATAAAGAATCTCTGGCTGATGATATTGCAATAAACAAGATTACGTGGATATATGTCGTGTCACATGACATGTATCACATGTATTTATGACATGGATTTATTTTGATAAGATATACGTTATTGCAGTTTTAGTTGATATACTCTAATTATATACTGTCTATTTCACATGCATTGTTGTAAACACTGTATATTTCTGTCCGCGTTAATTTCAATAATAGATGCATCCATAGATTTGTTTTATGTTTTCCACTTGTTCACAGACAAAGGCCTCAATTAGAAAAAAAGCCTAGGAAATCTGATTGTAATTCAAAGTACCTGTTTTCATTGTCGAGCTAATCACTATATATATATATATATATATATATATATATATATATATATATATGATGAATATAGATATAATAAAAATAATATGTACAACAAAGTAATAAAATTAAAAATTGTCCATTTCAGAAATGTTTCTAATTTTACCTATTGTGTATTTAAATGTTTTTATAATCTTTTCTGTTGAGTAAATATTGCATTCATTAAAAGCTTACAATCAAAGTATTCTTTCTCTCAATTCTGGATGAAACAGGCACCGGCCGATGATGAATAACTTAGCATCAGGATTTCAGTGTTTTATGAATTCAAGATTGTCCACGTCGTCTACTTGTCAGTTGAAGTCAACTTCCGCATTTAAATTTTCTGTGAATTTGTAGGAAATTTTCACATGGTTATAACTGATCTTTTAATGAACGGACTTTGAGAATTACAAGTGACTATTCTTCATTCCAATGGGCGCGAATCAAATCATTGTTAAAACATAATGGGTCTCTTTAAGACTTCGTCTAACATCATCAATCCAACGTATAACCACAGGGGATGCTTTCTCCTCCTGATCCCACCTCTGATGTGTCCAGGGATCCGTGTTTCCCAAACTCTTACTTTTGTACTCCTTATGGGACTTATGAGATTGGTCAATGTTCGTTATCTTCATCTTTTCATTTGATAAAGCATGAATTATACCGTAACCGTAACGTAACAGACTTTAGTTTTTTTCCCCTTCAAATTCGTTTGCAAGCATATGTGCAAAAGAGAAAGTTTTACGAATATCCACGGAACTGCACCGGCAAAGCGCAATTATGACGTTATATTTATATTTACTTGTTTTGTTTTTTTTTTTTTATATAAAAAGCACTAGCTTCTTGTCGAATTTATCAGGCTATAAATCTCCTATAGCATTCAACTTACAGAAATAAACAGGGCAGTAATGGACCGGATGTCCCTACGCCGATTTTGTATTGCTGTAGTTTAACTGTTTGAATTGTTTTAAATGCTTAATCACCATTACAACTCTTAAACTTGATCATTTTTAATCTTTTACTTTAAAGAAATGAGGCAATAGGGAAGTTATATATTTCACATTGTGGACTACTTTCTTATGCAAAGGATTGGCTGTTCCAATACTTGCACTTTTTCCTCCGTGAGAAGCGGAAAATTTTTAATTCATAAGAAAAATCAGGACAGAAAGAAAAATCTTGTGATGTAAATATAAGCAACGAATCGTTACTTTTTGTGAAATATAGCGTGATATATCAGACGGCGTGTGCAAACAACTTTTCATAATGCGCTAACGCGCGTTATTCAATTTGTTTGCACACACCGTGTGATTTATCACACTATATTTCACAAAAAGTAACAATTTATTGCTTAAATATGCTTGTAATTTTGACATCAAACATAACACGTCAATTTTGTATTTTTGCGAAACTTTGACGTCTTCGTGTTAATGCAGTAGATGTTTGTAATTTTCAGAGGAATTGTGAATAAATGGCGTTGTTTTAAATAGTAAAGGGTCATAATGCTATTATTATTATTATTATTATTATTATTATTGAATAGCCTTTCCTTTTGTTTATCCGCTCAAATTAGCCTAAATATAAAAGGAAGGATATGACAAAAGCGCATTAAGGACTATATAAACATTTATATATGAAGGAAATCATACACAATATAGTGTTTCAAGTAGTGCAGGTTTCTCTTCTCCATTCAATCTCAGAATGTTTGTATCAATATAGTCAGCAATATACATCCCACGGCAGGAAGTCTTAAACTAGTTCCTAGGGAACTGGTACCTACAATTAGACGAAACAGATTTGCAATGTTCTAATTCAAACTATTGAACTATAAATCTTTACCAATACATTTGTTTCGAAAATCTGCATCAAATGTGTAGAAATTTATACATCACCTATTGTGCTAATGTGCAATCGCTTTCGTTAAAAGCAAACGAGCTTTTGGAAAGCGAGAATTTATCATTATCTATCTAAATGTACCCATATATCTATAAAGAATCCAAGGACTATTTGCTGGGGTCATCTAGTCAAGATCAAATTTCTGAAATTTGAAACACTATCAAAAATTAACTTAAAACAATTTGAAGGTCGGTACATAGTATAAATGATAGAATAATTTGTTTGGGTTAACAAAAACTCGTTCTTCCTTCTACATGCAACATTTTCCATTGATTGTACATGTATATTCCGTGTAGATATTATCCGTACTGCCATAAGGTTATGAGAATAAAGTCCATCATCATTGTCATGGGAATTTTAAAAACAATATTCGAAGACCATTTTTAGTATACAGTATTCCCACCGTTAAAGTTTAAAACGTGTTGAATGACCGAGTAGGAGGAACTCGTAATTTAAATGACATCACAAAGTCTTCCACATCTACTTCGTACTTAGATATTTTATTAAAAATACATTGTGGCGGCAAACTAAAACTCAACTGTATGACAAACGGGATAATTTTGATATTTCTCCATCGTCAACTTCCCTTATCTAAGTGGCAATATTCCATCATCACCTGCATATGGTGTTTATATCTCCCAACTGATTCGATACGCAATAGTTTGTTCTGCATATGATCAGTTTTTAAATCGAGGAAGGCTACTTACAAAGAAGTTGATGTTACAGAGGTTTGTAGAATCTTGTATAAAGTCAGTATTTCGCAAATGTTATGGTTATTATAACAATCTAGTTTGCCAGTACAACTTTCTATTAGGTTAAATGCTGTCTGACGTGTTTCATACCAGATGTTAGGCCGTTCTTAGCACACTGATTCTGACTATGGATTCCTCCGTTTACCTGATCGAGATGTAGGGCTCACGGCGGGTGTTAATGGTCGACAAGGGATGCTTATTCCTCCTGGGCACCTAATCCCACCTCTGGTATGTCCAGGGGTCCGTGCTTTCCCATCTCTCTGATTTGTATTTGTTATTGGAATTACGAGATTGAATACTGTTAGTTATTTTCACCTTTACATTTTAGAAGTTAATCAAACATAATCTTACCATGAGCACTTTGCTTCTCAAAATCTATAATTTACAAGCAAATAAGAAAGGTTAACTTCATCATCTTACTAACGGTACAATATTAAAATAAAGCATATATTAGTACAATTTTCACAAAATTGGGAATTGTCACATTAAAACTCACATATCTCGGCATAAGAAACGAATCGAAGAATAGAAAGAAGTTACCTTTTAAATTCACAGACATGATCCTTGATTCGCTTGTTATCAATTCATTTTGAACACCAAACGCATGAAGAAAGCATTGGTAATCACCCCTGTCATCATGATATCTAACTGCTGAGCCCAACACATTGAGATGAAGGTAAGATGATGATTTATCACTTATCGAAGCATTGACAAAAACTCCACTTCGATTCTTTAATTTTCTGTCTTGCCAGACGATTCCTTTTCCTTGAGCAATGGAGACGATGTCTTTTTTTGACCTTTGCAGTTGGATAGAAATGATACTGGTGGTCCCTCCTCCATTGACATCGCAATCAATGCCTAGAATTGTCTCTTCATAATTCACCGTGGAATTTTGGAAAGTTATTGATATGAATGCAGATGCTGCAAATAGTATTTGTTCATTAAGATGTTGGGGAATATTTTTCTAATATGCGGATGAAGTTTTTGTTAGTTACGTGCCATTATCATAGTACCTCCTCATTTTCAGGTACAGCCCAACAACACAACAGGAATGCAGTGCAATGAGCTACATGATCTAAGTATTTCCTAACCATTATCAAATTCTGATTTATATTGAGTACTGGTATAGTAAAATATTTTTTTAAGAAATGGGATTTGAAAGAAAATGGATTTTTGTTTGTTTATAGCCGCCTGAGCAATTTTTCAGCTATCCGGCGGCTGTCACCATTACCGGTGACAGGGCTGCAAATTTAGGCCTATGATCGGCACTCAGGGCCTTTGAGCCACACCTACTGCGACACGGGACCTCGGTTTATACGGTCTCATCCGAAAGACCGGCACCCACGTCCCACAGTGGGATTCGAACCCCCGACTCAAGGATCATCAGATCTTTGAGCCCGACGCTCTAACCACTGCGCCACGCGGGCGGCGAAAGAAAATAGAAAATATTTAAATCAATAGTAAATAATAAAATGAATAACTGACCACTTATATTTCAAGTGTAAAAGAAAGACATACTATGAATATTATAATGGCTATTTTGTTTAATTCTCGGCAAAAACTATGAGGCTTTGGCACTGTTGGTAACATTTCTTCAATAATATTAATTAGGAATACTGACTGACAAATGGTGTATATATTTATAACCCGAATATGTATTGAAAATGTATAATGTAAGCTATAACCATCATTATATAATAATAAATTTATTTTCAAGGTTAAATGATATCAAATTCAGGTCTATCAATGCTGAGTTAATGAAATTGGTCTCCTTAGAGTAAACTCTACGTTCGTGTTAAGCAACATTCAATATCTAAACCTTTCCAAATGACTTTCCGGTGACAATCCGGGTACGTATAGGTCCTCAGGACCCTTTGCTTGACTTAATGGAGTGGTCCTTCGGATGAGACCGCAAAAACCGAGGACCCGTGTTACAGCAGGTGTGGCAAATTAAAGATTCCCCCAATTCAAAGGCCATAAGCGCTAAGCATAGGTATAAATTTTGCAGTCCTTCATCAGCAATGGTGATGTCATATGAGTGTCAAATTCTCCAGCAGGACATTAAACAATATAAACAATATACATGTAGAACCAAACAACCAACTGACCAATTGGCTTGTGTGTAACTATACAATTTATCACACGCGAGTCAGTGGAATCTAGTGTATACAGAGGTCACTTTTGTTTTGCTACATTGTAGCTCGTCTATGAAGTTTATTTCTAAGTCATTGCAGCGCAGTAATTGAAGTGCAGTTGAGAAGGAAATTACGTGTGTTCAGCAAACGCAGAAGCAGAGGGGCAAATAGGTTAACACCCATATTATATTGACCAGTCTGAAGTTAATTAATTTTCCAATATGACTTTATTGCTTGTATACATACATGTATGTATGACATAGCATGACGGTTCTAAGTGGTGATTGTAAGTGGAGCAAATGGAAAGGCGAGGATAACGAACAGTAGTCATTCACATAATTCCTATCAAGAATGCAAATTTAGAAAAGGGTAAACACTGGTCCCTGGACACAGAATTATTATTTATCACCCAGTTTGAAAATTTAGTTTATGAAAATAAAAATTATATGAAAAGCACTAATACACGTCCAGGTAGGAGGACTAGGTCCTTTGCTTGTCGTTAGAGGCGATTAAATAAATGGGGAGGTAAACAAAATATATTAAAGAAATTAAAAACGATTTTTAAAAAATCGAAGTCCCGTGTCACAGCAGGTGTAGCAAGGTAAAGATCCCTCTCTACTCAGAGGATGTGAGTGCCGAGCATAGGCCTAAATTTTGCAGCCCTTCACCGCAATAGATTGTCTCCATATTTACGAAATTTCTCGTGAAGGTACGTATAATGAATAGACGTGTCGAGATATCACTGAGTTAATCAAAACATTAATTCATAACTATGTTAAAAGATGTTCTAATGGTATTTTTATCAACTAAAATTCTCGAAATCACTTGAACTAATCGTTTGAAGTTAATGATTCACATGAAATGATAAAATTGAATATTAAATAGTAAATTATTTGATGAAATACACACCCATGTTTGCTGTAAACAATAAGGTTAAAAGCCACGCCATCCTCAGATCGTTATGATAAAAACGAGTACGGCGTAAAATGGCATAGGGTTTTGTTCCGGGTTTTTGTAGTGGCGGATAAAGTTACTTCCTACTTTCATAGTTGACGAACAACACTAAAGAGAACGATCGAGACATTTTCTACTTCGTTTTATTGACTTTACTGCATACTCAGTGTAACAGATATAATGTGGCCCAGTTGTTATCAATGACAGGGATTTCAAGTTAGAATTCTTGTTGATTTCCAAGGTCAGATATATACAAATTCATAAAGGAAAAACATAAGAACAAACAAAACAATGCAGAAATGAAAACATACCCCCCCCCCCTCCAATAATACTATTCTATATTCACTGTACGTACGTGTTTATTAAGGGCATAGGGAACCCTTAAGAATTAGTTGTAGAATTCTGTAAAACTATGTGTAAATGTTTTAATATTGTTAAAACCCCATACTTGCACAAGCGTTTTCTTCGAAACCACCTTCATATTTAGATTATTATAGATCTTTAGTTTAAAAGTAAGTGGAAAAACATTTCCCAAAAATAAATCAATATCTTTTTATTGGTGCACTTGATGTACTAATGACTAATTCACATTGTTGTGATCATAGAAAACCCCTCGTAAACATAGTCTTTCTAAAAGTTTGTTTTAAAGACAGAGGATTCCCAAGATTTTGGACGCATCAAATGAAGTTGGATTTTGTTGTGCATGCGTGGGAGTTTTATTATTTGATCAAACAAAAATGTACATCGGTCATTAATATATACAATGGGCTAATAAAAAGTATTCTTAGACCTCACCAGTGGTAGGCGAAATACCACAAATTTAAGCCTATGCTTAGTGCCTACGGTCGTTGTAGTAAGGGTTATTTAACGCGCAAACGCCTGTCGCGACACAGGACCTCCATCTGAACGTCGTATCTGAATGACCCGTGATTCTCACTTCTAAATACCCGAGTGTTTGAAGCAGATATGGCAATAGCGGGGCTCAAACTCACAAACTCATGATTACGAACGGAACGCTCTACCACTGAGATACCGCGGGATCATCAGATGTATGTACATGGCTGACCTCCGGAAGCGATAAATGACATACCATCTCGACTTTCCGATGAATTCTATTGCAATAATACGTTATATAGTAATGTATGTTCGTCTTTAACCGGACAACTAAGGTTTGTATAATGGTTTTATTTAGTATCTATTTTCCACTGACTTCACGTCGAATTCTTTTTATTTCGTAAATCATACCTGCACACCGAGTTCTTGGTCTTAATTAAACGGTAGGTTTTACGTTGTGATTATTGATATGAGCACAGGCACATAACATCTTGCAACGCGACTGTAGATATCTATTGATATCCTAGAAACATAACCAGGAAACTCATCATATATAAAGGTTTCATTATACTTTTTTTTTGTCATGTTCTCATTTTACAAATTTAACATCCAACTTAAAGCTGTTTTTTCCAGAAAACGACAGGAAATACTGTAAACCAATTAGAACACGTTCACATTTCCTTGTATTACATGTAAGTTTCTCATCTTCAAGATATGAACAAAACGTCGCGTATCGTTGCTAGATAGAATGATTTCAGGATTACCATAATTGGTATGAACCACTGAGTCAATGTAGTGCATCTCTGACGAAATACATCACAATAAGCTACACGTCATTTACTTTATTCCGCAGACTACATACTATTGTGAAATTATTCGAATCTGTGGGGCTCACGTATGGTGGAAATCAGTAGTATATATGTAACCGAGCAGAAAGGACATAACGAAGTTTCAAATTGTTGTAAATTTATAGTTGATGAATAAAGGCATTGACCTATAAGCAAAACAAATAACAAAGGAATCAGACAAAAATACAAGATTACATTTAAGATTTCATACTAACTGTTCTCAATAAGTTACCAAAAATACAGTATTCATTTATAATAGAAAAAAATATGTTCTGTAAAAAAGTTAACCTTTGAACTTGCAAACAAATTCTTCAAATATACATCAGAAACTTTAACAGCAAAAATACAATAAAGTATAAGCTTTGCAGTTAAAATAAAGAGATATATAGAAAGATGAAATAGTAAAGTAAGACATAAATAAATATTATTCTTACATACCACAAGATGCATTCCATTCGGCCTTGATCTTCTATAGGGAAAAATGGATACTGCTCTGATCTATACAGTGTATTGCGGTAACTTATAATAAAGGTCAGTCAGTATTATTGGATAAAAGAAATATGAAAGGACCAATGAAATGCAAGAACCAATGAAATGACAGTATAAGACTGTACTCAGGAATTTCAATCCGAGTTTAGTAAATTTTGATAACTTAGAAAAAATCTGATCAATACCAAAGAATTAATTGATACCTAAGGCAATAATGCACTCATGTAAATGAATAAATACATACGAAATAAATATAAAGTACATTTGTAATATCACATATATACCACGAATTTCTAAAAAGTTATACAATGAGTCCTTGTCCGGAAACCATTTTCACGAAATTATATCTGAATGAAACCGTCAAATCTGACAATCCATGAAAATTAAAACTCACGAAGATAAATTATTTTACAGAAGTCTGCTTACCTCTACCTATTTTAAGAAGAAGAAAAAAAACCAAAAAACACGAAACTGGAAAAATGTGTGCGTTGAATCAATGAAATGATGTGTTGGAAATTGTGACATAGTTTGACAGCCGTCTTATTCGGTGAATCACTGATTCAGAACGACCCCGGTGATCCTTGGCTCATTTTATGAAAGAAGTACAGTTCGTTAAGAAATGTTTGTGACTGATATATATATATATATATATATATATATATATATATATATATATACGAAATCTTTATGAGCATTCAACATGATTAGGCATTCCATAAACGAAAATATTTAATCATTGTGAGTTCTTGTCAAAAATGCTTCCATGACAATTGAATTTCTAGATATCATCGTCCCATTGTATTAATGATTCTATATCTATTGTCTATTTTTTTTTCATGAACATCCAGTAAATTTTGAGAGCATGTGGCATGGATGTAGTTTATACAGTCACACCAGAATATGACATCCACCTGCCCTGCGAAGGAATCGAAGAAACACTGCGGACACAAATCGCGTCGGCAAAAACGCATATTCACTGAATGCATATATAGATTTGAAGACATGCAACGAAACCTTTCTAGGTTTTGATGGGTACCATATTCATGTTTAGAACTTCGAAAATCCTTACAATTTAAAGATGATCCAAAAAAGTTAGCATAGGTTCAATGAAAAGGACAAAACGTATTTTAATATTTTGTTTTTAATTTTGACCTTTCTGCGGGTCTTTATTACCTGTGGCAAATATTTAAAAAGTAACTGCCCTTTCAAATTGCATGTCAAATTAAGTAATATACTGCTTGTAAATATTGTAACATTTGAATTGTTCGATGCAACTCTGAAATTTCTACTTTCAGAAATATGCAACGTTTGTAAGTATCATTACTATGAAGTGATTACGATGGAATTGCCATTTTCAATACGGAATATTGTAACTACTATTTCATCCCCGATTCCGTCGTGATTTTAATGTTTAGTATGACCAACGAGATCTCTTTTTCTGCGTTAACTTGGGCAACTTTTCAGTAAATAAACACACTACATGTATCATATATAATGCGCTCAGGCATTTAGCGTCGTTTTTCGCTGTGGAAAAGGGAGGTGCAAACGGAGATTAAAGTAGCATTCATATTTGTCTGGAAAAGTTTTAGTTAGCAAGTAGTTTTGCCCAAAGCCCAAAGTCGGGAGGGGGCATCCTTAAGCACACAAATTCATTTCAGTGGTTCATCTTGCATTTTCACTACCATTTATCACAACTATAAAAATGATTAGCTAATAAAACATTATGATGTTTACATTTAAAAATAACTCCAAAAAATCTAACAGAGTAAATATTCACATACCATATATAAGAGGAAATACACCGTCGATGCTGCGAATTACTGTAGAATCGCCTCCGCAACAAAACATCAGAAATTTAATCTTTGGTACCAAGATATTCCCTTGCTACGTTTTTGAACATTAGCCATCTCTTTTGTATACAAAAGTTGCCGAAGTGAAGCATAATTTTTCTTAGTTCCAATATCCCGTATTGGGGCATTCAATACGATGACATCGAAAAACATCATTTAAGGGCTTATATTTTGTAAAAGGTATTCAAATCACCAACATCATTTTGCCTGGAGGTAGCATGTATAGACTTCAATACAACACAAACAATTTCATTAGGCAACTTTACCATCTTTCTTTCTCTTTGTTATCTTTATTTCCGCTTAATAAGAACATGTAAGAAAAATTCGTCTGCTTTGAATGTTGTACTAAATGCCAACTATATATTCCACCATACGTGTGAATTACATGTAAATGAGTTCATGCAAGCAAAAGTGTTTGTATTTAATCCTATTTATTTCCATACCAATAACAAAAATCGAAAATACCTTTGGATTTATTGCGTTTCAATCATTTAGAACATCATAATCTATTGAGCATCATATTTAGTCTTTAAACCCACCTTAATGTCAAACACTAAAGACTCAGAACATTCTAGTATATTTCCCTCCCCACACGATTCATTGATTAACTATTAAACTAATCATGTATCAAAGATTCATTACTACAACAGTAAATATATACAATGTATTTCAAAGTAACGGAATATAGAAATTATATAAACCCAGATAAAGACTTCAAACAAGACATTTACTAGCACAAACATTTCAATGTCACCCTTCAGTTATATCTTCATCACAATAGACAGTATTTGTAGACTAGACTCATTTACTGTTATTCTCCTCCGATGTAGGTATGATATAATCCCCCATTAATGTGTTATAAAGATGGGATTCATTCATAAAAACGTAATTTTCCTAATATAAATTTCATCATTGAACTACTGGCAAGAAGATGGCAAGAAATAAGCATCCTGAAACTAGTGGTATAAGGTGCTGAAGACGGTTACCAAGCAGGCTGGCCCCTGAAAAAGAAATCAAAATTTAATATTATCACTAGTAAAGTTACTGTCATTTTCTAATCGAAATCGTTATATGCATATTTTTGTGGTGACGTCTGTTAGATGATATTCAACTCTGATTTTGTTGTAGAATTCAGTTCTAAGCATAATGTGTATCATAAAACTATACTGGGTTTTTTTCGTCTTACTAAAGGTTTCATAAATTTATCACACTTTCAATAAAGCGTTAGCTAGTGTTTTATGGCTAATATGATCTTTCGTTAATAACATTAATACAAAGACCAAAAAGAAAAAAGATATAAAAAACACATAAAGAAAGCTATTGTGTTCTTGAGAAAGAAGTAATTTTGAAATGGTGTACAGTACTTTAAATGAATTTATATCCAATGGGTTGGCTGGGTAGTTGGTTATTTAACGTCCCGCTCGTGAATTTTTCATTCATATGGAGACATCACCTTTGCCGGTGACGATCTGTAAAATTTTGGTCTATGCTCGGTGCTTATGATCTTTGAGCAGGGAGATATCTTAATCGTGCCACACCTGCTGTGACTCTGGGCCTCCGTCTTTGCGGTCCATTTAGTCGCCTCTTACGACAAGCAAGGGTACTAAAGACGTACTCTAACAGACAACCCCATGGTTATATATATATATATATATATATATATATATATATATATATATGAGAGAGAGAGAGAGAGAGAAAGGGAGAGAGAGACATGGTTTTTTAAAGATCCACATGAGATGTAGTCAATCTTTGGCTTTCAGATCCATCTTTAGATATATTCACTACACTTTATCTATTAACAATATTCATATTCATTTATGAAGCGGATAATATAACGAAATAGCATTCAATCGTGTAATTCCTACAGAAAATATAAATCAGAGAGAAGTGCAAACACGGACCCTTGGTCATATCAGAGATGGAATTAGTTGCCTAGGAGTAGTAAGCATCTCCTGTCAACTGTTCAATGTGCCAAGAACGACCTACAAATTGCTATGAAATACATTAGACAGCATGTAATCTAATAGAACTAGATAATTAAACCGACCATAAAATTTGCGAAATGCTGACTTCAGTTGAGACTGTATAAACCTTTTAACACCACCAATTTATTTGTCAGTAGTCTGCCTCGATTTAAAACCTAATCATATGCAGAATTAGCACTCGCGTATTGAATCAGTTGAAAAATATAAAATAAACATCATATGCAAGTGATAATGGAATATTGCTAAGGAAGTTGACGGTAGAGAAATTGCATTCATCCCGTTTGTCACATAGTTGAGTTGTTAGTTTGCCATCAGCATTTGTTTTCAATACAAAATCTAAGTACGAAGCAGATGCGGAAGACTCTGTGATTTCTTTTATTTCAAGTTCGCAGGGATAATTCGAATCGAATGAAAATGGGCATTGTTAGTAAATAAAACATCGTCAATATATCTACATGTAGAATTGAAGGCCACAGCAAGACATTCTGCCTCATAAGAATATAAAAACAGGTCTGATAACAACGGCGCACAATTTGTGCCCATGGATTTCCACAAATTTTATTGAACATAGATGTTAACAGCAAACTAACAACACGACTTTAAGAAAAACGAAATTACATCAATCTTTCTATCGTGAACGTCCTATATTTGTGTAGCGATATACTATTGTCGCCCATATATGGTGTTTTATCTCATCTGATTTGATACAGATACATGATAGCATTTTCTGCGTATGATCATCTTTTTTAAATCGAGGCAGGCTGCTGATAAATACGGAGATGTTACAGGGATTTCAACAATCTGTCTAATATCAGCATTTCGCATATTCTGTGGTCGTTATAATTATCTGATTTGCTAATGACAAGGTATCACTGGGATGAATGGTTTCATACCAATTATTAGGCCGTTATTTACATACACTGTTTCTTACGAATATTACTCCGTCAGCGGTGGATGCTTACTCCTCCTAGACACCTGATCCTTCTGGTATATCCAGGCGTCCATGTTTGCTCATCTTTTAATTTTTATCATTTATAGGATTCATGAGATTGATCACTGTTCGTTATCTTCACTTGTTCATCCATTCTTTGTCCTTTCGACAGAATTAATTACGTAACATTTATAGCACATTCTAAGATGATTGATTAATTGTTTGTTTTACGTCCCATTGAGAGTTTTTCACATTTATTGACACGTCACCAGCAGTAGGTGAAGTACCACAAATTTAGACCGTAGCAGTGAGTGTTCTTTAACGTGCCAACGCCTACCGTGACAAGGGACCTTCGTTTCTAAAGTCATATCCGAAAGACCCAATATTCTCACTTCTAAATGCCGAGCGTTTGGCGAAAGATCAATCACTACCTATTTTTACGTCTTAGGTTTTAGGTCTTAGGTATTGGCCGCCATGGTACGAGCGGGGCTCGAACTCTCGAGCTCCCGGTTACGAAGTTAACGTTATAATCACTGAGCTACCGCAACCGGTCATTCTAAGATGAGTATGATTAGCATATGAAAATACATTTAATGAATATATAGCGACAAGTAGAACAGATTGTTTTCAATTATAAAGCTGTTAATATTAAAATAAAATCAAGTATACATTTAATCAATACATTAGTTATGAACTACCTGAATTTGATGTGGTCACTGTAACACAAAACTATTTTACACTATTTTCGGACACTAGAAATGATTTGATAATCTATTGCTTTTAGGGCAAATTTGTGTAATGTCTGTACCTTCTCTTTAATTTGATTTTCGTCATTTATTTACTTTGACATATCAGAAAATCAGTTTGTTTCGTTTGCATGAAATAAACTATACAATAAATCATAGTTTATGTTCCAAATTATCGACTAACTGCATCAATCACTGGAATATATTTTAATACTTGTAATAAGTTGTTCTGTACATGATTTTACCTTCTGCAGTTGTGGTGGATTCTGAAATTTTAAGGAATAAATGCAATACAAGAATACATTACATTTATATACAATACTGTCTCTCTCACTCTAGTCAGCTGCTATTTTCTAAGGTAGACACTATATGATATCGTACACCACACCGCCTTTGAATTTCATATGTTTGAAGTGAACTATCTGAATATTAATCATGTTAGTTCTCTTTCAAAATATCACGTTTTCGAGTTCTGATGTTCTTACCTGTTGTTGTTGACTATTCTTACCTATCGTTGTTGACTGTTCTTACCTGTTGTTGTTGTTGACATCGTGGTCTTTACTGTTGGCATTGTTGTTGTTGTTGTTGGAGATTCTAAAATAGCATGAAATAATTGTTACATCATAGCTACATCATGAATGTAGGTTAAGGTAACAAATAGTACTGAAGTTCGTAATTCCTATAGAAAAATACAAATCAGAGAGATGGACAAACGCGGACCCGTAGTCATATCAGAGGTGGGATCAGTTGCCTAGGAGGAGTAAGCATCCCTTGTCGACTGGTCACACCCGCCGAGAGCCCTACATCTCGATCAGGTAAACGGAGGAATCCATAGTCAGAATCAGTGTGCCAAGAACGGCCTAACAACTGGTATGAAACATGTCAGACAGCATTTAACCTAACGGGGAGTTATACTGGCAAACTAGATCATTATAATGACCATAGACTTTGCGAAATGCGGACTTTAGACGAGGCTGTACAAACCCCTGTACATAAACGTGTTTGTCAGTAGGCTAACTCGATTCAAAAAACTGATCACAATGAAATAAATAAAATATAATATAAATCAAATTCTTAATATTTTATCAAAATCCAAGGAAAATGTCTTGAGAAATTTGAGGGGAGAAAGACAAAGATATATCAAAACAATAATTCTGATTAGAGTTCCTTATCACTTGGAAGTCATGGTGACATCATAGTGCACTTAATACATATAACGCCATCGTCCTACGACAGGACGTAAGTCAACATCATAAACTGCGATATCATAGCCAGTCAAGCAAAGCTTAGCACGTCCATTATTATTGAGTGGAAAATCTGATGTAATATCATCGTGTCAATTGTTAAATAAATTGATGAGCAAAAATACTAACCTGTTGTTGTCATCTCTGCGAAATCTGAAAAATAGTTAAGATAATGAAAAATCAAAACCTGGGTTTTCATCACATTCTTGCTATCTTATAAACATTTCCAAGGCATTTAAAGCTTGACAATCCTGTTACAGACTTACCTGTTATGTTGACAAAAACGACCGGAGATGAAATCACCACCAGTCCGGAAGTGGGATTGAAATAGCTATAATCACACTGATATGATCCCATATCGTCGGGATATTTCACTCCATCACTAGTAATAGCCAAGTATAGATATGCAGAAGCCTCTGAACTTATAGAAGCATTAACAGATACTCCACTTCTGTTCTGCATTGTGGAGTCTTGCCAAGAAATGCCAGCGCTTTTTGCAAAGGAGACGACATTTTTAGACGATTTTTTCAGCTGGATAGTGAAGAAGCTACTGGTACTGAGTGAGGTTTCATTGACCAGGCACCGTATGTCTATATCTGTCTCTGAGTATTCCACAGTGGTATTTTTGACATCCAGTAACACTGCAGCGAATGCTGTAAGGTAACCAAAGGTAACCAATAAATACGTTAAACTTCACAAATGAATTATTATGTAGCAATATAATTTTTTTTCAGGGTATACACGGGTTGAAATTGCTATAAGGACAATCTCTATTATTTGGTGTGTGTGATTATGATTCACACCGCGATCATGACGTGAACACACAAAACAAATTGTGGAATACTTCAAAACATGAGTGCAGTGAAATCGAGGAGGTCAGTAATTAGTGTCCTAAAAGATTAGAAGGCAACACGATATCGCACTTTAAATATCAAGGAGACACATGTTTATTTATCTAGCTTTCAGACATATATTACAAACAGCAAATCGTGTTTTAAAAGTAGCACAGGAAAACAGCCCATTGTCATGAAACACTACAGCACTGTACCGTTTATCTTGAAATTAAAATAAAAATAAACTAGCTGATATCTTTTCAACATTTTAGCTGAGAGATACACAATTATTTCCTTCTTAATGTCATGGATCTCAAGTGTTTCAATTTAACAGCTGATTATCAAACAAAAAAATCACACAAGTAATCACTATTTGCCTTGTGTGATTATACTACCCATTGAAGTTTTGTTTCGTTAGTAACTTTGAATTGTTTACAGATATCATAAAAGACAAAATGTAGTTGTTCAAATCAGAATTACAATTTCCTCTTTCATTTGCTAATTAACTTGTCCTCGTCACAGAATAGAATTTAAAGGTGACTCCAGACTCCTTGAAAGAGACTACATCCACATCTCTTTGCACAGACACAAGGTACATATAATGTGAAAACACAAACCACGATGAAATTTAGAAATTGTTATCTTTGAGTTGGGTTTGGTTGTTTATTGTCTACCATCCCGCTTGAATTTTGTTTTACTCATATGGAGACGTCACCATTGGCGGTAAAGGGATGAAGAATTTACGCCTATGCTCGACGTTTATAGCCTTTGAGCAGGTAGTGATCTTTATCGTACCACACCTGCTGTGACTCGGAGGCCTCCGTTTTTGCTGTTTCATCTGGAGGACCGCCCTTTTTAGTCGCCTCTAGCAAGAGGTACTGATGACCTGTTCTAACCCAGAATCCCATTTTATGTTTGATATTGTTAAATATATAATCATGCACAAGCAATATTTTAAAAAGTATTCGATATATATTATAATTATCATAATTTGGCATTTGCAATATCTAATCAATACTCCGAGTAAGTAACATTCGTTTTTTGATGTAAGATATCATTAAAATCAAACGAAAAAATACTAAATTTACACACCAATATTTCCTACGAATAATAATCCCACAACATAAAACATCTTTATGGTTCCCATTGTGAAATGAGCAAGCACTTACGAATATCGTCGGTCACATGACAAAGAGAACTCTTCACAATTGTGCACGTGCATTCGTTCAAATATAACTTGAATGCATTTTCCGTCTACTATACTTTGCTATAATTCTTTCCTATAAAACCGAGGTCATAACCTTTACAGCTGATAGAACAGTCTTTGCCGTCTTTGTTTGAACCATAGTGCTTCCATTGTTAGACTGTTTTGTTTTGGGGTTGTTTTTTTTTGTTTTTGTTTTTGTTTTGTTTTGTTTTGTTTTGTTTTTTGTTTTTTGTTTTGTTTTGTTTTTTTGTTGTTGTTTTTTTTGCTTTTTTTTTGGCCTCTGGAGTGAAATGATGGACCAACATTTCATCTATAGTAACAAATCTCTAATGAAAGTTAGCAGGATCTACCCCTAAAAGGTTTAGATCAGCACGCGACAAAGTGCGACTGGTGTGCTTCTGATCAACTGTCAGAAGTCTTGGTACACAACGGGCTGAAGCTTTCTCATTGCAAGATTCTCTATCAGAACGAAATGTACTCTTTCTGTGAAGTTCCATCTGTACTGTCTATATATCTTTCTGTAACTTGCCTGTCAGTCATAGCAATATCATGGTCTTTATTGGCGTTTTCTGGGGTTGCAACAGTGCCCGGCCTTCCAGGACTTGTCTACACTCGAATGCCTTTCTCACTTCAAGACCACTTAAATATATTGCTAATTATGTGAATCCGCAAATATGGTCTTGAATCTACGACACACTGTATACTCTTCTTGTATTGAGTGACTATTGATAGAAATGAAATAAATTGAACCCGAAACAAACGCAGTACAAATTGACAACAATAATGTTTATAAAATTTATATACGCTTGATTTATCTATATGTAGGAGTATAAAATCAAACGATAAAATTCACAATAACTTAAATCATCAAATAAATACATTGCAGTACTGTTTTAAAGAAATCATTTAATAAATATATTTACATTAATCTCGCAGAAATACATGTCCATTTAAAAAAACCCATACCGAACAGACCGCTCTCTTTCGCTGCATGTGATAACCAACGATTCTTTGTTTATGTCCCATTGAGAATTTTTCACTCATACTGAGACGTCACCAGGTGCAAGTGAAATATCGCAAATTTAGGCTTGTATTTGGCGCCCAGGGTCATAGTAGTGAACGTTCACTAACATACTAAGCCCTGTCACGTAACGGAACCTCTGTTTTAAGGACATAATCGAAATTTCTGACATTTTGTCTAAAATTATTTTTTTCATCTCCTCGATATAAAGAGATATATATTGTATAATTTCCGATATAGGCTGGAATTTTATATTGTAGTAATATTTACAACATATTGCGTAAGTTCAGTGGTTTGGTCACCTATCTAGTAATGTATGGGTCCGGGGTTTGATAGCGATTGTTCCAAAGATTTTTCTCTCCTTATTTGTGACAGTAATGGCCATATAAGAGCTAACTTTTCATGTTTACTTACAACAACCGAGAGCTATCAAAATTTGCTAAAAATAGACATGGTAAAATAGATGTACCCCGATATTTGTTTAGTGTAACAGGAGGGGGAAAATGCAAAACCGGGATTTGAACCTCAAGTCAGGTGCTCTATCAACTGAGCTAACTGGCGATCGGCGATCAAACTGACTGATCGCTACATTAGATACTAGATAAAACGCAAGCGAATTGTACGCGGAATGTCAAGAAAAATTGTATACTGTTGAAAAACGCGGCTTATGGCCGTAAGGATATATTCGATAGGTCATTGACTCTTACTTTTAAATCATCAGCGTTTGACGAATGAGCAATCACAACTTATTTTTATGTCTTAACTGTGGCACGAACGGTGTTCACATCAACAACCTCCGGGTCACTAAGTGAACCCGCGCTCTGCTAAGCTACCGCGACCAGTCAAATGTAGTGCAACAACTTTTATGTTGGTTACACAGGCGTTCGACGTTTTAAATATCTATAATAAAAAATCATCCTCTTGTAAACAAGGTAAATTCACAAGGTATACCACGCCATCATCCCGGTTTTCTTTTTTAACAGCTGCATCGGTTGGTATTTTCGGCAAAGTTTGATATAATATTGTAATTAGACCCCAACCAATTGGAAGTAACGCTGTCAGAGTATTACCTCTCGTATCGTCATGGTAAATTGGAAATAAAGGCCATTTATCGGCTATAGTCAACTGTCAATCATCGTCTACTGCTTCTCAAATGCGAAAAATTGTTTAAAAGGGGACGGAAGTTGACATAATTATGTTAACGAGAATTCCCTTGCTGATGTACCCTCTGATGTTTGTGCGGGGAAAAGGGGATGGAATTGAATGCAGGGTAGTGTGCAGCCCGCAACCAATAAAATTAGGGCACAACTGTGTGGTTTTGGAGCAGATTGGCACGAGAATGCAATGCCAAAACAACATTGGAAATCCTCTCTTCGTCGACTAGATAAAAAACTAAGGTGTTATTTATTTTGGAATACATTTAAGATCGTAAAGTCAATGTTTCATGTTTTTACCTTTAATTCATTATATCCGCCATTGTTCTTGTCTTCACGAACCCTATTTGCTTTGTGCAAATTTATTGGTTAAGAAGCTTATTAACCCTGTCTTATCAGATTGGGCGTTTGGTTTTAGTATCTATTGAATTCCCAGTCCTATATTAACTGTTGTCAGAGTGAGATTCACAGTTGACCTTAAACTGAATTACTTTGAGATGTTTGGGAGGTCGTTAACATTTTCAACTGTGTATGGAAGCTTGTTCGTGTCATAATTTTAATTTTTTCTGATTATTTCTGTACATATATTTCGTAATATACTGTTTACTTTGGGTCATATTTTCATTCCTCTGAATATACTCATTCATTTTCATTGGAAAACTTATCTGTTATCAACTACTTTTAAACCATATTTACTTATGTCAACTTTACACGTCTTTTCATTTCAAATAAGGTGTTGAACATAATCTGGGAATCGCAATCGAACCTGAATATTACACGGAAACAGTGTGTTGCTTGATTTAGGTAGAATCATAAGTCTTTCTGATCCCAAGTACTGTTGATAGTTAGTTCTTTTAAGCAAACAGATAGGATTTGTACCTTGGGAGACGTAGGCCAGGGTTACATCTTTCGTACCGCCAGCACACACTGAGTTCCCATTACACAAATGATTAAAACAGTCATATTAGTTATAGAGACTAGACAAAATTTATGGTCATGTTTGTAATAGAACAGACAAATCAATGAAATACGAGGACTAGTTCACAGTCACACAGGCAGTAAAGCATTCAAGGCAGTGAAACGTGAAGACTGGATATTAGTAGTGTAATTCTGTAAAAATTTGCTCACTTCTTGAGTTGTCATTTTGCTAATGTTTCAGAATATTAACAATGTAGAATTCTTGTTTACCATCCGGATAATTCAAAGCTTCCATGTCACCGGGTTCATGTCATACAAGGTCCTGAAGGATGTCCACGCGGACACGTTACGGTTGTCGTACAAGAAATTTGTCTTAATACATGTACGAGTAGCATAGAATAATCAGATTTCGAGTGTTTAAATCGGAGGAAGTCATAACTTCATTTATTTAAAATTTTATCTCACTAAATACGACTAACGATACTATATATATATATATATATATATATATATATATAGAGAGAGAGAGAGAGAGAGAGAGAGAGAGAGAGAGAGAGAGAGTAGAAGGCACTATACAGATCAACTATAAGTCTGTCATTTTTTAAACCATACAGCAAGATTCATAGAGTAATTAAATCAAACGATGTGCTCTTTTTTTTTTTTTTTTTTTTTTTTTAAAAAGACTAACTTCTCTTGGAAATATTGACACTTTTTCATTAGAAACCTGCAACGCCAATTGCAGTCTGTACTAGAAAAATATATTAATATATCGTAGCCTTATAGTTAAAGCTGTGACAAAAGTTCTGATTGATCCTATTTTTAATAGAAAATTGCATGTCAAGCGGCCTAGATTCGTGTTGGTTTTGTGACAATTATTGTAACTGAACAGTTAGACTGAAAGACGGCAAAACAAAGGAGTTTACGTGCCCTTAACTTGAATGTTGAATCGAAATAACCCCGTGGGGATCCGGGTTGTTAGAATAGATCCTCAGTACCTCTTGCTTGTCGTCAGAGGCGACTAAATGGGGCGGTCCTTCGGATGAGACCGCAAAAACCGAGGTACCGTGTCACAGCAGGTGTGGCACGTAAAAGATCACTCCCTGCTCAAAGGCTATAAGTGCCGAGCATAGGCCTAAATTTGCAGCCCTTCACCGACAATGGTGACGTTAAACAATATTTAATCAATCAATCAATCGAATCAAAATTTGGACACTCATCAATTCACTTCACCAATGACATGGCATGACAATGCGTATATGTTCACCTGCTTACGTTAGAGCTGTACGACAATCCAAGATAATATGATATTATTACAGGCATACAGTGCGTCAATCAGCAACTATTGCAGGTACTAAGTACTAATGACGAAGTATTTTGGATGGTAGTAGTATTGTAAATATTTTATACATATGATGCGGGTGTTACGGATATAGATATTGCATCAAACGTACTACGCAATCTTAAATGAGATTTGATTGTATATGGATTGTTCTGAAAACTATATGATAATTTCTCTTCCAGACAAAACAATACTGTACTCTGGGTCAGATAAAGTTCATGAGGAAAATTCATAAAGGTAAAACAAATACGTACCTGTTGTAGTCGTTGTTTTGAAACCTGATGAAAAAAACCATACGATGGAGTTAGATATACTAAATTGCCATACATCGATGTGGCGTATTGGATAAATATATCAAACTTTAAAAAGTTGTGAATTGTACCTGTTATATTGACAAATACGATTGGAGATGAAATTTCCACCAATCCTGTATCCGATGAATAAAAACTATAGGTACACTGGTACGAACCCATATCACCGGGGTATCTGACCTGCCCACTAGAAACAACCAGATTAATATATGCAGACGTCGCTGTACTCTTGGAGGCGGTGACAGACACCCCAGTTCTAGACTGCATTGTACTGTCTTGCCAGGCAAGTCCAGAGGCTTTTGCAAAGGAGACGACATTTTTAGACGATTTTTTCAGCTGGATAGTGAAGAAGCTACTGCTACTGAGGGAGGTTTCATTGACCAGGCACCGTATGTCTATATCTGTCTCTGAGTATTCCACAGTGGTGTTTCTAACGTGGAGTAATATTGCAGCAAAAGCTGCAAGATAATTCAAAATTATTTTGTTTGATATTTCATCTGAATTTCAGGTACAAGTATTCATAATGATGTTGCATTGATAATAGAGTTTTTCCATATTTATTATTATTATTATTATATATATATATATATATATATATATATATATATATATATATATATATATGTGTGTGTGTGTGTGTGTGTGTGTGTGTGTGCCAATGCGTGTGGTGTGTGGAGATATAAACGTGGTTTTTCGTCTCTCGTCTCGTCAGAACTGGGCAAATATCAATTTACTCGTTACACTAAAGTTGCTTATGTTATATATGGTTTGGGGGCAATTTAAAACAGCCGCAATGTGTTTAGGCTAAAAGATAGATCCGCATATCTATATGACGATTGTAACAGTAATTAGGGTGGTCACTTTACAAGAGAGAAGCCCGGGGTTTAATTCTCGACCCCGGTGCAGCATCAAACGTAAGCTGTTTAACGTCAGAATTACGTACGATACTACAGATTTTGACCTATGCATAGCGTGCAGTGTGTCAGTGAGTATTTTTCATCATGTCAATTCCTACCTTGACACAGAACCTCCGTCGTATCCGGAAAAAAAAAATCGTGAATTGTTGCTCCTAAAGCCAAACGCTTGATAAAAAAAGAGTTCACTACCTATGTGATATGTTTAAATTTTGACGAGATGGCGGGGTCTAGAGAACACCTATATCTTACACACCAGTATTAGCCGTAAATAATAATCCCACGAGATATCGCATCCTTGTGTCTCTAACTGAATTTTAAAATTGACTGACAACTTCACTCGTCAGACTTGTGATGATGAGAGGTTATAACGTAATGACAGCCGAACTTTAAATGTCAAGAAGGAACTGACTTATTTATAGCACCAACAAGTTCGAAATGTTAACTCCTATCGGATAACATTGAATAACAAAGAATTGTGGGTATTTATAAACAAACTATATTGGAAAATGTAATGAAATCACCAAGATGATTCATTGTTGTCCTGATGTCTGAACGAATAATTCCATGACTAAACACAAGATACATCTAACAAATTTAGATTGTAAAATGTGTTTGATATTGAAAAAAGTAAAGACACCATGGAATGCGAAATGGACATAAGAATGGTAAAGTAATGAGGTCTAAAAGATATTGAACATGAATTCCATTTCATATCAAAAATCCCTATTCACATTGGTCTTACGAGGAAATATTTAAAACAATAATATTAAACTAATCAGTTTCAATGTTTTCAATTTTGTGAAATACATTGTAGCTTCCAACTAGTAATGTTAAAAAATTAACCTACGCAAGCATTTCTAGATAAGATTCAGCTTCTAAATGCAACACGTCACTGTAATATTGCATGTGTATGTTCTTGTTGACCACATTCTGTTGTTTCTGTGTTACGATTTGATCAATCATGGACAGAGACAACGCAATCTGAAGGTGAAATGCCACTAATGTTGACCTAAGGTTGGCGCTCAAGATCGTAGAAATGGTGTGTGTGTGGGGGGGGGGGGGGGAGATCAGGCGCATATCCAGCTTTTTTCATCGAGGGGGGGGGATCCAAAAGGCCAGGGACCTAGGACCTGGATCAAGGGCGATGCCTCCGAAATTTCCACGTTTTTACAGATAGTATACTATGCGAAATGCACCCAAAATTTTGAAATCGTCCCCAGTGAGCGAATAAAGTCGATCAAGAGAGTTAATGAAGTAATATTAAACGCGATGCTAGGGTGAAAGATAGCTATATTTTCTTTCAGTTGGAAATTCCGGACTTCTCTGACCCCCCCCCCCCCCCCCCCCCCAGATCCGTGCTATGGGGGGGGGGGGGGGGTCTTTATCGTGCTGTGACATGGTACCACTTTTTTTAGTTGGTTAATAATATTGTATATTGGTTAATAATGTTGTATATTGGTTAATAATGTTGTATATTGGTTAATAATGTTGTATATTGGTTAATAATGTTGGATATTGGTGTATAATGCTGTATATTAGATAACATGAGGCCCACGGGTCTTAACTGTCACCTGAATACCATAGCCCATACACAGAGCTGTTGGAGGGTCTCACATTCGCATTTAAGCCTCATTCTGAAGTCTTTTGTTCACAACTTCATTATCTTTCTAAATATTCATACAATTCCTATATTCAAATGATAGAGGGAAAGATGAAAATCAGTCCATATTTCCCTAACCAAAGTTCAATGAATTTCACAATTTTGGTAAATGGCTTTATGGACATGATAACCATATATCTGGTTTTCTCAAATATGTGTGGCAGAAGAGAAGAATTTTAACTTTTGGTGTGTGTGGTTTTTTTGTTTTGTTTTGTTTTTTTTACTTTTTTCAGTTTTGGCCCCCAAACAAGAGGCCCTGAAGGAGCGAGGATAATAACTTACACAATTTACATTCCTCTTACCCTGACAGTTTTTTTCCCCGCCCCTAGGGTCTCAGGGGAGCAGGAGTCCTGGCATTTACAGTCTGTGTCCCTTTTATCCCAAAGATGCTTTATACCAAATGTCAGAGGAATTAGAATGGTATTTATGAAGAAGTTAAAAATGTTTAATTGTTAACACATTTAATCCCAGACCATTTAGACCCAACTCATACCAAAACATCTACCCCCCTGGGATCATAAAATTTGGTAAAGGGCTCATTAGAAATGTCCATTTAGCTTCTGTCTGGTTTCAACAGTCTGAAAGAAAAATGCTTTTACATGTTTTACACATAAATACCTTATATCAAGTTTGCCCATGCACTGGGGTCAGAATCGTTTCTCTGGGGATCATGAAAATTACAATTTGTGGTACAGACCTTCCTATGCTTTAGTTTTTCTTGAAGATGTGCAGTTCTAGAAAAGAAGATTTTTGAAAATTGCTCACTTTGTAGCAGTTTTGGCCACGTGCCTAGAGCCCCAGGAGTGCAGGAGTTCTACAATTTATAATTTTGTCCGCCTTGTCCCAAAGATGCTTAATACTAAATTTGAAAGGAATTGGAATGCTACTTTTCCAAGAAGTTAAAAATGTTTAATTCTTATAGTCTGGTCCGATTTCAGCTAAAAAGAACTTCTAACGGCAAATTATTATTATTTGGTTCAACATAACTTTTTAACCTAATTTGAGTATGCTGAATCTGAAAAAATATGTTGAACTTCATGAAAATGGCGTTAAATAGGTCAAAATGGCGATTCAAAATGGCGGACAGTAATTTTTTTCAAATCGTTTTGAAACGCGCATGTAGAAAAAAAAATGTAAAAACTATGATTACAAAATACAATAGCATCGAGAAAAAGATAGAAATAAGCATGCGACCCTAAAAAAGCCATTGCACGAAAGAAAACCCGAATTTTCTCTGTTTTTCCTCAAAATTCAACGTATACTGTTCCTACATTGTTCTTTGCTTGTGACTTTGCACTTACAAAGGTCCATGCACAGCAAATTGTTACGCTTGCACCCACACCTCAATGTTTTACAACCTGTTGTGCAACTACATGCAATCAAGTCTAAACAAGATTCTGGAATTGGGTCTAAAGTCATCAGAATAGGCACTAGAATACCTTCATTCAACTTCCATCCCATCTCAGTTGGAGATGGTAATGTGGGGTTACTTATATTTGCTTGTCTCCATACCAGCGCTTGATAATGTGCACGTTTAATGTGCAGATGCAAGGCATCGCTAGTGGGGGGCATGTTTTCGGGGCTCTTGGATTTTCCGAATAAAATGTTCCTAACCGAGTCAGTTGACGACACTGTGCCCTGGTTATACAGCTTGCATACGAACTTTTCACAGTCGACTATTTTCTGTTCAGTTAAATTGCCCTCTCCAAAACCCCCAAGAAGCCCAACATTGTCTTTGTAAACCTTAAATCCAGTTTTTTTGGATATCCCAAAGAAAAAAGAAGTTGTGTCACATCCAGTCAGAGCATGGAATGCTAACAGATTCGTGCACATTTCTGGAGAGGTAAAGGTTTTCTCTACAACAGCATGAATAGGAATGTTCTTGGGCTTTGCAGATGTTCCAGCAACCATCCACAACTGTATATTTATTTCTGAAAAGAAAGATACAAGTAGCAGTAAAACATCAGTATCAGATGCTAGTACAACAACTGAACTGCAAGTGGATTCTTTCGCACAATGTATGGCATGAAGAACTATTCTAGTATCTGCCTCTTCATGTGACGCATGTAGGGCAGATATATCGAGGAATTCGTCATTGCATTTAACGCTATTCTCATCGAGAAACCCACCAGCAGTAACAACAGTTTTCTCTGTGGGTGCATGAAGAATTATCTGCTCAGATAAAAAGGCAGCTAGGTCTTTCTTGTTGTCATTCAAAGACAAAAAAGCTGAAAAGTTATTCGGGAGTGGCACATCCTTATTTTCAATAACCCTTCTAACTGGCTGCTGCCCTTTTGCCCTACGAGAACGAGTGACCGATTTTATAGATTGTTCCCTGTAACGGTCGAACAGAACATCAACTCTTGAATACATGGCCCCTTTTCTCACCACAGTGGAAACAAACTCATCTGCAAAGTCTCCAAATGTTTTCATGCCATGTGTTTTCATGCTCTGAACTAAAGCCTGGCCATCTATGATCAAAGCTGGTGATTCGCCTACATTTTCGACTCGCGCCCTTACATCAACATCTTGAAGTATGTCTTCTAAAACAACAGATTTGTTTCCAGACTTTAGTGCACCGCTGGTATCCGCTATAGATATCGGCACAGGAAGGAGCTCGTGTTTCAAAATCTGCTCTAAATCAACCTCTCGTCCGGCCTTATATGCAATGACAAGTCTCTGCAGTATGTAAATCAAAGACCTCTTGTCCGCCATAAAGAAGATTCAGAAACATGAGGATACTATCTGGGACACAACTTACGGCATCAGCCTCACAAACATTCAAACCCATGTGACCAGGTCTATCTTGCAGGTCTGATCTTAATCTTAGTGCAACATGTACCAGTTCATGAAATGAGTTGTGTGGAGGTTTATAACATGGCATAGTGAGTAATTCGTCATCCATGGTATCTTGGTCATCATGAAACATATCTCCAAAATGAGATTTAGAAAGAATATGGGGCACTAAAAGAGTTTCGCGTTCAGATACTGCTCTATCGAGGGGACGAAGAAACTGGAAGATATTCTGCACCTTGGCTTGCAGATTTTCTTTAAACGTTGATCTACGAGTGATAAAAGACTGTGGCATTTCAGATCCTACCTCTTCTACCAACTTGGAGTACCTGTTCCATGTATCAGAGAGCTGTAAGATTTGGCACTTGCTGGCTGCGTACTCCAGTTCTCGAACAAGAAATATCATGGCCAGATCTTCACATTTTGACTCCTTTTCTGTTTTTTGTGTATCATACTTAAAAGCATTCATGCATTTTAGATGGTACTTACCCTCTGCAGCTATCAAATCGCTAACGTTTCCTAACTTAACACGAAGTATGTTGTCATACTTTGCATTTTTAAGAACCATGTCGCTAACAGAAAATGTTGTAATGTTGAATAGCTTCTGTTTTATTTGTTGTTGACAAAATATGCATAACTCCCAATCTATTGGTGTACATGCATTTCGCAAAGTTCGGGATGCTGCTGCAGAAGGGTGTGAGCAAGATGACGTAGACGGTACATCATCCTCTGTATCGACGTTGATTGTATCAGATGTGTTTGTAAGCAAACATGCTTTTCTTTCCATTAACTGAATTGGTCTGGGGTGAGTAAATGCACTATAGCATTTCCTATGACATAGAACTCTATCATTCGGACTTAATTTTTCTATTCTGTCAATGGCATCATAGTTCCTGGCATCTTTAACTTTCTTACGACGAGATGCCCTCTCGGTTAACGTTTCGATAGACTTTTTGCTTTTTAATTCTAACGTGTCTGTCTTTTTTTCCTGACATATAACACACAAATCTGTATCTATTTGATAACTTCGCTTAAGTGATCGTTCAGTCATGATTTCTAATCAATGAGTGGTGAGATATGACAAGCCTATAACCTCGGCCATCAGTTTTATACCTTATGTCAGAATCATTTGTTAATTCGATCCTCGATTGTGTCGGTCGCGCTATTGTGAAAACCATTGAACACTGTGTTGAATTTCAAGTGCATTTATATCATAAAGTATGCAATACGTTAACTGAATAATTTGCACAATTAGAAGGAAATAAGCATTAAATATCATATCAAAATGCATATATATACTGTGCGTCAATATGCGGTTGCGAAAAAATGAGCTAATTGGGATCTAATCATTTTTTTCACAATTTTAATTGTTTAACGAACATTGAACAATTTATTCTATTTTTCAGACACATATAAGTTTAGTACAAGCCTTTAAATTGCTTTAATTTGCAATAAACTTTTTTAAAATAAAGCCATATAGATAATTTTGCAAATTTCAACACCGCCATTTTGAATCGCCATTTTGACCTATTTAACGCCATTTTCATGAAGTTCAACATATTTTTTCGGATTCAGCATACGCAAATTAGGTTAAAAAGTTATGTTGGACCAAATAATAATAATTTGCCGTTAGAACCCATTTCTAGCCTCTTTTTTCAAAATCTGGACCAGACTATTACGGCATGACGCTAGACAGACGACGCACGACGACGGACGCAGACCAATTACAACAGGTCACTTGAGTCTGCTGAGGTGATCTAAATTGTTGTCTATTGGTTAATAATGTTTAATTAGGAGGATGAAGGCATCTACACAACGATATCCATCAGACGTATATTTTGAAACTATGGTGAAGATTTTTCACGTCTTAAATTTGATCTTTGTTTTGTGCATTGTTTAAACTTTAACTGCAGACAATCGAAAAGTAATAAAAAGATACAAATGCACAAAGAACAACATTGAAATAGAAAACATGATATAATCACTATGCCGTTTTGATAAATCGGAACAAGGAAGAGGGAAGCGGACTCTAGTTCAAATTTACATCCTGTATTTCCTACAATATATATATATATATATATATATATATATATATATATATATTTACTCCTACCATTTCGTCCAAACTTATTAATAACGAACTTATCACGTGGGGTTACGGTTAGAATATATCCCCTGTACCCCTTGCTTGTCGTAAGAGGCGGCTGAATGGGAAGATCCTTCGGATAAGACCGCAAAAAAACGAGGCTCCGTGTCACAGCAGGTGTGGCACGGTAAAGATCCCTCCCTTCTCAAAGGCCCTAAGCGCCGAGCATATATACGCCTAAATTTTGCAGCCCTTCACCGGCAATGGTGACATTCCCATGTGAGTGAAAATGTCTCTTGCCTGACGTTAAACAATATACACACATTGATATAAACAATCTTATACATAATCCACCGGCGTGTTCTTTTTATTCGTTTTCTTTTAACTATAGTCCTATTAGTCATTAGTTTTGATGCTGAAAAATAAAGACCTGAGACTACTTATCGGGGTATCTTAAAAGGTCCTGAATTCAGAGAACCTCGATCTTTCAACTGACGACCGAACTTCATCGAAATCTCTATTATGAATTCTGTCGAATATTATGCCAAAGGATGGGCTAAATATGACAAAGAACTCAATACCTTCTCAGAGTGGAGAAAAAGTATACGAGGAATATTAAAATTACGCATTAGACACATTAAAACAAACGGGCGAACCATCTATTTTTCTGTGTTTAAGTATACCAGAAGTGATAAAAGATAGCGATACGAGTAGTTATATTAGAAATATGTTTTGGTTGCAGATGACAAAACTGATCTTTCAGTATATTTGAAATCACAAAACTTCTCAAATCAACGACATCAAAACTTATGATTTTTCAACATTACAGGATCATTCCTTTCGAAAAAATAAAGACTGTACGTTTAGATATCATAAACAGTTATTTCGTCAATAAAAATGGGAAAAAAGAGATATTCTTATCTTGTGACCAGTCTTTTAAAAATTACTTTGTTAAACACCACTCTGATACTCTGAAGTTTATATATGGAAAAGATACTGGAGTTCCTCATTGACTATACTTTCGTAGTCCTTTGAGGTCAAGTCTTCCAACAGTCTGTTACCACTACCATGGAAACGAATTGTGTTAATCTATTAGCTGATCTGTTTTTTGTATTCTTATGAGGTAAACTTTATTAAAAACCTACAGCAGAAGAGAAAAATTCCTGTTGTGGCCGTCAATTCGAAATTTAGAGATATCCAAGACGTTTCACCTACATGTATCAATAATGATCGTATACATATGTCGATTCGATACCTCGTAGTGAATGACTTCAGCTTCTCCATCAATAATTTCCCATATTTATGAAGCACTATTCCATTATCATCTGCATAGGGTGTTTTTGTCTCTCAACTGATTCGATATGAAGAGCTTATTCTGCGAATGATCAGTATTTAAAACGAGAGAGACTACTGACAGACACTATGATGTTACAGTGACGTCAACAGTCTAATCTAAAGTCCACATTTCTCACATTCTTTGGCCTTATGACGATCTAATTTGCTTGTCATTGCATCAAATGCTGTCTGATGTGTGTTTGTCTTTAGGTCAAATGCTGTATGAAGTGTTTCATACCAGCTGTTAAATCCATCTTTAGATACCGATTCTGACTACGGATTACTCCGTTTACATAAGGCTTACGGCTGGTGTGCTCGGTCAACAGGAGACTTATTCTTCCTAGGCATCTACTCTCACCTCTGGTATGTCCAGGGATCCGTGTTTACCCAACTCCTAATTTGGTATGAGATTTATCACTATTCGTAATCTTCAGCTTTTCAGGTAACTGTCAATGACTGAAAAAGAAATATGAAAATTTAGATAAAGTTTACGTAAAAAAGAATAGCAAAGCGTATAACATCAATCATAATACATCGGTCAGAGTACAAACAATAAAAAAAATAAGAGTAAAACAATGAAGATACGAGTTTAGACAATCAAGATAGCAGTATAGACAATCAAGATAAGAGTATAGAAAATCAAGATAATTATTGATTGATTGATTATTTATTGCTTTCCGCCACACTCAACAATTTTTCAGTTATCTGGTGGCGTCCAGTTTTTGTTGGTGGAGGAGAGAACCCAGATACAATGTACCTGGGAAGAGACCACCGACCTTCCGCAAGTAAACTGGCAACTTGCACACATAACGCCCCGGCCGAGATTCGAACACGCGCCGACAGAGGTGAGAGGCTTTGTGATTTTGAGCCCGATGCTTTAACCACTCGGCCACGGAGGCCCCAGATAACAGTATAGAAAATCAAGATAATAGTGCAGACAATCAAGATTAGACTATAGACTATCACGATCAGCGTTTAAACAATCAGCATAAGAGTATAGTGTAAAGAATATGAATGCAACAAAAGCATATTAAAATGTTGTGTGACAATATTTTTAAAAAAAACAATTCAATCATTAAGAGTGTTAAACAAGACGACGACACTGCGGAAAACATAAAGCTTTTATTTTATATTAATGCGGTGATTGAGTTGGCTTGGGAGTGTAGAGGTTGTCATGAATGATGTGACCCCGGCTATATTTTGCATGAATGCAGCAATTACCAGGATGTCAAACCAGGAAATTTACAATCTTGATCCATAAATAAATCTATAGTGTAAGTATATCACACAAGTGTAATTATGATTTTTCTAACTAATTTTATTCCTACAATTATAGATGCATGTATTGAAGAGGAATGGATCAGATAATATTGATTGATTGATTGATTGATTATATATTGTTTAACGTTCCGCTCGAAAATGTTTCCCTCATATGGAGACGTCATCATTACCGGTGAAGGGCTGCAAAATGTAGGCCTATTTTCGGCGCGTATGGCCCTTAAGCAGGGAGGGATCTTGAACGTGCCACACCTGCTGTGACACGGGGCCTCTCGGTTTTTGCGGTCTCATCCGAAGGACTCCCCCCCCCCCCCCCCCACGTAATCGCCTCTTACGACACGCTAGGGGTGCTGAGAATGTATTCTAACAACCCACGGGGTGATCAGATAATAATATTCGGGTGTACCTACATGGACATGTCTGATTTAAACCTTCAGTCGTCGACTTGTGTATGACAAACAAAACAAAACGAGAATATAGGATATAAACAGAATCAAAATTTGAGAACTAAGTATCATAAACATTGGTTGATATTAGTTAATCCTTATTGTATAAATAATCATTATGGAAGTAATCTTAAGGGGTTACATTCAGGCCTCTAAAACATCAATATCAAGGAAATGAGAGTAAAAATGAAATTAAATTGCTTTATAAATTTAACGATGTGTTAAGATTTATCGATAGGTCAAGGAGCAGACAACTCTAGGACTTTGCATCGTCGATGGAAGAATTTAAAAGACAATGTCATTAATGTTCTATTCACAAAATCGTTTTTGCTGTTTTTATCAAGAATTGTTTACCTTACTCTTGATTCTCACGGTTTTTCCGCCTAGGAGTTGAATACGTAGTAAGTGTTCATTACTTTAGCACATGGCGGTAAAACACTGAGGGACAATTCCGATGATATCCAGAGGCCGTATAGCAGTTTTGAAGCTGTCTAAAGAAGATGATATCCTTGTTGTGTGTTGCACATTGCTGCATATCTTAATGCTTGCCGGGAAGGAGCACTTTTACGTGGTAACCCGGGTACTCATCTACCTCATGTTGTTGGCAATGGAACAACGTGTTCTGCTTTGAAGTGGGGGAAGTCTTGGGCAGGGATCTCAACTAACGAATAAATGATTTTGTAGAACACGGTGACTGCTCACAGATCTCGTCTGTCGAAATGGTTCCCATGCCAACCGATGGAATATGTCTCTCACACAGCCGGTTTCTCTGGAGCGAAAGTTGCCGTGGCAAACTGGCAGCTGTTAAATCTTATGTTGGCAGTGAGGGTTCTATACTGTTGAAGCATACTGAAATACAGGACGGACGAGAGTTGTAAAGGGTTGCACTGCCGCTTTAAGTCTTGTAGACAGCTCCTAAGGTTCTGTTTGAGGAATCCAATAGATTGATGTGCCTTGACTGTGGTTTGGTTGATATGTTCATGCCATGATAGCACCTGGCGCATATACACCTCAATGTTTTTACCACCATGAATTATTTTAGGGGTTAACCTTGAAGTTTGAAAGAAAAAAAAATGAAAATAACGGTCATTGATCAATCTCACAACTTTTATAAAGAATAATTAAGCGTAGAGCAAACACGGACCCCTGGGCACACCAGAGGTGGGATCAGCTGCCTAGCAGGAGTCCCGAAATATTGTAAGCAGACCATGGAACCGAAATTGGGGGAAATTCAATAAGGCCGTATACCAGTATATCGGGACAAATGTTTCACCATTTAAAAGAACGACCTAAATTTTGGGTGCATATTGACTGACGATAGCTTAGATCGTAATCCATTGAAATTCAGTATTAATTTCTTTTAGGTTTTGTTAGTGATATACAAAAGATAAGGACAGTTACGACGTATGGCTAATAAAAGCAGATTATTAGAACTCTTCAGTATCGGGAGATACGACATGGAAGTCTTCATTTGAACGGAAATATTAGTGACTCTTATTATTTTGGATTTTAATACTTAGACAGTAAGCAATTCAGCGTTCACAGTGATAGATAATAATTTTAATAATCAAATCATTTATCTAAAGCGAATGACCGTGTCACCTAACTGCACAGTATTTGTTAGAACCGGTTGAAATTTAATGTGAATTTCCAGACATAAAATATAAAGGTGTCACTCCAAATATCCAGCCTTAGCCGAATCTCAGCCGAGATTATCAGGAAGTATGCTAACCACTCTCCGGTATTTTGATCTCCTTTGATGACAACCCAGAACTTCTAGCTACTCACGGCGCATATGACCTGTTAACAAGGGATGTTTACTCCTCCTATCACCTGATCCCATATCTGGTGTTTCCAGGGGTCCATGTTTGTTATACTCTCAATTTTGTATTCTTTACTATAGGATTTATAAGGTAGACCACTATTATCTTCATCAATCCTTGTTCATGCTAATTTTCCCTAGTTATAGGTTGAAATTTTGAGTGAATGTAATATGCTACAAAGATGATAGAGCTAATAAAACTACAGAATTACTATACAAGGTTGTCTCTCTTTTTGTCCATAAAGAAGATAAGAAGAAAACTGAGAAATATTAGACCACTAGAAAACTGACAAAGTCAACAAGGGCCCCACTCAGGGCTGTCAAAGGAAAGAGACGTCTGTATTTGATATACTAATGTTAAGTTCTGGAAACATTTTTAAAAATGACAAATATCCTCAATCTATAATGTACCTACTTACCATACATGCATGGGACAGTTTCCATTATTCCAAGTAGAAACATACCATGTATGCACTACAAAAATTTCATAAGCAAATATCAATACTTACATGGAACATGGGAGCTTTTCTGTCAACGAGAGGCCATTTAGGAATTTTCGCCGACAAAAGTTCAGCATCATTAGGAAATAGGGCAAACTCATTTACAATCAATTTTATGACTGTTTATTAGACGGAACAGTTCACCGAGGTGTGATGTGCAAGGAATACATAATTCAATGCATAAATTTTTAATTTATAAAGTTATAATTGAACCTATCGCCAATTTCCTACTAGATGTCAAAAATTTACCCTCGCTTATTGAACCCGAATGAATGACATGTATTATCTAAGAGACATTTTAGTATTTTAATATATATATATATATATATATATATATTATATATATATATATATATATGTATATATATATATATATATATATATATATATATATATATATATATAAAGCACTAAAATGACCAACAACATGATAAAAAAATTAATAAATAACATAAATTATTTATCATGTAACCCCCTTTTTTGTTTGTCCTGAGGAAGGGACGGGTCTTCCCGAAAATTTTGTTTTTCGTGTTGTTGGTCATTTTAGTGCTTTATATAATTGATGTACTTGACCGTGTATCCACGCTGTGGATCCGACACCTTTAGGTATCAGGTGTTGTTGGAACATATATATATATATATATATATATATATATATATATATATATATATATTCGATGTTGAAACTATCATTTCAGTTCTTTTCAAATTTGACAATGTTCAATAGATATTAAACACAACATAAATGTTGACAATTATACAAACAGACAGACATGGTGATGTGAACACAGAATTTATAGGTGTCTTCCTCTTATTGTAGATATTTCTGTCCACAGGTATATATATAAAAACATTCATACTTCGAATTTAAAGTCTTTTGATGATGTGTTTTTTAGCCTTTAATTTAAAGATGTTTATTGTTTCAACACGAATGGGTATAATTACAACAATGTTGTGGCACGTGACAAATCCGTTATCGTTTAGATCCCCAGTCATTGTGAACAGAGGGTATAAAGAGCTGGTTATCTGGCCCCTTTTCACGCCGTAATGTTAACAAAGAAGGCCGATTCTAGAGATGGTTGGAATAATACATTTTGAAAAACATCGTATTTTCGACAATGGATTTAAATATTTCTTCCCATTGACTAAATTAAAACGCAATTTCAATTCCAATTTTATGAAATTAGCTTGCCATGAAAAAAGACACTCCAGCCCTACAACGGGAAATGGTCTGGAAATTTATTTCTCTCTATGTGTGTATACTCGGACTTTTTCCGTTAGAGCTGCGGGGTTTTTCCTGGGCACGAGGAATGGAGAGTAAGTCGCAACTCTGTTTTAATTTGATTAGATGCCCGTGGTTACCATAACGATGTTAGTGTTTGTCCATTAAGCATTTCTTTTATTGTATCACTTAGTTTTATTTAATGCTCGTAGTTTTTATTTCTTTATTTTTCGAAATAACTTGTGTAAAGGATACATGCCGCGACAGGGTCCCGATATAATGTGATATGTGGATGCATTGTATATACAAATGACATTCACAATGTCTGATATCTTCGTCGATAGTGTGTGTGTGTGTGTGTGTGTGTGTACTCATTTCAGTGTTCTGAAAATGATACTAAAATCATGAAAAAAACCCAATTTATGTTCCTCATCGTTCTCGTTACCTATTCTATGAATCTCTGAAGCGAGTGAGACTTTAAATTAAATTAAAACACCTTTTTTAAAATGAAAAACAAAGAAAGAAAAATATTAACAGAAATAAAATTCACAGGGTATTGCCTTGTCATTTTGAATGGAGGTTAAAAGATGGATGTGAATTCAAGAATAGTACAACATGACATTAAATATATGTTCATTATATACAACTATATAGAACAGAATCAGTAGGTAGTAAATTATTTAAGACTGCGTCACACTTAGTACATGTTCAGTTGATATTGTACTAACAGAAGTACTTTCCATTTCACGTAGATGACCTCTGTAACTACCGGCTTCACCTTGAATCTTCCTTGGACTCCAATTGCACTGGTGTCATTACCGTTACAATAGAGCCGTCGTCCGCCTTCTGGATAGCTGCGAGTCATAAGCATTACACCAAAGCCGTGTTTCAAGTCGACACATTGTCTAGCTCCCAGCATCAACTATGGAACTTCACTTGTGTTCCGGTATGAAAAATAATTTACTCAGTTTGTATTGTCAATAGATATCACGGAAATAGTGACATAGAATACTAGTAAATATTTCTTATTTTAATCATATGAATTATACTTTGTATTTTTAAATAAACTCCATTTCATTTTACGTTTTCTTAAAACTCAAAATTCATACGTAAAACTTAGATATAGAAACTGCTTTTTTCCTACACAATACTTAATTTGACGCCCCTTTTTCACTAGATGTAATGTTCCACCTAGAATGAATATCCAGTTGTCTCTTTTCCTCGAATTTTTGATATTCTTCTATTTCATCACTGCCTACTGAAAAACAAATTTACTCATACCTCAGTTATTTTGCTCAATCATTAAGCCTAGCGAAGGATAGGAAAATGAATATAAACTCGATTAAATAACACGCATTGCATGTTGAACTGCACGTGAATCAGAATTGTGATCCTGTTTCAGAGAATAAGACATAGTAAACTTTAACTGGAAATTTTATAGGATAGAAAAATTATCTCCCATATAATGGAGATACCATGAGTATGTATATCATTGCTATTCATCTGATGATCCACGCCTGTCAACGAGACGTGATCCATCTCTTCGGATCAAGTTACTGTAGTGATGATAAATATGTCACGTATCTCTTTCCGTATCTTTAAATCCACGTTCATAAGATAGCAAATGTATTCCAATTTATCAAGAACACAAACATGCAGTGGAATTATTTTCTATGTGCGCAGTTTTGTTTGTGACGCGATCGGTATTTTTCACACACACAAAAAAAAAAAAAAAAAAAAAAAAAGGTTGCGTTCACGCATTATAATTGGTTTCAGAGCGACATGGATTCAGAAAACCACAGTGTGGTGGTACGGTTCAAACACGAATTATGGATGGGTATATAATAACGTATAATACATAACGCTCTGTGAGAAATACACTAATTATTGTAGGAAGTTTGATCAGTGCTCAATATCGACATAGTATTACTGCTGTCTGCAGTCTATCATACTCGTGTGACAGGAATTCGGGCCGCCTACTTTGATGAGCACATGAAACGTTCAAAAGAATTCTTATCTAGATGAATATAATTTTTTTTTTTTTAAATAAATCTCATTTTTGAAAATACACGAGGGTGTAAACCACGGCGCATCGTGCAGGCCGGTATTTTTCATGAAGTTTGCTGGTGTGAAGCGTTGCAGTTCATACCCTCAGTGTATTTTTTAAACTGAAATTCATTTCTTATAATCTACATTCATTTTTAAGTCACTAAGTAAACTCAGTTGACCCATTGTAATTTGTCAGCGTCCGTGCGTCGCCCGTCAGACATTAACAATTGAACATTGTTTTTACTTTTATTATCTGCCATTACAATTCTTTTCAAATTTGGTATGAAGCATCTTTGGGACAAGGGGGGAGGGGGGGGGGGGGGGGGGCATATAGCTGTACATTGTAAATTTCAGGACTGCTGCACCTGCAGCCTTAAGGACTGGGCAAAAACTGCCCAAAATTGACCAATTTTCAAATGTCTTCTAGTTTTCAAAAGGTCTATACGAAAATTGTAAATTTCACGATTCCCGGGGTAAAGGCTCGGACACCAGGGCGGGACCAATATGGCATATAGTGTTCATGTGTGAAACATTCAAATGACATCTTCTTTAAATAGTCTTATTGATACTAAATTAAAACTAAACAAACATTTAGAAGGGGTAGGTAGTCCTTTACGAAAATTATGAATTTCATAATCCCAGAGTGTAAGGATCTTGGTTCCAAGGTGAGACCAAAGTATTGCTTCATTTGAAAGACTTCTTTAAGTATGCGGATATGGTATCAAAACTACCTGCATATTTAGGAGAAGCAGAAAAGGATGTAACAAATTAAAATTGTGAATCCCGTAACTCAAGGATTTCGACTAGATAGGACGGACCAAATAAGTCATATCGTAATTTCACAAATATTAGATGATTTTTTTTTAATATAGAAAGTTGTAAGAAAACATATTGTTTTAGATATATGCTGAACAGGATATGTTGATATATATATTTCATAGTTATTGGTGTTAGTGATACTTTGACTAATACTCAAGTGATCAATAAGGCCCGTGGGCTTCTTGTTGGAATTCACTGCCGTTAAAATTGACGACTTTCAAGACTGTTTTGCTCATTGTTCCAAACTGCATTCCCTTCATTAGGAAATGGCTGTTATTACAATTGTTAAAGATATCAAAGGCAAAAACACTCTAAACATATCTCTTTGAATCCACTAAAACTCGCTTTGCTACAGAACTGTACCTCTCTGATAAAATATTGGGAAAGAACAACGAACTACAGACCTACCCCTTTGAAAACACTTCGACTTGCGGAGCACGTTTTTGTGTGCACGGTTGAAGCCTTATATGGCTGTATTATTGTATCGGCGTCTGAAAAATTTAATATTTCAAATTTCCTAGCATATATTCTCACTTTATTTGTGCCCAAACTTACTTTCAAATATTCATAAATGCCCCCATACGACCCGAAAATTCAGCTTCATGTGATTGCGGTTGTTGACGTAGCCACGTTAGGTAGCTTGTCAACGAAGACTCGCTCTGTGAATTGCAATGACGTGACTTCAGATACGCAATGTACATTTATGAAACAACAAAAACATCTCTTCCTATTTATCTTAGACAGAATCATGTTATATAAAATGTGACAGAAAAGACCGTAAATCTATTTAATACAATAATTAAACAATAATGGGGGCGTATTTTTATCTAATACGGTCGTCGTTCTGAATCCGTCTCGCCCGTCTCCTGGCGGCCGATAATGAAAAATATATTTGTATACAATATACAAAGTTGTTTCTCTGCAAATCGCTCGTCTATTGATTCTCCTGCCGCATTGTTTAAGCAAACTAGCAAAACGACTGCTTTTCAACTCTTTATTCGTGAACTTAAATGATAGTATATGTATTACATATGAACACCATTTCATCCATGAATTGTAATAATTAAAATAACAGCCCCATAAGCAAATGGATCTGTACTGTATAAAAGTGCCTCAAATATATGTACCTCTTTAACATTTATGACAAGCACAAATTTCACAGAGTTAAATCTCGCGAGATTTCCTATTAATGACTTATTGTAAATGTGATAATTTTAAGAAATTATTTTGGCTAAAGGACATATACATGGGAAAATGGCTTATGATTTAAAAGCTTTCAAGGGGTATAGACATGAACTGAGCTGAAAATTTTCAATTTTTTTCCATGAAACGCCAACTTAACATAAACTCAAATGATCAAAGATATTTTTAATTCAATTAATGCTCTCATCAATTGAATTAATGCGTGTTTCAATTATTGCTCTCATTAATTGAATGATTGCGCACATCTATTGAATTGAGAGCAATAATTGATTTAATGCGTGCATCAATTCAATTAATGCTCTTATCATTTGAATTTATGAGCACATTGACTCAATTAATGAGAGCAATAATTTATTTGATGCACACTTCAATTCATTTATTGATCTCATCAATTCAGTGGATGAGAGCATCAGTGTAGTGGAAATATTGCTCGCAAAAATTAATTTAGAGCTCGTGTATAAATTATTTGATGATCTCTTTAATTCAATTGAAGATATCTTAATTAATTTGCAATTTCGTGTAAGAAATTACTGCGCTCATGAATTCTTTAAAAGAGAGCAACAGTTCAATTAAAGATATCATCAATTCAATTGTGAAGAAGTTGAACTGAAAATATTTCTAATTATGTAGTTGCTCTCTCTCTAAAAGAATTATTGCGCGCTTCAAATGAATTAGTGATATCATTAATTCAGTTGAAGAGAGCAATAATTCAATTACTGTGCCAATCAATTGAATTGTTGATATCATCAATTCATTTGAAGAGAGCAACAATTCAATTATCATGCTCATCAATTGAGCAGAATAATTAATGCCCACAATAATTCAGAATTGAAGATATCGCTATTTATTTGAAGAGATCTTCAATTGAATTATTGCGCACATCAAATAAATTGATGATACATTCAGATAATATCAAAGATGTCTTCAGTTATTCAAGTTTATGGTAAATTGGCGCTTCTTATCTATCTCTCCTATAACTCGAGAACTGACATTCAAAATTATACTAACAGTTAGCAATAACTTAGTTAAACATTTTAGAAATCATAAAAGGAAAAATAAAATTCGAAAAATCTCAGCTCAAATCGTGTCTATGCCCATTAACCGGTGGAATTACGCAATTATTGTTGAAATCTAACAGATTTAATTTACTATACATTATGCATAAATTGTATATGTTTGTTACTCTGTAGAAAAAGATCTGCTCCAGTGAGATACGGCAGATACATCCGATTACAAATGGAATATTGGTAACGATTAACTTTATGAAACGATTAAAAAATTGGCAACGGCTAACTTTATGAAACGATTACAAATGGAATATTGGTAACGTTTAACTTTATGAAACGATTACATATGGAATATTAGTAACGTTTAAATCTATGAAACGATTATTAGTATGGCAAAGGATTCACAATTGGTTCTGTGAATACAGAGTAGGTGCGCTGCGGCCAGGGACAATGTAAATAAAGAGTATAGAGCAAATTCGAACTATGAAAGTGACGATTTCTTCCACTCCATGATGTGAGGTTTCAGTTTTCTGTAATCTATTTTACTTGATATATACTAGTATACTGTAAAAAAAAAAATGATTTCATAAACGTTTAGAAATTGACTACACCCACCGTTTCGTCTTAGCATACGTTCATAAACGGTGTTTAAAACGTTTATGAAATTAACTTGTTACAACATACTAGTATATATTTAGCAAAATAGATTACAAAAAACTAAACATCCACATCGAGGAGTGGAAAATAAATGTATCTATCATAGTTCGAATTTCCTCTATAGTCTTTATTTTCATTATCCATGATCCAAGCACCTATGGGCAGACCGTTGTGACTTTATTTAGACAAAGATACTGATAGTTACTGATAGCTCATGCATAAGGTACCTTGCAAACTGTTCAATATGGTAACATATTGTTCGCTACTTCAGGAGTTTGGACTTTCCTTTATGCGGGACAGAAGTCCGTACCGATGTACAGATGTGCATAAAAGTGAGTATTCACATTTTATTTTAATTTTTCATTTAGTTATTTTTTAATTTACTTTAATATATATTTATTTATTTGTTTATTTTTCCTCCTGTTTTCCTTTTTTGAATATTTTCCCCAAAATATTTCCTATCATTTAAAATTTGTGATGTCTCTCCATGAGTAACACTATTTTGAATGGGTCATATACACAACATTTAGATAAACAAACAAGCAAACAATATTCCTCTACTATTGGATGACAACAGATATAAAAATTCATCTTTTCTGTAGAGATAATACTTGTATTACTAACTACTACCGTGTTAGACACATGGACATGATAACAGTCGTACCAAATATATCGACGCATGTTTTCTGAAATTCTTGACACACTGATTCTGACTACGGATTACTCAGTTTAACTGATCGGGATGCAGGGCTCACGGAGGATGTGGCCGGTCGACAGGGGATGCTTACTCCTCCTAGGTACCTGATCCCACCTCTGGTGTGAGCAGGGATCCGTGTTTGCCCATCTCTCTGATATGTATTTGTTATAGGAATTACGAGATAGAATATTGTTAGTTATCTTCACCTTTACATTAACTCCACAGCTAAAAAATGTATACTGATATTTGGAAATTATTGCTTGTAATGTGAACGCGATATCTTATATCTTGGATGACGAAAGCGTTGGATACGTCTAATTTTCATGATAAATGTATCAACCATCTTTAGAGACTTCAATTCAATAGTTTGCATCCTCACTGCTAGATAAATAAACTGTAAACTCTAAACAAATTATCAAAAATATGCTTAAATTTTGAAACCTGAAGCTGTTTTTAAAATTATTGTTAAAACTGATCAATTTTTTATTATGTTTTTTCACAGAGGAACGATGTTTTATGAAATCTGAATTAACGACAGTTGGAAATTCAGCGACCACGTCAACACCAGCTGAATTTCCATCCTGGTTGATCGTTGTCATCACTTTTATGTTCTTAAGTCCTTTAGTCTTTGGGATTTTCTTGCTATTACATAAAATATCAAAATATCAGCATGTAACAACAGGTAAGTTGTTTGATTTTTTTTACTTTAACAACCACCAGTACATATGCTACATTTTACTGCCGTATACTCACATATGCATGCATGAGTTTCCGCTTTCACATTCTAAATTTTCCGTTATACATGTGTGCATATGTGCGAAATATTACGAGAGAGAGAGAGAGAGAGAGAGAGAGAGAGAGAGAGAGAGAGAGAGAGAGAAGTGACTATATGGAGTGATGGCGTTATAATAACGGTATAAACTTGACTCAAAGTGGTGCATATCCTTATTCCAGATATTAAAGTCCTTCTATTGGAACTATCAGAACATCCAGGACACCTAAATACTGAGAACCAACCTTTAAATAAATGTACCACATTTGCTACAAGTCTTGAAAAACAACTGAAGGACCGATGCAAATTGACAGTTGTAAATTCACAGAATCCAAAATATTCTTATTTAAACCATGATGACTGTGATGCCTTGATTCATTCAAATGATGCCTTCATCATTATCCCTAACGTTCGCATGACACCGACGGGTGAAGATGAAGAATTGCAACTGGATGTTCAGGTGACGGTCAACATTTTGCGACATCTTCCCTATTGCAGAGACCGTTGTGTGTTCGTCTGTGTAGAACATGATGCCGCTCATCGGAGTTTAAAGGAAAAGTACACACACTTTCGTCATATACCAATTTACAAGTTTAAGCCACGAAATTTAACTTCTTTGCACAACAAGAATATTCTTAATGAACTATTGCGACATCTTCGGGATAAAGTTTCGGACCTTAGATATGATCAAATGAACAGCATTTGAATTGATTTATACCTGTATCAAAATAAATATTTAGAATTAAGTCTTTTCCTTGGTAGGCCAAAATATGAAATCAGTCAAGATTTATTAACCTATGTAGAAATATTACATTTGTATATTAACCCTGTATACCCTATGGTATCATATTTTGACCTGAGCGTCACTGAAGAGACATTATTTGTCGCAATGCCCATCTGGTGCATCAAAAAATATGTTTTATATTATAACCACTGGGTCGATGCCCCTGCTGGTGGACTGTCAGTCCCCAAGAGTATTCACCAGCCCAGTTGCGAAGTACTTCGGTATTAGCATGAATTACGTATAAAAATTTGTTGTGATAAAATTAAGAAATTCATTTCAAAATTAAGGTTTATCTCCCTCATGCATGGCTCTGATCCTTTCCTGGATTTGGCTCCACTATTTGGTATTTTTTGGTTCTTTCAGCTCTGCCAAGTTTGTTCTTATTTCGGATTTCCAACATTTCTGACTTGAGCATCACTGAAGAGACATTATTTGTCGAAATGCGCATCTGGTGCATCAAACTTTGTGTCGTATATGTTTTATATATTTCAATAAATAGATAAATAAATAATAAATAAATAAATGAATAAATAAATATCTGAAGTATTATACATTTAGAAAGGATAAACCACATACTAGAGTTGTCTTCCTTTCAGACAAATAGATTCAGATTTTCAGATATCTGAATACTTTGATGGTTCCAGAGGCGCATTCGCCGATACAGAGTACGCCGTCACCCACTACACAGAGTCCTCGTGGTTCCTTTACACGTTGTTGCAGTGTGATATATCGAAGGAACACGCCGTCACCATTAAGCAAGTGAATGAAATGATTTGCCCAGTCAGTAACAAGGATGTTACATAGTGAGTCTGTCGCGATGGAGATCGGTTGAAATGACCTGTATTTTCCGGATTCTGGATTGCCTTTATAAACAAATCGAGGATATCCAACTTGATCTATAACAGCAACCGAATTTTGGCGATGGTCAGTCGTGCATATGTCTCTGTTCCTATTCACAGCAATATAAAGTGGATGATGCTCGGCGGGATAAAGAAACTCCTGTTCTGGGTCTCCTTTGGAATTGAGTCTTAAAACTTTATGGCTGTCCTTGCTGTGGAGACACACCAATATTTGTTGTCCGTCTTCCCATTCGGAACTTGCCAGTCCCTTTGGAACCCAATTTTGAAACTCGATCAGAGTCTGTATAGTGCCATCAGACGTTATCTTCTTGATCGTGTTATCCGATTGATCGCTGTAAGCAAGCACCCCATCAGTTATCATAGCTATGTAGGAACTTTTGTGACCCACTCTGAAGGAATCAATGTAACGCCCGCCGGTGCTGAAGAGTTTCATAGTCCTGCAGAATCCAGCAGCCCAGAATCGTCCATGACTTGCAGACGCGATATCATATAACTTGTTCCCTTGGTCATCTGCTGGAAAATCTGTCTGGATCTGCGAAATCAGTGATGGTTGTTTGATGAGACACTTGGATATCTTTTGAGGTGGCTCCTGCACAACTCTGTATCCAGGCAATTCAAAAGCTTCATAGCGTTTCAAGTCTCCCATAAGAGTTCTCAAGCTTTCTTTTGTGGGCATCTTGACTTCAAATTCTGAAGGCAAAAATTCAGTGAGGGGTGGAACCAAACTGTAGTTTTTTATCTCAGACTTGTATTGCAACAACTTCGCCCGATTTTTCGATGCACTTAGATCAGAATTACCACTGACTGTAGTATCAATTTGGTCAATGATATCTTGAAACATGAGTTTTTCTTTCTCAAGTAATTTCAATTGATCAATTTCCATCTGCATCAGTTCATTTTTCAGATCAATGATGACTTCCTCAACTATTTGATGCCATTTCACTCCACAGTCTCCCACAATATCAGAAAGAGATCTATAATGATTTCTAACAGTACAAATGCGGAATTTGATTTGTTCAGTGATTGTCTTATATAACGGTCTGATTATATATCTTAATTCCCATTGGTCCTGATCCAAACTATTAGATAATTTTTCAATTTTCTCCTCGAGATCTGTCATGTCATGAGGTTTGTGTTTTCCAGTGACACATTTCGAGCATATTGGAAAATCACAAGTTTTGCAGAACACGTGGCATTCAACGTTCGCATGTGTCTTGCATTTTTGTGATGTATACCTGTTCTTTTTCTTTGCGCTACATACAATTTCGTGTCCTTCGTCTGTCTGCTGTTGGAGATGAATGGTAATGCATTTTGTACACAGTCTTGCTTGACAAGGATTACAAAAACAGTCTGTCGGATTTTCACAATATCCACATGTTAATATAAACTGTGCAGCCATGTTGGAAATATTTATACCTTCAAAATATAACAAGTACTTGAAAGTAAAAGCCTTTCGTATGTTTTTGTTTTCTTTATAGATATTTGTACATGTTTGTGTATGTTAATTTACGTCCCATTCAACGGTGTTTCACTCACATTTATACGTCACCAGTTGTAGCTGAAGTGCCACAAATGCTGACATATATATGACGTTGTCACCATTGCAGTGTTAATGAGGGTTCTGTACCATGCCAACGTCTACACCATGAAATGGGACCTTTAAAAAGTCAAATGAACCTAACAAATTACGTGTTAGAAGTAAAATTAAATTATTCTAAATTGAAAAAGTTTTCTTTCGATTCGTAAGGAACACTTCTATGTTGACCTATAGGGCTAGTATTGGTTTCAGGCTTTACAAAAAGCTTATTGATTTCCGTTCCGGGCGATGACGTTAGGCCACATGCGTGTGGTTATTTGTTTCTCATGCATCTAGTCAATACACGTAACTTGCAGAGAAAGAAGAAACCATTTTACAGTTGTTATCTGAGCAGCATGAATTGCAGATTCATTTTTAGTTCCTTATCTTGGAATTTCATTTCGTATTTCTCAGTTTACTTTTAACAATGCAATTACTTCATATGCGTTTACTTACAACTCATTGTTTTTGGAAATAATATTTTAAAGAGTCATTGGTGTAAGAAATTAAATGTCGTTACTGAAATGTAGCCCTACAGCTTAAAAACGTTATCAGTGTATAAAGTATTGTCTTTAAGGTATACAATTTTTAAATGTAATTTAAATATATTAGCACCCCCTTGTGATAACCTGGCGAGGGCCCTGTTCCGTTTTCTGTTTTGAGTATGAAGGGATTTTATGTAGACGAACGCTTAAAAGGCAACCACAGCAATTTTTGCTCTGCATGATTTTCCCCCGTAACACTTGTATCGAGTAACACAGGGTGAATTATTCTTGTCCTCGAACAAAGTGTGCTTACACTGAGGTAAAGTTCCGGTTGATTGCTTTTAGTTACAGAGAGTTTATGATCTATATTCTCATAAATGTCTTTTATATCACGAGCAAACATGCATTTACATTTAGGGTAGTGAATTAAAGTAAAATACACAAGCCTGTGTACAAAAAAATTATATTGGTGTTTATACAGGCGAAAATTTTAAAATAGTAAAAGTGTGTCAACAGGTGGATTCGAACCAGGACACTAAAAATGTTGATTGTGTGTGTCTACGTTCTTTTTTTTTTTTTTTTTCCTTCTTTTCTTTTTTCCTTTTTCCTTTCTTTTCTTCCTTTTCTTCCTTTTTCCTTTTTCCGTGTGTGTCTACGTTCTAACCATCTGAACTATACTAACTCCGAATATAAATGGCATAAATATGAACCATGATGATAGAAATAGGTTTTCGCATTTTTTGTACGTTGTTTTTGTAAATTTCGACTCCAGAGCAGGAGTGTCCTTTAAAAAACTCCGATTTTAAATTATTCCTTAGATCAAAACCTATCAAAATACTATAGTTTTTATTAGGGACAGGCCTGCCCTGAATGACTTTTAGGCCAAACTTCACGCAAAAATAGGCGTTTTCACTGAGCAAATGCTGAGTTAGCCAAATTTGAAGGTTAATTTAAAAATTTCTAATATGAAAGTTTAGGTTTAAAATGCAAATTTGAAAAAATTATAAATATATACGGCGAAAAATAACAAATGATAATTGATTTTCAAAAGTGAATTTTTCCGGGAAATTGTTCTCTCCTATAGGTCAAATCTTTTAATATTCCGAATACATCCGTTAACAAATGAAATATTTGTATACTTACTATTAATCCTTTGTCATCTCACCCTGCAAAGATTTTTTTTTATTTAATAAGATATGGTAACGAAAGTTAGACACATTAAACGATGTACTTTTATGAGGAAATTTAAAACCATAAAATACTCTGACTGAAGCCATGCATAAGCAGTTCTTAAATAGATATATATAATAATTAAATCACTTCCTATTAAAACACAGTTCTTGAATAGTCTATACAGAATATTAAAACTACGCGTATTTCTTACTTCCGCCGTATAATTTCATTCGTAAAGCAGAGAAAACATTAGAAAACTACTTGAAAATTTAAGAAGTACAGTACTTTAACTGTCCTACATACTATTCATTATTTCATTGGTTACTTAAAAAAAAATACAGTATTCAACAAACCAATTTAAAACTTACCATTTATAACCTATCTTGACATACTGATTTGTCACAGATATCATGGGAACTATATCACGGTTGTTTTTTCTGACACATAAATAAGGAAGAAAATCGTTAATTCCAGGGATCATGTGTTTATAACTTCCGTGTAATGCCGCAACATTGATGCCAAATACTTCCTTACAAAGATTTGTTATCCTGATTTTGACTGAAATTCTCAAACATCTGTTTTTCTAAAATTATATTTTCATCTCTTCTATAGGAAGAGTCCTTGCATGATTTCCGAAATAGGTATAAATTTTACCGCAGAGTAACTTCGTATGAAAGCCTTGTTAACTCAATGTGTACAAGGAGGTTCCGAGTTTGATCCCGGATTAATCAAAAGATTTTTTTCCCTTTACATTGCTACAGTAACGTGGTACTTAAACCCCATTTTTTGGTAGAAATAAGATAGGATGAAAGTGGTTAGTTGTGTATTGTTTAACGTACCGCTCGAGAATTTTTCATTCATAAGGACACGTCACTATTGCCGGTGAAGAGCTGCAAAAGTTATAGGCTTATGCTGGGCGTCTCCGGCCTTTCAGGGAAGGATCTTTATCGTGCCACGCCTGCTGTGACACGGGAACTCGGGTTTTGCGGTCTCATCCGAAAGGCCGCCCCATTTAATTACCTCTCACGACAAGCAAGGGGTACTGAGGACCTACTCCAGGGAGTGAGTGGCTTAGTTAGGCTCGAGTAGACCCGTGCCTACACATTTTTTTGAAAAAATATTTCATAATGCATTTTTACCTAAAATATACACAACATGAAATTCTATAATTTTGTTTTCGTCGCATTTTTTTAAATGAGGGGAAAATAGTACATGTATTTATTTCGTTGGATTCTATCATCACTTGCGTCATTTAGACGATTATGGTAATACGGCCTACAGAACAACAGTTCAGTGTGTATTGAGTAGTTTATTAACATAGATATTTAGTTTATAATCCGAAAAAAAAAATCAAACGCAATTTCTATAGACTCCAGCGACAGTGTCATGAGTAGGCAGTGGTGAATTTAAGGGGGAGGGGACGCACCCGGAACCCCCCCCCCCCCCGCAAAAAAAATTAAATGTAAATCATGGTCTCTTGCTCAGAAAAAAATTCACTCTCAGGAAAACGATTGAGAAAATCTTTAGATTTATTATTACGTTTACTGGGAGAACTTATATTTTATTCAAAACAAATAAGTAAAAAAAAATAACAAAACCAAAAACAAACAAAAATAAAATAATAGAACAAAAAACCCATGGAATTTGTGTCATTTTATCAATCTTACCTCATCAAAAATGACCATACTTCGGAGACATGTTACAAATCCTCTAAAATCTATAAAGTACTGGGGACTTTGCCCCTTGTGCAGGGCCCCCCAGCAAGTTCAACCATTTATTTCGTTTTTGAGAAATAAATGAACTTGACGTTGATCCCTCCCCTTGATAATGTCAATTCCAGGACCCCCCCCCCCCCCCCCCCCCATAGGCCTAACAATAAATCCCAATCCAGATCTTGGTATTTTAAAAGTGGAATCTCAATCCAAAATCCAGATTCCAGTAACTTCAAAACGGCTCCAATGTCACAGCTTTGAATTTCCATCAAGATTAGTAAGTATAGATATGAACATTAAAACAGCTATTTCAAAATTGTTGTCAAAAAGTATTTAATTAAGAATGAACATAAAATAGGAAGATGAAAATCATTTGAACTACCTCTTTCTATCTGTTTATTATTATTAATTTTTACTTTATTAAAAATAATAATTATTTAAACAGTAATTTGTGGAATACATAAATACTATTCGACAAACCTCCAGACCTCGTCTGATTTCTGCATAATGTAGATATGAAAAGGAGGAGGAGTGTTAAAAATTAGTGGACTTGTATTCCTAAATATAGATGTATGTCATATTTGATATTTACAAAATGCTGTCATTTCATTTCCTACCATACCTTTGATATCTGCATAAAAACCTTGGTGACGAAATGTCAATCAATGCGTCAAGCCTCCGCTGGCTTACGGTTTAGCCCCCAAAAACTACGCATGGTAACTCTGGATTGCCACCTACATTTCCAACTCGTAAATTTTAAAAAGCTTTGCAATTTTGCTAATGAGATTATTTTTAATGCAAGGTAAAATTTATTGGTAATTAATTATTGACATTAATACCAGAGTTAATTAATTAATTGCTCTTAATTACAACTCCTTTTGATTAGGGGGTAGAAAAATCTGTTCCATGAAATCAGGCTTTAAAACGTCATATAGTTTAAAATACTTATTGATATAGATAAATAACCACTTGATTTGTCATATTACATTGTATTGCTGAGTAAAATATGGTTAATTTTCACATTTCATAATGTAACTCATTTGTAATGATCTTAGAGTGAACATTTTCGCCGTGTTTCGTTCTGTGAACATATCCCTCCCTCCCCTTCACCCCTCCCGCGAAACAACAAAAGACGTGGTATATATTTGCTAAATGACCATTTATAATACATGTAAACAGGAATTTGTGTTTCACGGGGTTGAAAGACGTTTTAAAAATATTTTCGTTTTCCATTGATTTCTATAGAGAAATACGTAAGTTTAACCTAAATCATAGAGTTACCTCTCTTTGTTTTGTCAACTAAATCAATTTTTATGAAAATTCATGTAAATATATATCGACATAAAAAATTATCTAAAAATGACAACTTTTAAGAAATGATAAAAAGGTAAGCGGCAAAACAATAATATCGTTCGCAATTCTTAGCTTCGACTTGTGAAGCTCATTCAAATAATTCCCCAACGAAACAGCCTGAAAACTATCAAAACTTTGCCAATTATAATGAATTTGATGTTCAAATTATAGTAAACCAAACCTAATTTTCTAACATTTTCGACACCCCCACCGCAACGGCAAGAGGATATCGCCTTCATCACCGATAGTCTGGTCCGATTTCAGCTAAAAAGAACTTCTAACGGCAAATTATTATTATTTGGTTCAACATAACTTTTTAACCTAATTTGAGTATGCTGAATCTGAAAAAATATGTTGAACTTCATGAAAATGGCGTTAAATAGGTCAAAATGGCGATTCAAAATGGCGGACAGTAATTTTTTTCAAATCGTTTTGAAACGCGCATGTAGAAAAAAAAATGTAAAAACTATGATTACAAAATACAATAGCATCGAGAAAAAGATAGAAATAAGCATGCGACCCTAAAAAAGCCATTGCACGAAAGAAAACCCGAATTTTCTCTGTTTTTCCTCAAAATTCAACGTATACTGTCCTACGTTGTTCTTTGCTTGTGACTTTGCACTTACAAAGGTCCATGCACAGCAAATTGTTACGCTTGCACCCACACCTCAATGTTTTACAACCTGTTGTGCAACTACATGCAATCAAGTCTAAACAAGATTCTGGAATTGGGTCTAAAGTCATCAGAATAGGCACTAGAATACCTTCATTCAACTTCCATCCCATCTCAGTTGGAGATGGTAATGTGGGGTTACTTATATTTGCTTGTCTCCATACCAGCGCTTGATAATGTGCACGTTTAATGTGCAGATGCAAGGCATCGCTAGTGGGGGGCATGTTTTCGGGGCTCTTGGATTTTCCGAATAAAATGTTCCTAACCGAGTCAGTTGACGACACTGTGCCCTGGTTATACAGCTTGCATACGAACTTTTCACAGTCGACTATTTTCTGTTCAGTTAAATTGCCCTCTCCAAAACCCCCAAGAAGCCCAACATTGTCTTTGTAAACCTTAAATCCAGTTTTTTTGGATATCCCAAAGAAAAAAGAAGTTGTGTCACATCCAGTCAGAGCATGGAATGCTAACAGATTCGTGCACATTTCTGGAGAGGTAAAGGTTTTCTCTACAACAGCATGAATAGGAATGTTCTTGGGCTTTGCAGATGTTCCAGCAACCATCCACAACTGTATATTTATTTCTGAAAAGAAAGATACAAGTAGCAGTAAAACATCAGTATCAGATGCTAGTACAACAACTGAACTGCAAGTGGATTCTTTCGCACAATGTATGGCATGAAGAACTATTCTAGTATCTGCCTCTTCATGTGACGCATGTAGGGCAGATATATCGAGGAATTCGTCATTGCATTTAACGCTATTCTCATCGAGAAACCCACCAGCAGTAACAACAGTTTTCTCTGTGGGTGCATGAAGAATTATCTGCTCAGATAAAAAGGCAGCTAGGTCTTTCTTGTTGTCATTCAAAGACAAAAAAGCTGAAAAGTTATTCGGGAGTGGCACATCCTTATTTTCAATAACCCTTCTAACTGGCTGCTGCCCTTTTGCCCTACGAGAACGAGTGCCCGATTTTATAGATTGTTCCCTGTAACGGTCGAACAGAACATCAACTCTTGAATACATGGCCCCTTTTCTCACCACAGTGGAAACAAACTCATCTGCAAAGTCTCCAAATGTTTTCATGCCATGTGTTTTCATGCTCTGAACTAAAGCCTGGCCATCTATGATCAAAGCTGGTGATTCGCCTACATTTTCGACTCGCGCCCTTACATCAACATCTTGAAGTATGTCTTCTAAAACAACAGATTTGTTTCCAGACTTTAGTGCACCGCTGGTATCCGCTATAGATATCGGCACAGGAAGGAGCCCGTGTTTCAAAATCTGCTCTAAATCAACCTCTCGTCCGGCCTTATATGCAATGACAAGTCTCTGCAGTATGTTCCGATCTGCCTTTAGAATTTTTTTCTTTTCCACAGCTTTTGGTACAACTTGTACCTTGTATAAGGAGTCAAATGTTAATGAGCAGCTTTTTTTCAGAACACTTCTCAAAGGAACTTGTAAACTACTTGTTTCTATGTTTGGTATCAGACGATCTTTTACGAAATTCTCTAATGATATCTGTCCCAAATTTGCTGCAGAAAGTAAGGACTCCTTGATCATATCTGTAGCTTTGTCTTTTGTAACTATATTGATCACTTGATCTCTTTCGTACAAAAGGTCAAATACTCTAAACCTTTTCATTGCATGAACGAGCGAATCCTCATACACTGCATCAGTAACTTGTCGACTCTTTGATGCGTCCTTGTGTGTGAGAATGTCATCTGGATTCACATCGTACATCACCTTTGTAAGAAGACTTATATGAGATCTCAGATTGTAGGAAAGGGACCACCTACTGAGAGCAGATGGAGTCCTAGTAATTCCTACAATTCCACCACCTTTCTTACCCGTGGCATTTAGCCATTCTTGACTTTGGTCTGGGTCAACTTGATTGAAAGTTCCAGCACTTCTCTTGACGACAAAATTTCCATCCTGAAACTCTGATAGTACTTCAATAGGCAATTGGTGGCAATCAGCAAGATACACACTACCCCACCTAGCATAATTTGTATGGTCATATCGGAAGAACCATGGGAGCATTGAACGGAAAGACTTCAAATATAAATCCCAAAGCCCATCTCTTTCTGACTTTGTAAACATTAAAAGGATAGAAACCATGTCCAAATATGACCACCAAAACAGGACATTTGGGTTGTCAATTTCCTGTCTGAAACTTGAAAAATACTCTTTGAAAACAGGATTTTGCAGTTGGTCAATGCTAGAAAGTATGTCTTGCTGTTCAGTCATGATGCCATTCAATGTTTGCGAATGATCAACATTTTTGGTAGATACAAATAACACAAAGTCTGGCAGTAAAATCTTCCAGATTGCTTGAGCAGTAATTTTATGGGCTCTCATGCCACGACTGTAGTGCTTTCCACCTAATACATTTTCAGCAGCCACAGGTCCTAATAACTCGCATTCCATCCACAGTTCATGCAAACCAGAACCTCTCATATGATCTCCTATACATTTCATGAAATTCATAGCTATATGTAAGCCACCCATTCTTGGAACAAGCCTGTCTCTATACTCAGGAACTGACCATTTTAAATCCATCAACTTAAAGTACAAAGCTTGATCAACTGTGATAACTGTATGACGTTGACCAAGATGCTCAGATATGTGCATGCATTTCTGGACAACTGTGTTAAGTGTATCCATTTCATGAGCAGGTGCTTGTACAATAGGCATGTAACCAACAAGTGTGAGATCCGGGTTTTTACTACTGACAGACTGATTATGTCCTGACCAACTAGCTGGGACTTTCTGCTTATGTCTGTGCAAATGAAACGCCAATTCATTAGCAAACTCTTGAGAGGACAATTGATTCTCTAAGTCAGAAGGTTGGAAGATATCTAACGTAACTGGTCTGGGATAGTGAGGTTGTGATTTTCCTTCTACTATTGGGGAAATGACAATACTGTCCATCTGAGGAGGTACCTTCAATGTCTCATTTGAAGATGGACTTATGTGCTGAAGGTTAATGTCATTTCCCGACCCTCGTTGCCAACATGCTATCTGCGTTGCATGGAATGTTTCCTTGCCATCCAGTGTTGAATCACTAATATCAATATTGTCAGCTGTAAAGTGTGTGAAAACGCTTGGCTTTAAATTCGAGGGAAGGAAATGTCCAGTCCTTTCGTCCATAGACTGAAGGCTTTCCTCTGCAAGCCCAGTGTCAACACGCAGAACATCTTTATAACTCAGGGTGTGACCAGCACTATTAAACAAGTTTAACAGCTGTTTTGACCTTGTCATTTGATGCAAGGTGCATGCAAGGCCAATATGCTTTGGAGTCCACTTTTTTCCATTACTTACCCCATACACAATATCCTGAGCTACGCTCACTATTTTCTTCTGTCTGCTGCAATCTGGATTGTCATTGCCATCAGTACAATCAAAGACCTCTTGTCCGCCATAAAGAAGATTCAGAAACATGAGGATACTATCTGGGACACAACTTACGGCATCAGCCTCACAAACATTCAAACCCATGTGACCAGGTCTATCTTGCAGGTCTGATCTTAATCTTAGTGCAACATGTACCAGTTCATGAAATGAGTTGTGTGGAGGTTTATAACATGGCATAGTGAGTAATTCGTCATCCATGGTATCTTGGTCATCATGAAACATATCTCCAAAATGAGATTTAGAAAGAATATGGGGCACTAAAAGAGTTTCGCGTTCAGATACTGCTCTATCGAGGGGACGAAGAAACTGGAAGATATTCTGCACCTTGGCTTGCAGATTTTCTTTAAACGTTGATCTACGAGTGATAAAAGACTGTGGCATTTCAGATCCTACCTCTTCTACCAACTTGGAGTACCTGTTCCATGTATCAGAGAGCTGTAAGATTTGGCACTTGCTGGCTGCGTACTCCAGTTCTCGAACAAGAAATATCATGGCCAGATCTTCACATTTTGACTCCTTTTCTGTTTTTTGTGTATCATACTTAAAAGCATTCATGCATTTTAGATAGTACTTACCCTCTGCAGCTATCAAATCGCTAACGTTTCCTAACTTAACACGAAGTATGTTGTCATACTTTGCATTTTTAAGAACCATGTCGCTAACAGAAAATGTTGTAATGTTGAATAGCTTCTGTTTAATTTGTTGTTGACAAAATATGCATAACTCCCAATCTATTGGTGTAGATGCATTTCGCAAAGTTCGGGATGCTGCTGCAGAAGGGTGTGAGCAAGATGACGTAGACGGTACATCATCCTCTGTATCGACGTTGATTGTATCAGATGTGTTTGTAAGCAAACATGCTTTTCTTTCCATTAACTGAATTGGTCTGGGGTGAGTAAATGCACTATAGCATTTCCTATGACATAGAACTCTATCATTCGGACTTAATTTTTCTATTCTGTCAATGGCATCATAGTTCCTGGCATCTTTAACTTTCTTACGACGAGATGCCCTCTCGGTCAACGTTTCGATAGACTTTTTGCTTTTTAATTCTAACGTGTCTGTCTTTTTTTCCTGACATATAACACACAAATCTGTATCTATTTGATAACTTCGCTTAAGTGATCGTTCAGTCATGATTTCTAATCAATGAGTGGTGAGATATGACAAGCCTATAACCTCGGCCATCAGTTTTATACCTTATGTCAGAATCATTTGTTAATTCGATCCTCGATTGTGTCGGTCGCGCTATTGTGAAAACCATTGAACACTGTGTTGAATTTCAAGTGCATTTATATCATAAAGTATGCAATACGTTAACTGAATAATTTGCACAATTAGAAGGAAATAAGCATTAAATATCATATCAAAATGCATATATATACTGTGCGTCAATATGCGGTTGCGAAAAAATGAGTTAATTGGGATCTAATCGTTTTTTTCACAATTTTAATTGTTTAACGAACATTGAACAATTTATTCTATTTTTCAGACACATATAAGTTTAGTACAAGCCTTTAAATTGCTTTAATTTGCAATAAACTTTTTTAAAATAAAGCCATATAGATAATTTTGCAAATTTCAACACCGCCATTTTGAATCGCCATTTTGACCTATTTAACGCCATTTTCATGAAGTTCAACATATTTTTTCGGATTCAGCATACGCAAATTAGGTTAAAAAGTTATGTTGGACCAAATAATAATAATTTGCCGTTAGAACCCATTTCTAGCCTCTTTTTTCAAAATCTGGACCAGACTACGACAGCTTCCCGCTCTTCGCTCGCCTCCATGAAACTTGAATTACCTACACATTAAAGCATTGCTTGCTATGCCACTGTATTTAACCCGGATCCCCAAGGGACTGGATAAAGTGCAATGTACCCGGGTGCTCTCTCTCTCTCTCTCTCTTTCTCTCTCTCTCTGTTACTCGGATGATTTTTTTCCGATCGAGTACCAGGATACTCGGTAAAAAAAAATGCACATGCAAATGTGTGGTATTGAGACCTGTTAAATTTACCCCATCTAGGTATTTTTCGTACCGATTAATAATTAACAAAACCTCGAGCCGGATGAAATTAAGAAACAACTTTTTATATTTATTTACTTTCTTATTTCTTACGTACCGCTGAACAGTGTTATTCATTATGTACATACATTGTTACTGTTCCTAATGTACCATATATGGTTTGAGAGAATAAACTGAATTGAATTGAAGTGAATCAAATAAACAAAAAGGACATTAACACATACATAATTCCAAATGATTGCAGAGTTCTTGTGTAAAAAGATGATTGATCAACGCTAGAGAAAGACAATTTGTTACGGAGTTTAGTTATAATTAGCCCAGCGGAAGAGAATACATGTATCTTCTCTGAGAGAACCTGGAGATTTCCTTCCATCAGCTGATCGAATCTTAAATATCTATGTACATATTCACGCAAGTATGCTGATACTGTTTGCCAACAGAAATACAAAATGCATTAAAGACTCAAAATGGAAAGTATATCCTGTTTAAATCCAGAAGGTCTCTCTTTTCGGCCTATCGTAGGAGAACCCAATTCTTAATCCTAAAGACTTGGTCATATCGTAGACATCTTGTTAAAACCATATTACGAAAAGTTACCTAATTTTATCAGGGATGACTCAATTACCTACTGAACCATATACAAAATAATACGAAAGTTGTGTTTGGATCTAAGGATTGAGGCCGTAAAATATTGGATTAAGAATATCCTAATAGCCTTAAGGTCGATTTAATCAGGATTTTGTTTTAGAGGAGTTGAAGATAATCTCGTGAACAACAGTTTTACATTTGGACACAAACATTTTCTTCAAACCAAAGGTAACGCAATGGGATCAAAAGGAGGAACGACATATGTCGCATTAACCTTGGGATATCTAGAAGAAAAACTCCATCAATAAATAACAGCTCTATGGGACGAGGAGGCGACTAAACTGTTAAAGCCAAAATGGAAAAGATTTTTTGAAGATTGCTTTTTTATAGCGACGTGGATAGACTAGAATTTTATTTTCACATGTTTCTGAACGAATAGAACTCTAATATCAATTTACAATGGAAATCAGTGATACAAAAGTACCTGTTTTTGGACGTGCTAGTTATTAAAGAACATGCTAAACGTACAACGGATGTCTGCTACAAACCTACCGACACACACCAATACTTACATTCCTGGTCAGTCACCCGCGTGGCGCAGTGGTTAGAGCGTCGGGCTCAAAGATCTGATGATCCTTGAGTCGGGGGTTCGAATCCCACTGTGGGACGTGGGTGCCGGTCTTTCGGATGAGACCGTATAAACCGAGGTCCCGTGTCGCAGTAGGTGTGGCACGATAAAGATCCCTCCCTGCTCAAAGGCCCTGAGTGCCGAGCATAGGTCTAAATTTGCAGCCCTGTCACCGGTAATGGTGACAGCCGCCGGATAGCTGAAAAATTGCTCAGGCGGCTATAAACAAACAAACAAACATTCCTGGTCATGCCATCCACATCCTACAAAAAGTGCAATTCAATACACTTTGGCTTGACGCTTATGCATAATAGTGAGTGGTATAAATACCCAATATTTCCATTTGACGGAAATCAGATCCTACTTACAGGACACCCTGTCCAACTTACGGAATCGAAAAAGCAAAGATATGATCGCTCTCAACTTTTTGATGCAAAAATTGAATAATTTAAAATACAGGATAAAGACAGATATCATTACATTTGTACAAACGGACAACCCGCAGAATCAAAATATGGTCGTATCAACTCGGTAGTTAATCTGCTAAATAATCTACAGAAAGAAGACCAATCGACCAAGGGGATATATAAAGAAATAAATAATCATCAACAGCAAATGTCAATCCAAAAATTTTTAAATAATATTATGTCCTCCATATCCTAGAGAAAAGTACAAGGTCACAAAGCCTGAGGATTCACAATGCGGGACCTGTCACGAAAGGATATCAGAATATAATTTTACCGGACGCATACTCAAAATGAACGCCAACATGTCGTGTGATAGTACAAATGCCCTGTATGCCACTACACGTCCTGGATGCAAAGAATTTTATATTGGAGAAACAAGCAATCCACGTAGGGCTCGCGTGCGTGTCCACAAACAGCATATCGACACCGAAATACAGGCGAAGTCAACTAAGTGAACATTTAGATGTTTGTGAACAAAAATAATTTACTATATTTCTAGTTTACAAATTTATCACAAAATAATTTCTAGTGTTGTCGGTACATATGTTTATCGCATGTAGGAGGAATATCTGGGAGTTAAAAATAAAATAGACAAAACAGAACTATGTATTTGCAATATGTCTTTGAATGTAAGGTAGCGGATAGGTTACTAGGTTTTAAATATTTTCTTTCCGTTCGTCAGACTCTCAATGTAGGGTTAGTATGGACAGCATTCAATGGAATCATGGTGACCTAAGGTTAAATATGTGTATATTGATTGATTGTTCTTTTCCGCCGCACTCAACAATTTTTCAGTTATCTGGTGGCGTCCAGTTTTTGTTGGTGGAGGAGAGAACCCAGATACAATGTATCTGAGAAGAGACCACCGACCTTCCGCAAGTAAACTGGCATACTCAGTTATCTGGTGGCGTCCAGTTTTTGTTGGTGGAGGAGAGAACCCAGATACAATGTACCTGAGAAGAGACCACCGACCTTCCGCAAGTAAACTGGCAAACTTGCTCACATAACGCCCGGGCCGAGATTAGACACGCGCCGACAGAGGTGAGAGGCTTTGTGATTTTGAGCCCGATGCTCTAACCACTCAGCCACGGAGCCCCCCCCCCAAAAAAAAAAAAAAATATTTGTAGAAATTATTGATATTATGGTGTGTGTTTTGCAGTTCGTTCTGTGAAGATATATAGGGTTATGAAATACAGAGTAACCAATGTTAGCCGACGTCTGGAGAAACCATTGTTTGGGTACATTAGTGATCCAAAAATTTAATATTGTGCAAAAATTGTGAGATAAATTTGAATCTGCAATAAAGAAATTGGAAAGTGTAACTGAAACAATTAAAGTGCTTTTAAGTTCAAATTCAAAATTTATGCCAACAGTGCATATTTTGAAGACATTACAAATAAGAAAGGAAATTTTGAGAACAGCCCAAAGATGCGATATTGTACATAAGACCAGGTTCCGCGAGCTTTAGTCAGTAGTAACTATACCTGACTAACAGTGACATCCAGAGATGTAAAAATGGAAAACATTTTATTAATATGCTCAAACCTAAACTCAATAATTCAGTTTAACTCTTATCACATTTTTATATGGGAAATGTTCTTTTACATGTTTTCCGCATTTCTTTACCATGACGTCACTACGAACAACACGGTTTACCGTTCAGTGTTTTCTGACGTCGAAATTTATTTTTCCACATTGTTTTGCAATGACCAATACGTTTTAACATTCACCGCCTTGTGACGTTTAGATTTATCTTAAGTCTCTGTTATGGGAAAAAAAAATTTTTTTTAAATCTTTCAACACCTTTCTTGAAATATTTCGACCGTGTTACCGGTCTTCATCAGCGTATTTATTTATCCTACATGTACCAACCGAACACTAGACGACACAAATAAGTACGATAACGTCGCATTGAGTATTACAATTGAAAAGTAACGTCACAGTTGATATTGCTCGAAAAACATTCGAAAAAGGTAAGATTCTAATAATGAAATTAACAATACTCACCTGACCCCGTGGAAAAATTCTCAAATATGAATATGTGTACAATTGATATATGGTAAGTTATGTAGCAAGATTTTAAAGATATTTGTTTACAAAGCAGTCAACTCCTGGCCTAAGTGATATGCAAGCATGGGATATTATAGTAAGTAGTTAATCATAAATACATCAACGTATAAAATTATTTATAAGGTTCTTTGCTTACAAGACTTTATTTAAAGACAAACATGTTGTCTTTTGTTGGAAAATAGATGCTAACTCAACTTTATAACAAACGGGATGATTTCAATTTCCCCATCGTCAACTTCCCATATTTATGTAGTAATATTCCATTACCACCTATTTATTTATTTATGATTTCAATTTCCCCATCGTCAACTTCCCATATTTATGTAGTAATATTCCATTATCACCTACATATGGTGTGTAACCGGAACCATTATATCAGGGGCAGTAACTCAGGTGATCGAATGCCCAAAGTATCTGTACACTGGCTCTAGTAAAATTTCAAACCAAGTAAGGTTATTCCTGAACTACGGTTAACACACCGGAAAGAAAACACCAGTAATGAGTTTATAATTCATTATGGATTAATAGAGTTGATTTATATTAGCAAATAACAACTGAAATAGAAAAATAACAGAAGTATAAAGTAGTATCGAGTTCGAAACGAATCAACAAAAATGGAATATTACGAGCTTAGATTATAAATCAACTAAGTAAATTTAACAAAAAGGCCTCAAAAATATCAGAATAATCTGTAGGGAAAGGTAAGGAAATGTGACAGTCAAAAATGAAAAATATCTAAATATGTCCCTACTGGGCCTCCATGATACTGTAAACTTCCAAAAACTAGAAAGGGAACGAGTTACATCTTGACCTACATGGCGTATGCTTTTTAAAGATACACTATATAAAAATGATTTAACCTGAAAAAGATAGCAAGTATACACCTCCTACTGCTACCTACAACACCGTGAAAGAGGACTTGGTAAGGAGAACCTAATAAACTGATAACCTACATAATAAATTCTACTAATATCCCAGCCAAATAAGTACTACAAGTCTGCTGTTAACCTTGAGTTTGTTTTTTTTTTGTGTTTTTTTTTTTTGTTTTTTGTTTTTTTGGCAGTCCTTAACTTCTTTCCTAACAAAAGTCATGCTTATTTCATGCTATTCACTATTCAGAGCATTAAAACCTTGAGGTTTACTGGCTCAGAATAAGAGAAGAGACAACTAACCATGAGGTCAGTGCCTAACCAAGTGAGTACAACTGATCAAACACAGCCTTATATACCCTGAATGCTATTCACTAACGTAATCCAAGCAAAGAAACTATCCTGACTTATCCAATCAGGCAATCGAAAACTTATCACTTAGGAAAGCCTGACAATAAGGATGACACTTCCTGTTTAATATTAAAACATGTGGAATGTATCAACCACATCTAAATATGAAAAGTACTCAAATGAAATGACTGGCAGCAAGTAAATGAACTTCAAATGTAATAAGAAGCTAATTTAAAAATCAGGGTTGGAATTAAATGCAATTCTAAATATTAAACAAAAAAATCAGATCGGCCACGGGTGCTTACATCTCTGACCTGATTCAATACACAAGAGCTTGTTCTGCATATGAACAGTTTTTAGATCGAGACAGGCTACTGACAAACAAGTTGATGTTACAATGATAAAATAAATATATAGAATTTGTAACTATGAATTGAATACGTAGTTAATAATAAATCATATATTGTTATTGTATTGAATATATGCCAACGTAAGAATGGGGTGGGGATGCAAAATTGTTGAAATCTTCGTTCCATTGTGTACACTAACCCTTATATTTTTGTTTACATAAAATGAGGAAAAATATAATTCAAATCTACATTAGCAATTTCACCAAAAGTCTGATACATATATTCTTGCTAGATTGACGTTAGTGATAAAAATATGGCTTACAATTTGTGTCATATTTTACTCAATTATGTTAATTAGTTTTTGATTATTTGTAGAAATTGTGACATATTGCATATAAAAGCTATGAAAATTATCAATTGTAATTACTTTTCATGCAATGAAAGATAATCAAGATTATTCTCTCATTAATATTTGTTACAATGTATGTTTCCTGTGGAAATTGGTGATTTTCATTAAAAAAAAAAAATTCCGCAAAAGGGTAACTTTAAGGAGCTGTAATTCTGTAAAGTCCACACTAACATACTCGATTTTTGGTTTTATTTGTCTTTCT